>JAJGOT010000188.1:930000-1110000 GCA_022457155.1 Cladopsammia gracilis
TTTTCTAGTGGATTTATTTAACGATTCGGGGGAACAGTAAAGATAATCAACTGCAAGCTGCCGTTTGCCGTTGCTGTAGAACGCGCCGAGGTCGCTGGATGATTCATATCCGTTGTAGCACAGATATGCTCGTGATCTCAAGTGGAATAGATTAGGTTGTGCGCATATCGGTTAAAGAACTGAATGAGATAAGATTATCAGCTCGCATTCAACCTTTTGATCAGGCGAAACTTTCCAATCGAGAATTAACGGCGGTAAAAGATTAAAGACATTAAAAATGCACCACTTATGAGTTAAGTTCTCAGTGTTAAGTTTAATTTTGTGTTTGTGTGTCAAATTTTCGTAGGCTTTTGTGGTACATGCATGTATACTTACCGGATGTAGTATTTTAGTGTAGAAACGCGCCAGAACTAGTGTTTAACAGTTCGCATTCAGCCTTCTATTCCGTTGGAACTTTCTAATCAAGCAACGCTCATGATGACGACAGATGTGCGATAATGAAATACACCGCTAATGAGTTAAGTTCTGTTCAGGTTTGATTTTGTGCGTGGTCAACTGATGCAAGTTTCTGTGCATTGTAGCACTTCCTCGGTACTTTGACTGGATGCGGTATTGTAGTAAAGAAACTCTGGAAACGCGCCATAACTTGTTCACTGAGACAACAAATCGAACTTCATTATGCATAATATATACTTTTCTTTGTAGCTTGTGCTCACTTACTGATTGCCGAGAGCCCAAGATTCAATTAAGATTGCGTACGCAAAACGTTTTGGACGGCATGAACGTACGCTGCAACACTGAGCTGCTGAATTAAGGCGGGGGTCCACGTGAACAGATGTTTTCGAAAACGATTTTCAAAGCGGAGACCCCGTCCACACTGATGTGGAGGCCCCGTCCACACTGATGTGGAGGCCCCGTCCACACTAATGTGAAGGCCCCGTCCACACTAATGTGGAGGCCCCGTCCACACCAATGCGTTTTCGTTTGAAAACGCATACTTTTTATGCGTTTTTACTGATCGTCCACACTAAAACGAACAAAAACGAAGAATGAAATCGATGGAAACAGAGGTTTTCGAAAACGCTTTTCAAAGTGGAGACTTTTGAAAACGCAGGTCTATCGTTTTAGTGTGGACGGCAAAAACGGAGCTTTTCAAAAACGCTTACGTCACAACTCATTATGCAAGCTCAGTCCCGGCCAGTTGCAAACAAATCAGTATTCAATATGGCGGACGAGCTTGTGTTTATGGTGTTTTATAGCTTTCTTTCTAGCCTGATAGCAACGTTTCCGGCCGATTTTTTTACTTTAAACTCGTTTGTTACTTTTAGTAAAAGTTCCACTTCATCATCTGTCCAGATGAAGTGATCTGCTTCCTTTTCTGACGTCTTTTTCTTTGCAGATTTTGCCATTTTTACTGTAGAGACGGTAGAATTTGAGAGCAAGAAACGCGTGACGCGTAGTCTGACGCGTAGTATCGCTGACGCTATTGGAGCATGCGTATTGAACAGAAAAAACGTCCCAGCAGAGTTTGGTGATGAAAACGCATCTTTGGATCATCGTTTTTCAGCCCCCAGTGTGGACGGTCAAAACCGATGTGAAAACGCTAGTGTGGACGCAGATCTTTTTATCCGTTTACGGGGAACCAAAAACGGGGGTTTTCAAAAACGCATTAGTGTGGACGGGGCCTTAGTGTGGACTGAAAAAAAGGAGCTTTTCAAAAACGCTTACGTCACAACTAGTAACGCATAGTATTGTTGACGCCATTGCATTGGAGCATGCGTATTGAACAGAAAAACGTCCGAGCAGAGCTTGATGATGAAAACGCATCTTTGGATAATCGTTTGTCAACCCCTAGTGTGGACGGTCAAAAACGACGTGAAAACGCTAGTGTGGACGCAAATCTTTTTATCCGTTTTCGGGGAACCAAAAACGGAGGTTTTCAAAAACGCGTTAGTGTGGACGGGACCTATGTCACAGACTTTTCACCCGACAACGTTTCTTCAATTTGGTGTATATGGGTACCGACGGAGGAAATAATGCTGGAGTGGCCATGATCTTGTGACGAACTAGCATCCCATCCAGGGGGGAGTAGTAATACTCTTAGTCGTATCATGGTACAGAAAAGGCGTTAAGGTTAAGGCGAGGGTACACATGAATTTGAATGAAATTTTAAGAGGTTGAAAGAAGGAACAGAAGGAAGAAAATGATTTTTGGAATCGTCTAACAGACAGTTGATACCCACGCAAGAATACCCCAGGTTGCTAGTGGACTATTTTGGTGTTTATCCATTAGTTCAAATAACTAGAAATTCTAATTTCTTGTTTCTCTAAATTTTACAAATCCTTTGAGAAAAACTATAATTTTAAAACTTCATTAAATCTTCAATATTTCGAATATTTCCAAATTTTACATATCCCACCATCCCGCCCTCTTTTCTTTTCTCTCAAATACTTCTAAAAATCACCAAAAGAGTCACACAACATTACATAACATGAACCCACAAACAGAATAAGGCATGTTTGTTGGATTACGTGAAACGTTTACGAGAAAATTGTATAAAACCGATGCCCTCTTAAATATACCAAAGTACCTTAGTCTGTATTGTATTAATGGTCGCGCATTGAACCATATTGGAAAAATACTTCATTGACTGTTGAAGGGCGAAAAAGTATATATGGAAATGCCATCTGCGAGTTCGAATTCTGGTCCCGTTTTCTTTAAATATTATAAAGAGTATGAAATTTATCACGTTTGTCAGTTGCAAGTTATTCAGCTGCTATATTTTGGGAGGCGCAATTTGTTATGTTATGTTTGTTAGTTATAATTAATCGGATAACTCATAAGTGAAGCTTGATTGCCGAGTACCGAAACTGACCGATTGAATGGGCCAGACCTTGGCATCTGACCAGCAGGTTAAAAATGCTTAATTTCATAATGTTCATTACAAATAACTCAGAGAAAAGGAGAAAAATTGTCACGCGAAACCAACCGTAGCTAACTAACGGTGCATTACTTTTAAAGTCGCATCTTTGAAAGCTTTGTACATGAAAAATCAGAAACGATATGACGACAAGTATACAAATGTGGTCAGATGTATAATTAAAACATTTTTTGATAAGCACGTGAGAAAATTCAGCCGAGGTGTTTTTCAGTGTTAAAAAGGTCAAGTGCTTCATGTTCATAAATGTTCGGTTTAATTTAGTATAAACAGCTGTGTAAAGCTCAGCTTGCTCCACGCCCCACACGCTTACGCTTTGCACGCGATGAAAATATGAGCCATCCCCAGTACAAACAGTACATTCCAGTCATACCACCCATCTGAGCACGCTTGGCGTCACACTATTCATACAACATGATGTCTGCATATAAACTGAATAAAAAGATGGCTAAACAAAGCTGGGAATTAAAATTTTCACTCCCAGAGTACAACCATAAATCGTGAAATTTGGTTCTATTAAACTCGATAAGTTAATTATCAGTGAAGCCAGGAGCCCAGGCATCCCGGCCAGGCATCTTCCGAAAGCTACCATTCCGCAACCATCTTAGGCTCGATTTCCGCCGCTTTCTCGCGTCCGGTCTCTGAGCCTCCCCGAGAAGTCTTTTCGGGGGAGGAGCCCGGGCTCGTTTCCCGAACAGCGGCTGGTTATCGAGCCTACAACCATCTTTGCAACTGGGATATTTTTTATTTTTTTTAAGTTCTCGTAGACACTGTAATCAATCAACACTGTCATAAATTTATATCAAAAATAACCTTTACTTGGCGCAAAATATGCAAGGCTACTTATCGGCGGACATAATCTGTTCCAAGAAGCGAACAGTTTTCCGAGGGGCAAGCTCGAGAAAAACTGTGAGCTTCGAGGAACGTATAATGTCCAATGACAAATAGCCTTGCATATTTTTAAAGTCAAATAAAGGTTATTGTGTTTATTATCCTTCAAAGATCCACGCTTAAAGCCGCGTGCGCTGTTTGTTAGAACTAACGCCGGCATGGTGGTTTAGTTATGGGTTTCTCTCTCTCTCTCTCTCCTCGAGGCCTCCTAGTCACGCTCCACCGGCTTGGCAAAAAACGCCCAGAGGCTGGGTAGAGGTAAAAAGTAAAGCGCGCGGGGAACTCTGGGAAGGGAAAAGAAGGAAGGGCTCTTTCGCTCAGTTCCCATCGTTCCCCGCGCTCCCATTTTCTATGAATGAAGTAGTGAATGAATGAATGTAGTTATAAAACACAAAGAAATCCAAAATATTTAATTATTGCTAAAAGTAAGTTGACACTGTCGTCCGGTGACTCTGAATGTTGTTGATTAACATTATTAAAATACGTAAACGCCATATGTATCAGATTTGTGGTTTTATTAATGGTTGCATATGTTGTCGAGCTATATTAATTATTTTTTTTCAAAGATGATCGACCTGCACTTCAAGTATTGTTTGACATATATGCATGTTCAATTCAATTGGACCTTACACTAGGAAACATGTTAAGAATCATTTCAAAAATGCAAAATTTGGAAAAATAACAACACACACTTACTAGATCCCTCTAGAATAAAACGTAGGCTATAGTCGGTATGCAAAGGGAAGACAACACTTTTCAAGGAATCTAGAATTTATAATTAATGTTGCTTGAACTTGTTTCATTTACACACGACTGACAGTGAGGGCAAAAGTTAACCCTATTCAGGGGGGAGAGGGACGGGGTGCGTTCTCAGACTTTGAACATTTATAACTTAAGAATAATTTAACCAATATACCCACTTCGTGACTTTTTTCTAAAATTTATCTGGAAACATTTCGATGTGACATAACACTTTGTTCGTGCATGACATTTGACATTTCCATGGCAAAGCTATTTTGACAAGCAGTTTACCCAAAATGTTTGAATTTTCTGCTGAAATTAACGTTTGTGGTAAAGATTACAATTTATGATCAGTTTAGCATTTTGGTGTTGATTTTGATAAATGTTGACTCAATTTTAAACAAGTAACTGTATTTGCAAAGACCACCGTAACGAGATAGAAGCACCGGATCCTGTAGTAAAGGATCTGATCAGCTATAAAATAATAAAACGATTTGATAAAAAAAGCAAGGCTGATAAACGGTACGGAAACGACTATATTTGTAAAAAACGACTATATTTGTAAAAAATCGTTTCCGTACCGTTTATCAGCCTTGCTTCTATTATCAAATCGTTTGACTCAATTTTGGCGCTTTTGTAACACGATGAAAACCCAAGATGGCAGATCCAAGGTGGCGGTCACTGGAAAAAGATGACATCATCACTTCACATGTTCTACGTTAACTTGAACAGTTTTTGACGTGCTATAAACCCTCCAAGTCTCCCAGGATAACTTTAATATTTTGGAGGTTTTGGATGGGACGGTGCAATCTCCCCTGGTCCCAGAAGACCAAAAAATATCCATTTTCAATAGGTTAAGGTGGGACTCAACCTACACAACCTGAATACCATTTTTCGCCACTTAATGGAAAAATATCTCGTTCACGTTTCAAGCAATCTAAAACCTCTATGCTCATCTCATGAATCTATGTTATGGAGTGTTTTGTAAATTTTTTGGGTGATTTTTGGGTATGTTTAGGAGGAAATAGTTTTCTCAAAGGATTTGTAAAATTAAGAGAAATAAGAAATATTGAAGATTTAGTGAATGAATGAATGAATGAATGAAGATTAGTATTAGTAATTAGTTATTAGTGATTAGTTATTAGTGATTAGTTATTAGTGATTAGTGATTAGTTAGTAGTAATGTCTTAAAAATAGAATTTGTAGTTAATAATTAATAGACGGACACCAAGTTAGTCCACTAGCAACCTGGGGTGCTCTTGTGTGGGTATCAACTGTCTGTTGGTGTTCCAAAATTCATTTTCTCCATTCTTTCATAAAATTTCATTCAAATTTAGGTTGAGTCCCGCCTTAACCCTATTCGGCCTGGAGGACGGGAGAGGGAGAGGGGGGGCACAAAGTGCCCACGGTAGCTTTCAACATTCATAACTTCTTTAATATGTATTCAAACGCCATAAAACTTTGTGACTTTTTCTAAAATTTATCTGGCAACAATTTCATATGACAATTTTGGATCACGTGACTTGATGTTTCCATGGTAACAAGATTTTGACAGCCATGTCTTTTGAAATTTGCATATCGGGTAATACCTTTGAATGAAGAAAAACAATGTTTATTGCTATAACTTTTATATTTTTACGTCATTTAGCGTTTATTTATTGGTTTTGATTAATTTTGAGTGAATTTGGACGGTTTTTAAGAGGTTTTAAAAAATTTCAGAAATCCAAGATGGCGGATCCAAGATGGCGGCCGTATAACTAATTACCTAATAATTACGTCATATGACATCATCGTTCCATTGTGCTGACCGCAAAGGAGACAGTTTTGTACGTACTTTATACCTTCTAGGTTTCATTGTCATAGTCTTAATGTTCTTGAAGTTACGAGGGGGAGGGGGGGGGCACAGTGCCCCCTCCCCCCACCCAGGCTCAGAAACTCAAAAAAAGCCCGGCCAGGCTGAATAGGGTTAAGTAATACATTTTCCAAATGATAACATTTTATTTTAAAGGACTCGTTAAATGAAATCCTAAAGAAAGAAGACCATTCGAGTAAGCTAACGAGCAGTCCGTGGTGCTGTTTATTAAAAATGTAATTTAATTCACTATATAATTCACGGGCTCCCTGAACGAACGTCTGCATAGCCCGTCTGCGTAGGAGAGATGGGGAGGTGCGAATATGGCCAAATTGTTAGACACAAAAATAGTCCGTTCAGATCACAAACAAATTTCAAACCCTAAAATGGTCTTCTATTATGCCTAAGCACCACCGACCCCTTCCCCCTCACCCCCTCCCTTGGGGCTAAAGTGTACCCAACTGATAGAAGGCCACCCACAGGTACAGTGTACCAAGAATACCTTGAATCTTTAAAAATGTTGGGTGAAATCACTAAAGCAAAGAACAGCAATACAGTAAAGAATTGCTTAATCACAGGAATCGTAATTTATGCTTTTGAATGATCGATCGCCCTCTAGGATTTCTTATTCACTGACTCAATCGATCAAACAGTGACCCTATATGAACCGACATTTCAATCATAATTATTTAATGGGGTTTCGTATTTGAAAGAGGTTAATTGATAATTTATCTCAACCGACTCATTTATAGCAGATACGTTTTAAGTATGGCCCGATAATAGATTGTATAATTTGATATCTTAGAAAGGATCTTGAATTTCCCCAATGATCCGAGAGTCAATGAAAGTTAGACAGACTGCTTACACTGGAAATTAAAAACTGTTAGTAATAAACATGGTGGTATTGATAATAAAAAATATTTTTTTAACAAATCGATCAATGTCAAAGAAATAGAATAAGACAGGAAAACTATGATGTAATGCCATTATCAATAAACTTTGAGGCTGTGCATTGAAATGTGAATGCTAATTGCAAAAAAGTCTACTAGATGAGCATCATTTTTTTTCAGGTTGTGCCTCCTGGCTATAAAATACTTATAATTAGTCCGAGCATGCAACATGCAATTTATGTCATCTGGCAATTAAGATAAAACGTCTTATAAGTACGTACATGAGGTCTACTGGAGCAAAAACGAGTGAACAATAGCAGAGAGGCGTATTTGTATTCTGTTCATATCTCCATTTGTTTCGTTGTTTATTAATTGAACTTTTAACAACAGAAACGTTACGCTTGGGTTCTCGTGGTTCATTAGCATCAATGAATGTAAATTCACTCGTCCAAGCAGTTTAACTTATCAACGTGACGTTCTCGTGGAATTCATGCATCGTCGGAGTAAAAAGACAGTAAATATTTACGGAGCAAGTCACGTCGAAAGCAAAAATGATCGTTATTACTCGCGGGAAATTCGTGCTCATGCGTGCTGCAGCTCGTGATTCTTAGAGTGACGTGCTAAGAGAAACGAGATGAAAGGAGTTTTACAATCGTTTGTTCGTCGCTGCCTTTCGTTGTCGATTTGGCAGTACATTCAGCTTGTGATTTTCATCAGCTACTTTTCAGCCCAATACACCTTTCATGTACAGTTAAGCACTCGTCTCAACGACGCACTTGCTAGGCTGGACAAGCTCGAGGGTTTGATCAAAGATAAAGGCAACGAACGGGTACAGATGAAGCCTTATGACATGAAGGCAACCTATGTTCATTCTCGTGGAAAGCGGCATTCGGATGTAAGCAGGATGAACAAGTTATGGGAGCGAATTGAAAGCTTGGAAAATCGGTGAGTAGAGAATATGACAAATTAGGTAGCACTGCACGTTTCGACACATTACAAGCTTCCTGAACCATACGCTTACAAACAAAAGGGCATAGATGTATCTAATAATAAAAATAACTAAATCAATAAATCATATAACACTGATTCTTGTAAGTCTTTGAGTGTTTGTCTTATGGGTGACGGATTGCGTTGTTTCAATAACATAGCATTGACACATACAGCGTGAACAAATATCAAGACGAACCTCTGTTTACGGACACCTCCATAGCACGGACACGTCTCTATCCCGAAGACACCAAAATTCATACAATCCCTACGTCTTTAATACGGACACCTCTATATAATTCGGGCACTTGGATTTGTCCCTTTGGTGCCCTATTAGGAGGTTCCGTTGCACCAACTATCTCATCACGAGATACAGTTTTCAAAAGTTTGGTTTTGTTCGAATAAACGAAATGATAATCATAGTTTTATAACACGTTAGATACTCCAAAAGGGAGGGTGTTGTTATAAACAAATTGATTCGGTGCCAATAATAATGGCTGTTTATCAAGACCCTTGTTGACTTTTCAATTCTGGATCAGAGACCTGACCAAGTGTGGGACAAAATGATAAAAAACAATCAATGATCATTTAATTTGAATAGAATGTACAATATGGGCAACGGAATTGACTTTCGTTGGCTTATGTTCGTGGTTGATTATGACTATATTGCTTCACTAACAACAAAGAATTTGCTGAGCATAAATTGAAATACAATTTGAAAGATACAGATCTCTGTAGTTATGGAGAGATTAAAGAATGACCAATCTGAACCCATCTGGAATGAACTGGAATGGCGCACGGTTCAACACCTGTTGCTCAATAACTGTTGAACGATGGCTTCTATGAACGATGTCGTTACTTGTTGAATTGCTTGGTGGCACTGAATTGGTATTTTCCGACTTTTGCCGTTTAACACTTTAAACGCTGTTGATCTGTACTTGCTTCATTTCGTTCAACAACAAAGATATACTGTCAAACTGAAGCAGAGACTGCCATAAAATAAGTCGCAACATTCCTTGGTCAACGGAAGTTGATCCGTGTTTATTTATTCTACTAACAATATTACTGTCAAGGTCCTGTAATTTATACAACTGCTTCGTACTAAGCGTTCCACAAAGATCTCTTATAAACAGTCAATTATAATTTAAATTCCTGTCTAATAAAAGATTCGTTTTAAATTTATCGGTATCCGGAATCGCTTATCATCAAAACTGATCAAATTATTAAATATTGATGGTTGCCCTCAATCCAGAGCCGGCGGAAGTAGCTTTTTTGTCAGGCAGCATTCTTGCCGTCAAAAACCAGCTGCTATATATTTAGTTTTCATGATTTTACGAGCTCGTGTTACGAGAAAACCCCAACAACCCATTCATCTTCTGAAAGCTTAATAAATGTAGAATCGCTCTATATTTGTATAAATTTTGAAAAAAGAAACCTCTAGGAAATAGTTAAGAAAGAAGCCAGATTCACCAGTAAGCCTAAATCTGATTCGATTCATTTTAATACGCGCTCCTTTTAACCATTTTGATATTATTAAGCTGAAATTTGGTAGAAATGTTCTATGGTAATTCAAATTGCAAAACGGTATCGAGCTTTTTTTAATTTCGGTTCCGTATTGAAGTTATGATCTTTTTTGTAGACCGATATGCGGCGCCGGTGCTATTAAAAAGATCGTCAAACTTCAGGATGGGATAGAAAAAAATGAAACCACATTCAAGATTAAGATGTGATGAAGCATTCCCGATATTTATCATGACGCTGTGATAATTTGCGCGCGGAAACGAACCAGATTTATAAGTCTGGCTTCTTTCTTTAGTGATATTTCTTAGAAGTTTCTGTTTTCAAAATTTATCAGATATAGAGTGATTCTGTCTAGGACCGCGCCCTTAATTTTTCGCTGTTCGCTAGAAAAAGGTGTGAAGCGCCGAAAGCGTGGATACTCGTACGCTACGCGCCTCACACGCCTCATACGCCCCGTTTTCACACTTACTTCAAATCTTTCGTTCAAAGACCGCGCGCATTCGTGTGACCAACGCAAAAAATACTACTGTTTTGCAGTGTATAGTAGAATTCTGTTACAAAACTAGACGACTATGCATTTTTGGGGATTTTTACTTATATAGAAATGTATCTATCGGCTTCTAAAGTAACACTTGAAATGGTAACATATAGCCCCAGCTTTTAAAGTTTTAAAAATGATTTCTACTTGCATCGATATTTCTTAAATTTGTTTTCAAAAGATATTTGAAAATCGGATGAAAACATTACTAGTGAAATTGAAAATTTTAAATTTTCAGAGTTTCGTTAAAGTTTCGCAAAACACCAAAAACATAGAAGAAAAGATCCAATTCAGTTTTTTTTTTTCTCATTTTCTTATTGTTTTGTAGCATCGCAGCTTCAAGCAATTTAACCCTTTCTGACCGCGGAGCATTCTGTGTTCAGGGACAAGCAGGAAGGAATGGCATGCCGGGTAAAAATGGAATACCGGGGCGTGATGGGAAGGATGGAACGCCAGGAAGAGACGGTGAGCAGTCAGGAGTTATTACTGTTGCTTCTTAGCAAGAGTATAACAAAGAAGGAGCCGAATGGGCTCATTTCCATTTTCCAGGAACATTGCAGCCACGAAATCGAAAATGGCTCGTGGACAATTGACGCATGGTCATTAATTTGGGTCACAAGCATCCACTATCTATAGAACATTTTCTAGACCATCATATAGTACCAAACAAGTGCGTAAGTTTAAGCGAGAAAGCAAAACATTCAGGGAAGGCAGTTGTACGGCATAAGGATTTCGTCTTACCTTTTCTTACCCAAAGTAAATATGCATTCGTTATTTTTATGACGTTACATGTTCATTGGCTACAGATAGAAAGCAACTCATCTGTTACCGACTAGGAATTATAACTACTCCCTCTGGATAAGATGCTAGACAAAAATGGGTTATTTTATTGCTAATGAAATTAGAGTGATTTTCGTAAGACCGTGAAACAGTTACTAAGTTAGTAGGCACTAGTAAACACCATTAGACACCAATTCCATTGTTTTCTTTCGTTTAGTTTTAGCTAATTTTGGCTAATTTTGATTAATTGCTAGATACTGTTTCACGGTCTTACGAAAATCACTCTATTTGGTAATAAATACTTTTTAAATACTATTCACCGAAGTGGAGGTGGCTAATGGTGTATGTTCTGATCGAGCCGCGAAGCAGCGAGGTAAATATCCGCCACTGGCCACCGACACTGAGGTGAATAGTTGTTTTGTAATCACGAAAACAGTGGGATAATATAGCACCAAAATGATGATTTTTAACTCATTTATTCCTGTCAAAGATTACAATTTTCTCGCGCAAGTTGCTTGGAGGTGAATAGCACTTGCTATCCCGAGTTTCAGAGCCAATCAGAGCGCGCCAACAACGCTATCCACTGTTTTAGAATATAGTAAATTAGGTTATACGGCTACACGTTGTGTAATACGGCTGGTAGTTTTGGGTTTGGTGTTCGTATTCCATAAGCCTGAACTGCGCATGACACAGTGTTTGTGTTTATCAGTGTAGGAAGAGATGGTACTGATGGCCGCAACGGAATACCGGGGATAAATGGAACCCCAGGCAGACAGGGATTACCGGGTAAGTACGCTTTCCAGATTCCCCCGCGGCTCGGATCTATTCGCCGTCTTAACAGTAATAGGTCTGCTTAGTGACCTGACCTTTGGGAGCAGAACGCAGCTCTTACAAGGTCTTCTCTGATTTGCTGAGAAAACAATAGAAAAACAACACAAACAACACAACAATGGACCCTAGCCTTGAAAACAATAGAGCTGCGTGATACGACCCAGGTCCAATGAAATTTTTGCGTGGTATCTGGACCTTTGAGTGAAAGTGAGGTTGCAGTTGGCCTTTGTTTGATACACACCGTCCTGCCTTTCATTTGTAAATTATGTTGTTCTTGTTCGAAAACAATTGCCAAATTGCTTTCGATACTCAACTAAAAACCAATCGAATTTAAAAGTAATGAGTGGTACAGTAGGTACTCTAGCGAGTTTTGTTTCGTTCAAGGTAGAGATGGTTCTACAGGCCCAAAAGGTGAACAAGGCCATAAGGGTCACAGAGGCAAACCAGGTCCAAATGGGCCGCCTGGTGATCCGGTGATATGCCAAAACGAACATGTTACTAGGAGTACTACAGAAAAGACATCTAGTGGAAGTACTGTGTTCATTCGCTGGGGGCGCAGCGTATGCCCTGCTGACAGAGGGACCGTTCTTGTGTACGAAGGTAAGTTAACTCCCTTCAGTGACTTTTTGAATGAAACGTTTTAAGTTTATTTTAACTTTAATACTGAACAGTGTAAGTCAAAACTAAAATCCTCTAACCATAGTTACATGTAATAAAGCGAAATGGTTTAATATAAAACCTGAGAACTGTCTTTGTTTGAGTTACAATAACTTTATTTATTCACGGAGTCCTTATCACTAAAAAGTGGTCTTCTAAAGAGCCGTGCACATTAAACCTAGTAGAAAAAGTTAAGACTTAAAAATTACAAAACTCCTATAATAAATGCTAAACTAAGTTAAGAAAATACTAATATACAATAGCGGAATAAAAACTATTTAAAGTAGTGGCCTGCTTAGCCTCCACTGACAGACTGTTCCATGTTACTGCGCCCCTATAACGAAAACTTTTCTTAAAGGCCTCAGTGTTCGGTCGCGGAATAAACAGGTTATGTTGCGCACCTCGAAGATTATGTCTGTCGTATAGTCGTATAGCGTGATTTAAAAACAACATAAATTGTAGCTCCTTTGTTATTGCCATTGAAGTTTGCAAGGTTTCATAACCAGTCTCTCGATTAACTATGCTAACTTGATCAAAAACGATTATTTGATTTGTGAAAACAAACAAATAACCTGAGCCAAATGTAAAAGAAGAGGACAGTGGTCTTTAGCTAGAAACAATTATAACAAAAATCGCAATTTATCTCATCAGCCTTTTGAAAAATATTTCTCTGAAGTGGACCCAGCCCCTTACTCATTGGCGACAGAGATTCCTTTTTTCTAAATTATGGGTAATGCCAAATCCCAGGGGGGAGAGGGGGGTGGGCTACTCCTCAGAATTTTTGGTTTGAGTGTGCCGCCCAGTTATCCAAATCCTGACCCTATTTGAACCATTTTCCACCCGTTGTCAGACCTCTTTAGCGTATCGGAAGCAGTAAATCACACTGTGTCATATCGAATTGAGTTTTTTTGGTTACTTCTTTTTCTCTCTTTTTCGTTTGAAGATGGAGAGAAATACGGGGTGAGCCAGAGACAGACAATAGTGTTTGCAAAGTGAGCCTCTCGTAACAGTACGATTCTTCTTTGTCGTGACAGGTCAGGTAGCGGGATGGCGACCCAAGGATCACGGAGGAGGAGGAGGAGGAGGAGTCAACTATATCTGCATGCCACTGAACCCCCTGTACTCCAAGCCCCCCACACCAGGATTCTACCCGAAAGCGTCCCTCTTCGGTGTGGAATATGGCCAAGTAGAGGACCTTTTCGCTAGGATTCCTGGTCACGGGCCACAAATTAGCTACCTTGGCGTGCCCTGCGCTGTGTGCCGAGTGGAGAAACGAGGAGCCGCATTGATGATCCCTGCCCAGAATGTTTGCCCGTCCCGAATGTGGACCCGCGAGTATCACGGGTACCTTATGACGGATACTTCAAACAGCACGACACCAGAATACATTTGCGTGGACGCAGACGCAACTGGAGTTAACCGAGGTACAAGTCATCCTAGGAAGGCTTTACTCTCCTCAGTGCTTGGAAAGTGTGGCGTGCTGCCATGCTCCAGCTACAAGCCAAACTGGGAACTGACATGCGCAGTATGTACGATGTAGGGGTCACGAATTCTGTCCATGCAAACGAGGCTTATATGGAAGTGTCTTCGCTTCGAAGAAAAGTTATTCGCTCGTAATTAAACAATTACGACGAGCCGGATGATCTCGTTCTAGTTTGAGATCATATAAATAGGACCAGTTATCTCTGGCACAACAGTATAAATGAACTGACCGCAAAACATTAGTGTCCTCAAGCTAAGTCAAGCTGAGAACACAAACCAATCTTCTAAGACGTTTGCATATCATCTTCTGAGTAAATTTAAATTCAGAGTTGGGTACTTTGGTATCGAACGGTCTTGTCAATGGTAATCTGTAACATGGAGAAAGGCAAGTGGTACGAGATGAAACAAACACAATGCGGACAATGTTTTATAAAACTAAATATAATAAGCTTTTTAGAATAGGAAGCTGCGTGCGATGCACATCTTCACAACAAATAATACGTTTGGGGTTAGGATTAAAATCCAAGTTATATACGATTAATGAAAATTGCTGGGTGAATGGGAAAACCATGAATATTTTGCTGTACCTATAACAAAGTAACAATCTTTAAAACCATTTTGATTGTGTAATAAATCCGTTTGTGAAAGCAATCTACCGCATGCTGCAGTGCTTAACTTCTCTTTTTCCTCGACGCATTTCTTGCGGTCAAATCAACGTATGTATTCACGGTTTTCTGGTTCACTGGGTGACATTCTGTCTCCTGCGGGTAAAATGCTTTAGTTGCTGAGCAAACCAAGACTACCAAGCCAAACCGACAAGACTGTGACTCGTCAGTTACATTAGCATGCCGTCTGATTAAAACCAAAGCAATCACTCGCAACAGAGGGGCACTCAGCGAGGAATGGCGTTGTTTCCACATTAAGTATCTTAAAAGAAAACTACGTGAAAGCAAATAAAGTTTAAGCTTTTCAGTTCCTTATTCCTTTACTCCCAAGAGTACCAAAAGTCAAACTTCAAGAAGAAGCCCAAATTTCATTTCGTAACTTACGGAATGAAATCTGGGATTCTTCTTGAAATGGTACCATGCCACATTTCTCTTAAGAACTGAAACTCTAGTTTTTAATCAAATTTACTACGAATTTTCAACATGACTATGGCGTTAATAATTCCGAAAAGCAATTCCACCAAAACCATTCATTGGGTGCTCCTGGTTGATTTCTGTTCAGCTTATGTGTTTTCCATTAACTCTTTATCTCCCAAGAGTGCCAAAAAACAAAATTCAATAAAAATCCCAAATTTCATTTTGTAAAATATTGATAAACGAATGGAACCATGCAAAAGTAATGCCAAAGAGGTTTCATTTGAATGGTCACACCATAGGATTTCATCCACAGACTCAAAAGTTAGAACTGCACTACATGTCTCAATAATTGACTCTGGGAGTGAAAGGCTTAAGCCAACTCCCTAAGATATTAATTTGTTCCTTCTGATATTTATATCTCTGTTTCAAAGGCAGATCAGTTTTTCTCGACCGAAAAGGGCATCTATTTCCCAGCAACTAACATAAATAAAATTGATCTCGTTGTACAGTCTTACAATTTACATTGTACATGTATTAAAAAAAACATTCTATTTGTACGACTTAAACTTTTCTAGCTTTTTAAATACAGACGAGATTCACTGAATGAGCGAGCACCTTTACAAGCAACCATCGATCTCTTTCAAGTGGCTATCTTCATGAAATCCTGTTTGAAACACTTCAAAGACCAACACTATTTTGAAGCTATAAAATAATGGCCAAGTTATGTTTTAAATTACTCTTCTAGTGTAATGAAATTGTTTAAATAGTGTTATGATGGAAACGGGTTAAAAATTCAACAGGTTGACCCAATAGGCTTTTAACACGCCCGCCATTTTGTATAAAAACAAAAGATTTACGCCCCCAGCCTCGCAGTGAAAAAGTTGAAAACGAGGTTGGGTGGGCAGAAACCAAGCATTTTATTCTCCGGGTAGTCAACATGGCCGCCGCGTGATAAAGGCCTATATGTCTGGGAATAATTACTCTAAATAACCTAATAATTGAATTGTTTGCTTCCCCACGATAATTCGATTGATATTTTCCTCTCGGTGTTTAGAATCATATCGTGTCTTAGAAAAGGTTATTTAATTTTATTTTAGCGCATTTTTAATCCAAAATCCAAAACATTAAAATTCCCATTTGCAAATTTCGGGTGACTTCCATATATCGCACCTTTTCGCGGTTAAAATTCGTGGTATGGTTCCACTAAGGGATGACCTCTGTCAGAGTTATTGTGATGCCTTTTAGAGTATTAAGACAGATAAATATGCTAACAGGAACAACTTTTCAGAGAGAACTAGTACCTCTTATGCTGTGTTCACACTAGGGCGAAACATGTTTAGTCTGTCTAATGCTGTGTTCACACTAGGGCGAAACATGTTTAGTCAGACTTTTTTATGTTGTGTTCACACTAGGGCGAAACATGTTTAGTCTGTCTAATGCTGTGTTCACACTAGGGCGAAACATGTTTAGTCTGTCTAATGCTGTGTTCACACTAGGGCGAAACATGTTTAGTCTGATCACGAATTCACTGTGAAAAGTGTTCACATCAGGCGGCACATTGCGCGAATCATGATCGAAACATGTTTACTATGAGCATAATTTAAACTACTTCAAGAGGTAGTTTCGATCGAAGCCAGACAAAACACGTTAGCGCAAATGTTGTCTCCTTGTTAAACATTGCATCACCCTTCGTTCCCGAAGAGCTTGACAAGTGAGATTAAACTACAAAACCATGTAACAGCAAGTTCGAGCTCTATTTTTTCGACCGATTCATGTGTAATTATAACGATTCAATGCGAGCTTATGCTTGCTTCACAAAACAGCACAAATTATAAAACCAGGCGTGAAACGTGTTTTGAAATTAACAATTTGTGTGAACAATGGACTTGCAAGTAGTTTACGGGAAACGTGTTTCGTTGAAACATGTTTCGGTGCTGATGTGAACACAGCATTAGTGGTAAAAACTATTGTGAGCCACACCCACAGAACAGATTTATGCCGGGTAAAATACCCGGCGATTACCCCAGGCAACTTTGTATGTGAGTTACCCCCCCCCCCCCCCCCCCCCCTCGGGAAGCGAAGGCACTTCCGGATCATAGTGGCTACCTAAGCGAGACTAAACTGTAAAAGCCGCAATGCATCTGGGAGAAGAAAACGAAAGGCAAGCCTTTCAGCGACCAGGCCTTATTCCTGGTTGAGAGAAGCCTGGTAAGCTGACGACGTGTCACATCTCAGAATTTCACGTAAAGCCATGGTAGCGTACGTTGATGTGGGCAATGTAAACTCCAATTGTAGTGCCCAGTACTTTCCGTCTGCAACCGACTGCGGTTCCTGGGCACCTCTGAGCCGTTCCATGTCCGTCATGGCCAGCGGTTGTTTAACGTCATTGTAACGAAGCCAACGCCAGCTCATTAGACTCGGTTTGACGATTAATTTCCTACAAAAAAAAAAACAACATTACGTACATATGAGGGCTAGAGAACATACAAAACGGTAAGATAATTTATCCACTTTGGATGGGAAACTTGATTTGCCGGCGTGGGGCAGTGGAGCAGTTAAAAATCTGCGCGTGAACGAGCAGGGAAAGCAGGGGGAGACTGAGTCGGTTTCCACAATCTGAACGCCAGCAACAGGCTACCAACTTTCCTGATCAATTGTCAAAACTTAAGGAGGGTAAGTCGATTAAAAAAAACACATACACAAACGAGTACGAGGTGATTTATTGATGGTTACTTCGTCTTGCAAACAACAAATATTACATGAACTAAACTGAACTATTGCACTGCTACCACTTTGACGAGCTGGAAAACCTTGATTGCGTTTTCTTAGAGAGAACTTTAATGAACGAGGATCATGTTAAAATGTACGTTGGATCCGGCGAAGGACCTATTCCACTAGAAATAATTCATTCATCTCGTGACTCAATACGTAAAGCCAGGGAAGCTTATCTTATAGATTATGCTAAAACTCTTGAACCGCTGATGCCTGATGAATTGTAATTTTCGTGAATCTCTATTCTTATATTTATATTATCTTGCTCTGCCATGTACGTCATTTCCTGTCAACCCTTTTTCCTTTAGATATTGCGACATTCTCCATTTATATGATACACAAGTTTTCGTAAAACTTTGGTTCCATCTATAACCTTATGAAGGCTGGTTTTGGCCAGCGGAAATATTGTAAAATATAACATTACGTCGTATCAGCTGTGCGGTGGAGATTGACGTTCTCAGGTCTTCTCCAAACAAATTATCCAATCGGCAGTTGACAAATGTCAATGTCAGCAGTATCAATTAATATCGGGCTACGTGTATGTTTCATTTCTTCGTACACTTCAGTTCTACTACACGTCTGGTCGATCAGTTGTGCATAAACTCTTTCTGACCATGTTCCTGTTTGCCATTTTAATTGCTGTGTTAACAGTACATCATTCCTCGGCTGATTCCAAGGTAAAGGATAACTACAATATAGGCAAATAACAACATGTCGCAAGCATGGAAAACCCTTTTTGATAGCGCCAGTATATACTTCTATATCCCTAAAAATACACCTAACGGAATGGTTCTCCATCAAGTTTTAATCTAGTTTCGGGCGTGTTCAGCGTTCGACTCTCTGCAGGCTAAAAATAACCCTACAATAAGGCCATTTTCTATGGTTCGCGAAATGGTGCAAAATTCACAAAGTTTATATTCATTCACATTTAACGCTGTTAGTATTATTCACAAATATCTTTTTAACATTCAACAACTAAGTTTCCATTTAGGAAATATATTTATTCACATTTAACGACGTATTTCTTATTCACGAATATATTCATTCACATTTACGGGATGTGTTCATTCACATTCAACGGTTTATATTCGTTCACATTCACGATCGAAACATTAATTCAACACGGTGCAATATTCATTAACATTTTCTGTGCACCGCCTTTGCGCATCATTAGGTCCCAGCTCCCGCTCTATCATTCCTGAACACAATATGGCGGATGAAGGAAGGCCTAATGATATGTTGGGGTAGACCAAAGACCCCAAACACAAGTGTTACATTGGCAGGATCTTTCTTCAGCAGCTCTCGAACTCCTACAAGAGTGCAAACGGGCATAGGACACTGCTGAAGTAGAAGTGAGAGTGAACATCCAAATAAGACTAGAGCATCTTATCCTTGGTTTTCACTTACGTCATATCAAAATTCAGAAGCATTAAACAATAGATTTCGAATCCAAAATGTTTATGGAATTGTAGAGAGTTTAAAACTACACATCTTGGCCAAATTTTGAAGCGCAAAAGTATTTCGTTCAAGAGTTATAGGCGAACGAGTATTAGACAGTATAAGAAATGTATGGAGCGGCCATCTTGGTGCCCCACTACTAAGGGGCACCAACATGGCGGCCAAAAATTCAAAGTCTGAATTACACCAAAAATCAAATAAAAAATATTGTATTTGCTATGAGCTCCATTAACTCGGTTTATAAGCACTTATAATGCAAACAAAAACTTTCAGCTGATTCAATTTTGTTTATTTTCACGGCTTATCTGAAATAGCGTGACGAATTGCGTGACACATAATCGGAAAAAACATCGTTAAAACCGGAAACTTTTTGTGAAAGATTATAACACTTGTATCCACACACCATGTTAGAAACAGCTTTGTAGGACGTATACTTTAATTTTTTTAATTTTTATGACGGATGAGCAACTAGACAATGTCGTAGTACGTTTTATGAGAGATCATGGAACACCCGACCAAAGTCCCATGATCTCTTATGAAAAGTTCTACGACATTGTCTAGTTGCTCATCCGAAATCATCGAGAAACCTGTTATCTCCTCTAGACCATACTCCACAATACGACGTCTCAATGTCCACCGTGAAACAAGAAGCATTTAATTTTTTTTAAACGTGAAACCCGACGATCTAAGGTGCAGAAGAACTTCCTCCGATATTAAATACCTAGGTCGCCCGACGCTTCCAGATCAGAAGACCACAGGGGTGGTCACAGAATACACTGCAAGGTTTGTGCAGTTTGATAAGTCGTTTCGTATCCATTGTCCACGCAAAAGAAGTATATTTCCCAGTATTTCATTCAGTACTGCGCTGTTGATACTGATACTGATACTCTTGCAGGAGATCGAGAGCTGCTGAAAAAAGATCCTGCAAACGTCACAATTGTGTTTAGGGTCTTTGGTCTACCCATACATAAGGCCTTCCTTCATCCGCCCGCCATATTGTGTTCAGGAATGATAGAGCGGGAGCTGGGACCTAATGATGCGCAAAGGCGGTGCGCAGAAAATGTTGAATGAATATTGCACCGTGTTGAATTAATATTTCGATCGTGAATGTTGAGAATGTGAACGAATATAAACCGTTGAAAGTGAATGAACACATCCCGTAAATGTGAATGAATATATTCGTGAATAAGAATTACGTCGTTAAATGTGAATAAATATATTTCTTGAATGGAAACTTGGTTGTTGAATGTGAATAAAAATAGTCGCGAATAATAATAACAGCGTTAAATGCGAATGAATATAAACTTTGTGAATTTTGCCCCATTTCGCCAACCATAATTTCGGCCAAGAAGAAAACCTATTCCTTACATTATTTTGCCTACTCGCGAGGACATGTAGGGGTGCATGTCTGCGACTGACTTTTGCCTCTGAAAAATCCTCTGAAGTCGTTCATATTTCACATTCCTCCGGGTGTATTTTGTGTTGTGGCAATACACCTTATTCCAAAATGGCAGCCAATTTATTGTTCTTTTATATGCCTGTTAATTAGCCCTCTTGGCCTCATTTTCGCTTGAAAATTCTTTTGTATTTAGCACATGCTGGCGAGGCCAAGAGGGCTAATTTACATGGATATAAAAGAATAATAAAATGACCGCCATTTTGGAATAAGGTGTATCATTGTTGGTTAACCGGGATATACCTCAATATTGCGGGTGGGGTGTACTAGCCTGCGAATACAGCCGCCTCTCATCGCTCCCGGCCGCTAAGGGCTTTCGCGTGAGTACAGCCTTCTTCATGAAATCCATTCTCAGATCAAAATGTTTGATTGGGGCAAGGAGTTAAGACTGGGATTGATGAGGCTTCCTTCGCGAGTACGCACGTTTCATGCCCGCACGCCGGTTTTCCAGTTACAATTTGCACTAAACTGCATCTTCTTTTGTGGGTATGTCTTGTTGTTGTGGAAGCGAATGTTCGTTAGCTATTGTGTTGGGGTTTGGATACTGTTCATTGTCTTTTGAATCTTTTTTTTTCTTCGTCACTTGGTGATCGCAACACCTAAAAACTAACACTTTTGTTATATATTTTTAATGCTTTTTTTAATGCTTATTTCCCATTTTAAAGATTTCCTGTTCCCCGTTCCCTATTTTAGACATAGCCGAATATTTAAAGCTGTTAGCCATACAAATAGCGCTTTGTAGTATTACTAAAAATAGAAAGACCCCTTAAGTGACTCAGACAAAGTTTGCTGTCAGCTCAAAGGCTTTGTTAGACTACGAGCAGTCTCTCTTTTCCAGCTTTCTCTGTCGAGCGAGAAACAAAAAAACATAATTGAGCGGATAATGGCCGCGCAAAACTGGGGGCGAGGCAGGCGCGTCTAAGGCTTTGTATGAAAAATCGGTGAAATCAGCGGTAAACGTGATTTGAACGTTTTGGGGGCTTCAAATACAATAAATACAAGGCAATGTTACATTAAGGAGTGACAAACTGATTCAAGAAATATAGATTTTGGCTTAAAATTCAACAAATCATGTGACGAGGCTGCACGGTGAAATCCGATCATGGAACTTCCAATCTACTAGCTCTCATGCGATAAGAAAACATTTCACGACTTGTGCCCAAAATTAAGGCGAAGAGAAAAGTAAATTTTTGTATTCTTCTTGAGTGACCAAGATGTGTGCATCGCTAGCTTGGAAAAAGATGAGTAAATAGGTTCCAAATGATCCAGAATCAGTGCATTTGACCAGGGGGGACTCCAATATAAAAATGACGGGGGTGCTCGTCGTACCTTTTAGGGGTCAAAATTTGTAGATTGGTACCGCTTTAATAGGGAACGAAAATCTAAAATGACCACCGTTAGAATTACCGCGGTACGTCTTAGGGTACTGAGCCAAAAAATATGACAGAAATATGACATGTGTTGTTTTGAATTGGTACCTCTTAGGGGTAAAACTTCTTTTGAGCCACGCCCATCAAACGAGATTCTGGTACCTTTTAGGGTGTTTTTCGATATGGGAGTACTCCCCCCCGGGGGGGGGGGGAGGCATTTGATACAAATATTGTACCGTTTATCGACCCGCGTTCGTACAAGCAAAGCAGAACAAAAGGTCCTGAAGATGACAACACGAATTTGTTTTTGAGCAAAAATCCTGTCTTTGAGTCTATATTCTAAGGGATACTGATTTTATACTGAAACGTTTGGAGAGTATATAGGCTGCAATTGGATAAATTAGAGAGCTGCTAACTCTCGAGTATTCGTACAACGGGTATAAATTTCTCTATTACAACCTGCGGTCGCATAAACATTATTAAAATAAACGTATCCTTTCAGTGGAGCCGCAATGGACAGATTATCATTTCTTTTCACCATATTGAAACCTTTTTTTTTGCCATGGACCACTTTACCGCTTGGTTCTATATGCTTCGTTTCTAACGGCTCAGCTGTATATGCTGCAAACTGAACGTCTCAAGAATGAAATCTTTCTGACAATAATATTGCCCAGGGTCTGGAAGGGGTTCTGCGTGATCCGGGATTTAGCCGAAATTGAGTGCGTGATTCGGGAATACAAAATAAATCCAGCCGTGATTCGGGAATACAATATCAGCTGTTACGCGGGATTTGCTTTATCTGTGGTTCGTGATTCGTGATTTCCACTGACAAAATTCTGTGAAATTCAAATATTTTATCCCGTATCAATTCACACTCACAATTTTGTCGTGTTTTATAGCGACCTGTCAAAAACTTTTTAACTCTCATACCATGTCACAACGGGTGGTTTAAGCCTATCACATGTGATCATGTGTCATTTTATACGTGGTTACAAAATCATTTACAGGCCACGGGTGGGAAGCTACTGTACTTGGGAATATGGACCTGATCGTCCTGTTTTCGTCTTGCAATTTGTTTATTGTTTATCTCTATGCTGTGGCGAGTAATGAGATCAGTTCCACAGTTAAGGCCCGTTTACACGGGCGATTTTTTTGTGCATTTTTTGTCGCGCGCGAGTTGCATCTTCAAATCGCATGTGTAAACGGGCGGCGATTTCAGTGCGATTTGGGGTGATTTGTCGCGCGATGTCGCAGAGGTGCTGATGATGGGGGTGCTCGTCGGAAAGTTCTGAAAAATACCCCAAAAGGTACCAGAATCTCGTTTGATTGGCGTGGCTCAAAATAATTTTTACCCTTAAGATGACCAATTCTAAAACAACACATGTCATAAGAAGCACCCACCCTAACCCTAACCCTACCCATGCCCCCTGGGTATCGCACCTAATCGCACAGGAAATCGCCGCTAGTTTACACTTGCGACAAAAGTTGCATTGGAAAGCGCGACAAAAATCGCATCAAAAATCACATGTGTAAACGGGCCTTAAAGATCCTGGTCTCAGTTTTCCTGACTCCAAAATCTGGTACAGTGAGTAGCCAGCCCATCAACAACAAAAAAATCGATATTCCAATTATCAGCGCAGAAAATCACAAGGATTTCCACATCTTCAAGACCCTCTTTCCAAATTTACATTTTACAAATTTACAGCTATTTATGAAGTCGCCTGAGGCAAAGGCCTTAAAGACAATCCTGTAGTGAATTTCTTTCGCATAAATAAAGGCGCTACGGGGCAGAAAAAGGATATATGCAAAAAAAAAATTTTCACAGAGTACGTGATTCGGGAAATGACAAAAACAAGCTACGTGATTCGGGAATTTACGAAAAAATAGCCCGTGATTCGGGATCCAGACCCCCCCCCCCCCCCCCCCCGCCCCCTTCCAGACCATGATTGCCGCTCTCTATCAATTCTTTGCATTTTCACCAAAATTTGAGATGTTCCAAGAATAGTTTTTAGGTTTTCTATTTAACATTGACCCAGGTGTTCGATTTTCTTGCGAAAAAATTTACAAAAGCCGCATCAAAGTCTTCGCCAACGCCATTTTCCCATAAACATTAATACTAACATAAACATTTCCCCGCGATTTTCCCCTCTTTTTCTTTTTTAATTCGCGCGTTCCCCACTATCTCGGAGCCTGGAACAGGCTAGGAGGAGTTTATTTGTCTGAGCCACAACGGGGGTCAAAAGTATGTGACGTCATTAGTGCATAGCGCGCGCTATTGAATTTTATAATTACCAGACTGGATTTCAACATGGCTGGAGAATAGACTTTGTTCTTCATTGTACATTTTGAGACAACAAAGACATGACGGTCAGGTACATTCGTGCCTGGTACGTAAAGGGGACTCTAGTGCGTCACGCTCCATTAACTGCGATTTACAGTTCGTCTGTAAATCTTTATTAATTTCATAGTATTTTATTCTAATATATTCACATCACTAGTCGGTTAAATTCATGACCAACATCTTTCCTTTATACAGGGTTTTTTTCTTTTGCCATCCCGACCATTGAAGCAAGCGGCCCAAGTGGCATAACTAAAGGAGACCACCTCCAGCTCTACGGTGGAGATTGGCGTTAAGAACGTTCTCAGGTCTTCTCCAAACAAATTATCCAATCGGCACGTGCCTGGTACGTAAAGGGGACTCTAGTGCGTCACGCTCCATTAACTGCGATTTACAGTTCGTCTGTAAATCTTTATTAATTTCATAGTATTTTATTCTTATATATTCACATCACTAGTCGGTTAAATTCATGACCAACATCTTTCCTTTATACAGGGTTTTTTTCTTTTGCCATCCCGACCATTGAAGCAAGCGGCCCAAGCGGCATAACTAAAGGAGACCACCTCCAGCTCTACGGTGGAGATTGGCGTTAAGAACGTTCTCAGGTCTTCTCCAAACAAATTATCCAATCGGCACGTGCCTGGTACGTAAAGGGGACTCTAGTGCGTCACGCTCCATTAACTGCGATTTACAGTTCGTCTGTAAATCTTTATTAATTTCATAGTATTTTATTCTAATATATTCACATCACTAGTCGGTTAAATTCATGACCAACATCTTTCCTTTATACGGGTTTTTTTTCTTTTCCCACCCCGACCATTGAACCACGCGGCCCAAGAGGGATAAGAGACCACCTCCAGCTCTACGGTGGAGATTGACGTTAAGAACGTTCCCAGGTCTTCTCCAAACAAATTATCCAATCGGCAGTTGACAAATGTCAATCGGTCAGCAGTATCAATATAGGGCTACGTGTATGTTTCATTTCATCTGCACTTCAGTTTTACTACACGCCTAGTCGATCAGTTGTGCATAAGCTCTTTCTGAACATGTTCCTGTTTGCCGTTTTAATCGCTGTGTTAACAGTGCATCATTCCTCAAATAATTCCAAGGTAAGGGATAAGTGAAAATGCTATTGTTGTATTCTACAATCTAGGCAAATAACAACATGTCGCAAGGATGGAAAACGCTTTTTGATAGCGCTAGTATTATACTTTTATTTCCCTAAAAATACACCAAACGGAATGGTTCTCCATCAAGTTTTAATCTAGTTTCGGGCGTTCCGGCGTCCGACTCTCTGCAGGCTTACAAATAACCCTACAACAAGGCCATTTCCGGACATTATTTTGCCTACTCGCGAGGACATGTAAAGTTGCATGTCTGCATGCGACTGACCATTGCCTCTATTAACTTGTTCATATTTCACATTCCTCCGGTGCGGCAATCGTTGTTGGTTAACCGGGGATATTCTTCAATATTGCGAGTGGGGGTGCAGAGTCTTCTTCATCACCCTTGCCCATTTCCAGACCAAAATGTTTGATTGGGACAAGTGACTATAAAAGGAGTAAAACTAGGGTTGACGAGGCTTCCTTCGCGAGTACGCTCGTTTCATGCCCGCACGCGCATTCTAGTTTCCACTTTCCGCTTTTGTGGGTGATTTTTTGTTGTTGTGGAAGCGATTGTTCGTTAGCTATTGTGTTGTGGTTTGGAAACTGTTAATTGCCTTTTAAACCAAAAAACTAACAATTTTGTTATTTGTTTTAAATGATCACAGATAAAGATTCCTTATTACCAACTTTTCACACCCATGAAGCTAATGAAAGCGGCAAGCTTTATACACCATCACCATACTGTTACTGCCACAAAACTGACCTTCATGAGTGCACCAGAAAACTATGCCCGGCTGATGACAGTGCCGCTTATTCCAGCAGAAACGGTGGACGCTGATGCCAATTTAATTGTCAAAATGGTAATCGGAACTGATAAAGAGATCGGACTGGAAGAAAGCGATCCTTCTTATGTCATTTCTGATGGCCAGTTCTTTATTGGCGTACATATTCTCGACAAGAACAATTACAAAACTGGGGCTCCATGTCGCCTTATTGAAGCAACCAGCGGTAAAACTATCGGCAAAGGTCGTCGTAACGGTGTGAATTTGCCGAAGCCTTCCGAGTCGTACTACCCGGGGAGGGTCGAGACCCAGCTGAGCCTGTCTGACCGGTGGGATCCTGTTTTGTTTCGCATGACGGCGGCTTTAGCAGAGAGATGACTTTCCAGCATAAGCTTAACCCTCAAAATGGCCTGTTTTTGGAGATTTACGCCGACGAAGGCAAAGAAAAAGTCGGAATTAAGTATATTGAAGTGAGCATAATGCGAGAAAGCTGAAACTTGAGTTAAAAAGCCATAGCTGTATTTTTGGGGTATTTCCTCAGAAACATAATTTGTCAAAATCATAAAGGACACGATTTGATAAATCATTTAAAAAATAAGAGCAACAACAACAACAAGTAGCTTTATTTGCATGACTATAAATTCTTACAGTATTGCAAAGCATTACAACATAATAAAATAAAATTACAATAGTATAACAAAGAAAGGGAAAGTACAA
This sequence comes from Cladopsammia gracilis, assembly GCA_022457155.1. Classification (NCBI taxonomy): domain Eukaryota; kingdom Metazoa; phylum Cnidaria; class Anthozoa; order Scleractinia; family Dendrophylliidae; genus Cladopsammia; species Cladopsammia gracilis. The sequence continues at coordinate 957,190 of JAJGOT010000188.1, forward strand.
TTAAGATACATCAGTCTGGATTGATAATTTGATTATTGCGGAAATTTAAGCATGAAAGAATGAATTTCAATAATTGAATATTTACAAAATAATTACGAGAGTTCATTAATTCATTGGTAACTTCTGAAGGAGATAACTGTTTTATATTTGGTAGGTGATACCCTATTTTCCTATAAAATCCGTCCCTAAGAATTGAGTATTTAGGACAATGAAAAAGGAAGTGAATTTCATCTTCAATTTCATTACCTCCACAAGTAGGGCACAATCTATCATCTCTTGTGATTTGTTCATATCTACCAATTTCAATCTTTAATTTATGATTACTTATACGAAATTTTACTAATTGTTTTCTGTCATTTGATTTCCTTTTAAGGTCTAAGTAATGAGAAGGCATATATTCGTTCTTAAAGATATTATAGAATTCGAGTTTCTTAGAGTGTTGAATGGTATGTCGCCAATATAGGATATATTTTTGTTGCATTAAGTTTACATAATGTTTGATTTTAGTGTCAGTTAAGAAAATAGGGTCAAAATCAGGCAAATTATAGAATTCGGATATCCTTATAAGATTAGAGAAGAAGCTATTTTTACCAGAAGAGTAAAGATCTGCTGACATTAAAAAGATCTGTTTAACAATAGAGTTATTGTCCTTACTTTGAAGGTATAAGGTATAATTAATTATTTTCTGATTAATGGCTATAATAAGAGGAAACCTTCCAAGTTCAGCTCTACATGCCACATTTGATGTCTTATTGCTTACTTCTAGATAACGCTTGCAGAATTGTAAATGGATTTTTTCAATCTGCGAACTGTCCCAAGACTTAAAGTGCACCTAACCCCAAAATTGTTTTTTTGCTTAATCAACTCTATGTATGTTGAAAAGTTGAATAGTTAAATATTTCTTGTTTTTAATGTCGTGTTAGTGAGTTATTGAGATTTGAATTTACAAAATGCTAATTTGATGATGTCATTTTAGGATTCATTTATTATACAACTACTTGTTTTTACCTCCAAGAAATATTTTTTACGAATCAATTGACTGTCCATAGTTTATATTTAGTATTTCTCAAATTGATTTTCCTTAAGCCGTATACTGGGTATTGTAAATTGACGTAGAAATAATGGCAAAATCCTAAAATGACGTCATCGCATTAGCATTTTGTAACTTTAAATCGCTATAACTCACTAACGCTACGTTAAAAACAAGAAATATTTTACTATTCGACTTTTCAGCGTACATAGAGTTGATTAAGCGAAAAAAAAAAATTGGGGTTAGGTGCAAATTTGCGTACACACCCCAGACTTCGCTGTTATATGTCAAAATTGGGGAGATCATTGTGTCAAAGATTTTACTTGCCAGGAATGGGGACAATTTACTGAAATTTGTATGTTTTCTTAGACTGAAATGAGCGTGAAGGGCCTTCTCTTTTAACTGGTCAAGTGCCATTGAAAAGTTACCCGTTGAAGAGATTACAGTCCATAGATAAGTGTAGTTTTGGACGATTTCAATTATTTTATTGCCTATGTGAAAACTAGACTCAGTACATTTCTTAGCACGTTTCTGAAAGATCATAACTTTGGTCTTTTTTGGATTGATACTTAACATCCACGAGTTGCAATAGGAAGATAGCTTATCAAGACAAGTTTGCAGTCCTGTTTTGGATCTTGAAAGTATGACTAAATCATCTGCATATAAAAGTGAATTTAATTTTGTGCCATTTGGTAGAACAAAAGGATCCGATAAAATATTTTCGAACGAATGTGGTATGTTGTTAACATAGAGGTTAAATAGCAACGGGCTTAAAATACAACCTTGGCGTACACCTCTTGCGTATTGAAAGGGTCGTGTTTGGCTTTTTCCAATTTTTACGGAACATGTAGAGTTTGAGTACAATTTTTTTATTAAATTGTAAAAGCGACCTCCCACATTAATTTGTAATAGCTTGTACAAGAGTCCGTCATGCCAGACCGAGTCAAAAGCTTTTTTGAAATCTACAAAACAAGCATATATTTTTTCATTATGTTGATGCACATATTTATCTACTAAGGCCCCGTCCACACGTATCCGGATATTTTTGAATCCGCAACTTTTTTGTTGCGGATTGGCCTTGCGTCCACACGTATCCGGCGAATTCGGGCAAATACGATTAGAATTCGCTACGTGTGGACGCGAATATTTTCTAATCCGTAACAAAAAAGTTGCGGATTCAAAAAATATCCGGATACGTGTGGACGGGGCCTAAGGTTCTCAGTGTGAGGACATGGTCTGCTGTATGATTTTTGGCCAAAAATCCAATCTGACATTCCTTATCAAACCATTTTTTGTTTGATGATGACTTGATATGTCATCGTTTTTTTCCTAATCTAATCTTTAAACTTCGTTTCGCTGCTGTGATTAGTATGTTTTCTACTTTTCCAAGCGCTGTATTAACATCTTGGATCGGAGTTTCGTCAACTATGTATTCTTGTATGAGCATTTGAAGATCTGCTGAGCGTAAGCTATCTTTGAATTTTTGAGCGGAATACATTTCCCACAGAAACTGCCTCGGAAGGGGTGATAACGGATTACCTTCACACGGGGATTCAAGCTCAGATATGTTAGTGTTAATATTTATCCAAGTGATTATTGGACTGTGATTCGAAAAAGGGGATGGCTGCTTAGAGCATGGATGTTTAATCGGGTATTGTCAAGTTGATCACACTATGTCATATCGAATTAGTTTTTTTTTGGTTACTTCTTTTTCTTTCTTTTTCGTTTGAAGATGAAAAGAGAAATACGTTTATACGCTATCATGGTTGTCTTAAAGACCCTGACCAAATTTCAGAACAAAATCTATACCGTGCCGGTTTCAAACCAAAACGGTTTAAAAGCACACCCTTTAGAAGGATATATACCTTCATACTTTATATAGGACAATACTCCCTGCCGAAAGTCAAAATTCAAGAATCCCAAATTTCATTTCGTGAAATGGTACCACGCAAAAGTACTTCCGAAGAGTTTCATTTAAATGATCACAACATAGGAGTTTGTCAACAGATTCAAAATTTAGAACAACACTTACTAGATGTCCCAGAAGAAGCTGGAGAAAACTAATTTTTAGGGAAAGGAATCTCACTCTCTGATTCACCTTTCTGAAGATCCGCCCAGCTGACCTTATTTCGTACCCAAAACGACAGTTTTTATCCTTCAGAAACCAAAAGGCGTTAAGTTTTCGATGTTTCGAAAGTTTGAGGCGACATTTCTCTTAAGAACTGAAACTCTAGTTTTTAATCAAATTTAGTACGAATTTTTAACATGACTATGGCCTTAATTCCGAAAAGCAATTCCCCAGGAATGATTCATTGGGTGCTCCTGGCTGATTTTTGTTCAGCTTACGTGCTTTCCATTACCTCTTTATCTCCCATGCAAGAGTGCCAAAAAACAAAATTCAATAAAAATCCCAAATTTCATTTTGTAAAATATTGATAAACTAATGGTACCATGAAAAAGTACTGCCAAAGAGGTTTCATTTGAATGGTCACACCATACGATTTCGTCCACAGACTCAAAAGTTAGAACTACACTACATGTCTCAATAATTGACTCTGGGAGTGGCAGGCTTAAGCCAATTCCCTAAGATATTAATTTGTTCCTCCTGATATTTATATCTCCGTTTCAAAGGCAGCTCAGTTTTCTCGACCATAAAGGGCATCTATTTCCCAGCAACTAACATAAATAAAATTGATCTCATTGTATAGTCTTACAATTTACATTGTACATGTATTAAAAAAAAAACATTCTATTTGTATGACTTAAACTTTTCTAGCACTTTAAATACAGACGAGATTCACTGAATGAGCGAGCTCTTTTGCAAGCAACCATCGATCCCTTTCAAGTGGCTATCTTCATGAATCCTGTTTGAAACACTTCAAAGACCAACACTATTTTGAAGCTATAAAATAATGGCCATGTTATGTTTTAAATTACTCTACTAGAGTACTGAAATTATTTAAATAGTGTTATGATGGAAACGGGTTAAAAATTCAACAGGTTGACCCAATAGGCCTTTATCACGCCCGCCATTTTGTATCAAAACAAGATTTACGCCGCCCAGCCTCGCAGTGAAAAAGTTGAAAACGAGGTTGGGCGGGCAAAAACAAAGCAATTATTCTCCGGGGAGTCAACATGGCCGCCGCGTGATAAAGGCCTACATGTCTGGGAAAAAATTACTCTAAAGAACCTAATAATTGAATTGTTTGCTTCCCCACGATAATTCGATTGACATTTTCCTTGCGGTGTTTAGGATCATATCGTGTGTTAGAAAAGGTTATTTAATTTTATTTTAGCGCATTTTTAATCAAAAACATTAAAATTCCCATTTGCAAATTTCGGGTGACTTCCATATAAAAGTGATCGTCGCACCTTTTCGCGGTTAAAATTCGTGGTATGGTTCCACTAAGGGATGACCTCTGTCAGAGTTATTGCGATGCCTTTTAGAGTATTAAGACAGATAAATATGCTAACAGGAACAACTTTTCAGAGAGAACTAGTACCTCTTATGCTGTGTTCACACTAGGGCGAAACATGTTTAGTCTGGCTCATGCTGTGTTCACACTAGGGCGAAACATGTTTAGTCTGTCTAATGCTGTGTTCACACTAGGGCGAAACATGTTTAGACTGACTTTTTTATGTTGTGTTCACACTAGGGCGAAACATGTTTAGTCTGTCTAATGCTGTGTTCACACTAGGGCGAAACATGTTTAGTCTGTCTAATGCTGTGTTCACACTAGGGCGAAACATGTTAAGTCTGTCTAATGCTGTGTTCACACTAGGGCGAAACATGTTTAGTCTGATCACGAATTCACTGTGAAAAGTGTTCACATCAGGCGGCACATTGCGCGAATCATGATCGAAACATGTTTACTATGAGCATAATTTAAACTACTTCAAGAGGTAGTTTCGATCGAAGCCAGACAAAACACGTTAGCGCAAATGTTGTCTCCTTGTTAAACACTGCATCACCCTTCGTTCCCGAAGAGCTTGACAAGTGAGATTAAACTACAAAACCATGTAACAGCAAGTTGGAGCTCTATTTTTTCGGCCGATTCATGTGTATTTATAAAGATTCAATGCGAGCTTATGCTTGCTTCACAAAACAGCATAAATTATAAAACCAGGCGTGAAACGTGTTTTGAAATTAACAATTTATGTGAACAATGGACTTGCAAGTAGTTTACGGGAAACGTGTTTCGTTGAAACATGTTTACTCTAAACATGTTTACTCTAAACATGTTTACTCTAAGCATGTTTACTCTAAACATGTTTACTCTAAACATGTTTCGGTGCTGATATGAACACAGCATTAGTGGTAAAAATTACTGTGAGCCACACCCACAGAACAGATATTTGTTACTTTTTAGGGTTTCCTTCAAAATATCCAGCGATTATCCCCGGCAACTTTGTATGTGAGTTACCCCCTCCACTTCCCCCCCCCCCCCCCCCCCCGGAAGCGAAGGCACTTCCGGATCATAGTGGCTATCTAAGCGAGACTAAACTGTAAAAGCCGCAACGCATCTGGGAAAAGAAAACGAAAGGCAAGTTTACAGCGACCAGGCCTTATTCCTGGTTGAGAGACGCCTGGTAAGCTGACGACGTGTCACATCTTAGAACTTCACGTAAAGCCATGGTAGCGTACGTTGATGTGGGCAATGTAAACTCCAACTGTAGTGCCCAGTACTTTCCGTCTGCAACCGACTGCGGTTCCTGGGCACCTCTGAGCCGTTCCATGTCCGTCATGGCCAGCGGTTGTTTAACGTCATTGTAACGAAGCCAACGCCAGCTCATTAGGCTCGGTTTGACGATTAATTTCCTACAAAAAAAAAAAAACATTACGTACATATGAGGGCTAGAGAACATACAAAACGGTGAGATAATTTATCCGCTTGGGATGGGAAACTTGATTTGCCGGATATGGAATTTATCAAAACGTAGCATCATTGTGTTTTCTTAGAGAGAACTTTAATGAACGAAGATCATGTTAAAATGTACGTTGGATCCGGCGAAGGACCTATTCCACTAGAAATAATTCATTCATCTCGTGACTCAATACGTAAAGCCAGGGAAGCTTATCTTATAGATTATGCTAAAACCCTTGAACCGCATGGCCTTAACAAGCCTGATGAATTGTAATTTACGTGTATTTCTATTCTTATATTTATGCTATCTTGCCCTACCATGTATGTCATTTCCTGTCAACCCTTTTTCCTTTATATATTGCGACATTCTCCATTTATATGATATACAAGTTTTCGTAAAACTTTGGTTCCATCTATAACCTTATGAAGGCTGGTTTTGGCCAGCGGAAATATTGTAAAATATAATATTGCGTTGTATCAGCTGTGCGGTGGAGATCGACGTTCTCAGGTCTTCTCCAAACAAATTATCCAATCGGCAGTTGACAAATGTCAATGTCAGCAGTATCAATTAATATCGGGCTACGTGCATGTTTCATTTCTTCGTACACTTCAGTTCTACTACACGTCTGGTCGATCAGTTGTGCATAAACTCTTTCTGACCATGTTCCTGTTTGCCATTTTAATTGCTGTGTTAACAGTACATCATTCCTCGGCTGATTCCAAGGTAAAGGATAACTACAATATAGGCAAATAACAACATGTCGCAAGCATGGAAAACCCTTTTTGATAGCGCCAGTATATACTTCTATATCCCTAAAAATACACCTAACGGAATGGTTCTCCATCAAGTTTTAATCTAGTTTCGGGCGTGTTCAGCGTTCGACTCTCTGCAGGCTAAAAATAACCCTACAATAAGGCCATTTTCTATGGTTCGCGAAATGGTGCAAAATTCACAAAGTTTATATTCATTCACATGTAACGCTGTTAGTATTATTCACAAATATCTTTTTAACATTCAACAAATAAGTTTCCATTTAGGAAATATATTTATTCACATTTAACGACGTATTTCTTATTCACGAATATATTCATTCACATTTACGGGATGTGTTCATTCACATTCAACGGTTTATATTCGTTCACATTCACGATCGAAATATTAATTCAACACGGCCGGTGCAATCAACATTTTCTGTGCACCGCCTTTGCGCATCATTAGGTCCCAGCTCCCGCTCTATCATTCCTGAACACAATATGGCGGATTAAGGAAGGCCTAATGATATGTAGGGGTAGACCAAAGACCCTAAACACAAGTGTTACGTTGACAGGATCTTTTTTCAGCAGCTCTCGATCTCCTGCAAGAGTATCAGTATCAGTATCAACAGCGCAGTACTGAATGAAATACTGGGAAATATACTTCTTTTGCGTGGACAATGGATACGACACGACTTATCAAACTGCACAAACCTTGCAGTGTATTCTGTGACCACCCCTGTGGTCTTCTGATCTGGAAGCGTCGGGCGACCTAGGTATTCAATATCGGAGGAAGTTATTCTGCACCGTAGATCGTCGGGTTTCACGTTTAAAAAAATTAAATGCTTCTTGTTTCACGGTGGACATTGAGACGTCGTATTGTGGAGTATGGTCTAGAGGAGATAACAGGTTTCTCGATGATTTCGGATGAGCAACTAGACAATGTCGTAGAACTTTTCATAAGAGATCATGGGACTTTGGTCGGGTGTTCCATGATCTCTCATAAAACGTACTACGACATTGTCTAGTTGCTCATCCGTCATAAAAATTAAAAAAAATTAAAGTATACGTCCTACAAAGCTGTTTCTAACATGGTATGTGGATACAAGTGTTATAATCTTTCACAAAAAGTTTCGGTTTTAACGATGTTTTTTCCGATTATGTGTCACGCAATTCGTCACGCTATTTCAGATAAGCCGTGAAAATAAACAAAATTGAATCAGCTGAAAGTTATTGTTTGCATTATAAGTGCTTATAAGCCGAGTTAATGGAGCTTATAGCAAATATAATATTTTTTATTTGATTTTTGGTGTAATTCAGACTTTGAATTTTTGGCCGCCATGTTGGTGCCCCTTAGTAGTGGGGCACCAAGATGGCCGCTCCATACATTTCTTATACTGTCTAATACTCGTTCGCCTATAACTCTTGAACGAAATGCTTCTGCGCTTCAAAATTTGGCCAAGATGTGTAGTTTTAAACTCTCTACAATTCCATAAACATTTTGGATTCGAAATCTATTGTTTAATGCTTCTGAATTTTGATATGACGTAAGTGAAAACCAAGGATAAGATGCTCTAGTCTTATTTGGATGTTCTCTCTCACTTCTACTTCGGCAGTGTCCTATGCCCGTTCGCACTCTTGCAGGAGATCGAGAGCTGCTGAAGAAAGATCCTGCCAATGTAACAGTTGTGTTTGGGGTCTTTGATCTTCCCCTACATAAGGCCTTCCTTCATCCGCCCGCCATATTGTGTTCAGGAATGATAGAGCGGGAGCTGGGACCTAATGATGCGCATAGGCGGTGCGCAGAAAATGTTTAATGAATATTGCATTGAAGTCGTTCATATTTCACATTCCTCCGGGTGTATTTTGTGTTGAATAGGCCATTTGCACGATGACGTCATTTGACTACTACTACCAGAATCCTTCAGTTTTTTGTTTTGTAGTGCAAATTAGGGCTATTGTTATTTAAACCGCACTGGGATTACAAAATTTAAATAAAAAAGGAAAAACGAAATGAATTCTGGTAGTAGTAGTCAAATGACGTCATCGTGCAAATGGCCTATTAATAGAGTGTTTTCACTCACGTGGTCTGCAGCTATGCTAATTTATTGGAACAAAACAAAGTGTTTGCATTAGAAAAGAGTTCAATCCCCACAGGATTAACTTGGGACACCAATATGGCCGCCGTTTTATTGTTTTGGGACACCAACACGGTGACGTCATGTGAAAACACTCTATATTTCGATCGTGAATGTTGAGAATGTGAACGAATATAAACCGTTGAAAGTGAATGAACACATCCCGTAAATGTGAATGAATACATTCGTTAATAAGAATTATGTCGTTAAATGTGAATAAATATATTTCTTGAATGGAAACTTAGTTGTTGAATATGAATAAAAATATTCGCGAATAATAATAATAACAGCGTAAAATGCGAATGAATATAAACTTTGTGAATTTTGCACCATTTCGCCAACCATAATTTCGGCCAAGAAGAAAACCTATTCCTTACATTATTTTGCCTACTCGCGAGGACATGTAGGGGTGCATGTCTGCGACTGACTTTTGCCTCTGAAAAGTCCTCTGAAGTCGTTCATATTTCACATTCCTCCGTGTGTATTTTGTGTTGTGGCAATACACCTTATTCCAAAATGGCAGCCAATTAATTATTCTTTTATATGCCTGTTAATTAGCCCTCTTGGCCTCATTTTCGCTTGAAAATTCTTTTGTATTTTGCACATGCTGACGAGGCCAAGAGGGCTAATTTACATGGATATAAAATAATAATAAAATGACCGCCATTTTGGAATAAGGTGTATCATTGTTGGTTAACCGGGATATACCTCAATATTGCGGGTGGGGTGTACTAGCCTGCGAATACAGCCGCCTCTCATCGCTCCCGGCCGCTAAGCGCGTTCGCGTGCGTACAGCCTTGTTCATGAAATCCATTCTCAGACCAAAATGTTTGATTGGGGCAAGGAATTAAGACTGGGGTTGATGAGGCTTCCTTCGCGAGTACGCACGTTTCATGCCCGCACGCCGGTTTTCCAGTTACAATTTGCACTAAACTGCATCTTCTTTTGTGGGTACGTCTTGTTGTTGTGGAAGCGAATGTTCGTTAGCTATTGTGTTGGGGTTTGGATACTGTTCATTGTCTTTTGAATCCTTTTTATTTTCCTACGTCACTTGGTGATCGCAACACCTAAAAACTAACAATTTTGTTATATTTTTTTAAAGATTACAGGAAAAGATTCCTTATTACCAACTTTTCACACCCATGAAGCTAATGAAAGCGGCAAGCTTTATACACCATCACCATACTGTTACTGCCACAAAACTGACCTTCCTGAGTGCGCCAGAAAACCAGGCCCAGCTGATGACAGTGCCGCTTATTCCAGCGGTTTCGCATGACGGCGGCTTTACTAGAGAGAAGACTTTCCAGCATAAGCTTAACCCTCAAAATGGCCTGTTCTTGGAGATTTACGCCGACGCAAGCAACGAAAAAGTCGGAATTAAGTATATTGAAGTGAGCATAATGCGAGAAAACTGAAACTTGGGTGAAAAAGCCATACCTATATTTTAGGGTTACTTCCTCTTAAACATAATTTGTCATAATCACAAGGGACACGATTTATTGTAAATCATTAAAAAAATAAGAGCATGGTGGATGTTTAATAAGGTATTATCAAGTTGAGGTGGGTATGTAAAGTTCCCTTGATTATTAGTAATTAATGTAAATTTGATCAATTCATTAAACTAATTAATCAATGTCCTAGTGCTCTTTAAACACTTATTATTTGACTTTAAATACACTTAACGATTGTTTGTGCAACTTGTCTCGCAAAAAGAACTGTTGCAAGTGACATGCAGAAAGTGTCACATTTTTCCCTTATAGCGGCTTTTGTAGCGACTTTTGTAACGACTTTTTTAGGGTTAGGATTATTTCACCTAACCGCATTAGAGGGATCTTGAGCCCGCATTATAGCGGTTGTTTAAAAGTCGCTACAAAAGTCGCTAAAAAAGTTATATCATGCGTAATTTAGGGGTAACACTTATTCTTTTGTCAAAACAATAGAATATTAGAACACAAAAGAACGACAATACAATAGAATACAATACCATAGAATATATTCGAATACATAATTTTACCTAATACAATGGAGGTGTACAATGTACAAGGAGCTGACACCCTTAATCAGGCATCATATGAAAAAAGTCGCTATAAGGGAAAAATATGACACTTTTTGTATGTCACTTACTGTATGAGCCACCATAGCGTACCATATTACGCATTACAGTTGCCATGAAACTTGCATCGCACAAAAAAGATGGGTAAAGGCGCTGTTACACGGAACAATTTTTGGTACAAACACCCCTTGGGCGGCCGAATTTGTTTTTAAGTTACACCGAAAAGTTGAATCGTTTTCTACTTTCTGCAACGAATTTCTTTAAGTTGCACAACAAAAAAATACATGTATAATAATATGTAACTTGACAAAACTCTTGTGATCTCATTTCTCGTAACAGCTCCTTTTAAGATTCCCTATTTTGGAGATTCCATAGTTTAGAGATTTCCCATTTTAGACATTCCCTGTTCCCCGTTCCCTAATTTAGACATAGCCGAATATTTAAAGCCGTTAGCCATACAAATAGCGCTTTGTAGTATTACTAAAAATAGATAGACCCCTACGTGACTCAGACAAAGTTTGCTGTCAGCTCAAAGGCTTTGTTAGACTACGAGCAGTCTCTCTTTTCCAGCTTACTCTTTCGAGCGAGAAACAAAAAACATTAGCGAGCGGATAATGGCCGCGCAAAACTGGGGGCGAGGCAGGCGCGTCTAAGGCTTTGTATGAAAAATCGATGAAATCAGCGGTAAACGTGATTTGAACGTTTTGGGGCATTAAAATATAATAAATACAAGGCAATGTTACATTTGGAAGTGAAAAACTGATTCAAGAAATGTAGATTTTGGCTTAAAATTCAACAAATCATGTGACGATGCTGCACGGTGAAATCCGATCATCGAACTTCCAATCTATTAGCTCTCATGCGATAAGAAAACATTTCACGACTTGTGCCCAAAATTAAGGCGAAGAGAAAAGTATACTAACGAGAAGTCCAAGGACTACTGCAGAGCTGATATACAACGAGTAAATATATTTCAGTGAAACAATATTTCGGCTGGCCAGACCAGCCTTCTTCAGGTTATAAGATGTTACTAAATTATAAAATGAAAATACAACATTATATAAAGGAGAATGTCGCAATACATATTTAAAAAATGAGGAGGAGCGGAAATGACCTCACAAGATAATAACTAAAGATAAGGGATGGACCATTTTATTTTTGAGGGGAGGGTTGGGCAATTTTTGCTTGGTAAGAATTTTTTTTTTCGCCTTTGGGCTGTGCAAGAATTTTTTTTAGTACCTAAAGGTTGTGCACGAATTTTTTTTTTCCATTTTTTTTAGTCTTCATATTTAGTATCACCAAAAATGAGCATTCCATAGGGTATGTCTATACAAGATGGAAAAACCTTTGAATGCAGAGGTCCACACGACGCAGAAATTAAACTTACTGGTAGTTGCCGGATCTTCCTTGTGAAAGATCTCGTGCCAGGCGTCACTTGAATGTGAAAATACAAAACTGAATGCAAGGCTGGCACTACGGCAAAGGGCAGATTTATTAATGGCCAATATTTCGACTAATTGTACTAGTCTTCCTCAGGGCCAGGGCTATACTGAAAGAAAATATTGTAACGGCTCCTAAAATTTGAAAATTACATGGTTATAAATTATTGGCTAATACATGACATGTAGACAGCGCACTTGTAGACATAAGATAAAAATAATATATGACATATATAGTGTGTGATATAAAACTGAGTTCAGCGTTCGTTCTTTCGGTTAATGCCTTCTGGTGACAAAGTGTTCCCTCTATGAATTAAAAAGGCCTCGCGTGCTTGTCGACGGGAAGCATTGATGGTAGGTTGCAGTTCAAGCGGGATGAGTCTCATGTCCGAGGAAGAGTGGTCTGGTAGGTTGAAATGTGTAGGGACCGCTGCTGTGGAGTTGGCGTGATGTGGGTTGTTTGTCCCTTGTCTGTGTTCTGTGAAGCGTTCACGAATCGTGCGTTTGGTTTCCCCTATATACTGTTTTTTACATTTTTTACATTCTATCATATATGTGAGGTTACTAGAATTACAGGTTAAATGTTGTTTTATTTGTCTAATTTCCCCGGTGTTGCTAAAAGTATACGAAGTTCTACCATTGTCAATGTAAGGGCAGGTGAGACATCCATGAGTGGAGTTGCAGCGGAAAGTGCCAGGGGTGGGCTTTGGTGTCGTGTTAGTGTTTTTTAGTTTAGCTCTAACCAAAAGGTCGCGAAGGTTTGGTGAGCGATGAAAGGAACATCTTTGAATATTTTTTGCAGGTGATTTGTGGAATGGAGAATAGGTTGTTTCTTGTGAAGTATTTCTTTAATATTAGGTAGTGCTGGGTTATAGGTGATCGTGAACGGGACTGGGGATTTATCTTTATCCCGATTATGTTCCAGTAATGTCTCACTTCTGAGAATTTGTTGGGCTCTTGAGATTTGCTCTCTCGAAAATGGAAAAATTGAAACCGACCTCTTTTGCAAGCCTACAGATAAACACCAGTACTTACTCCACTCCTCAAGTCATCCTTATCATACAAAAAAAGCCATCCCCTACAGCCTCGCCCTCCGTTTACGCCGGATTTGTTCCAAAGACGAATTCTTCGAGCGTCGGTCAGCAGAATTACTTTCATATTTAATAAAAAGAGGTTACAAAGAACGTTTTGTGAGAGAGCAAATCTCAAGAGCCCAACAAATTCTCAGAAGTGAGACATTACTGGAACATAATCGGGATAAAGATAAATCCCCAGTCCCGTTCACGATCACCTATAACCCAGCACTACCTAATATTAAAGAAATACTTCACAAGAAACAACCTATTCTCCATTCCACAAATCACCTGCAAAAAATATTCAAAGATGTTCCTTTCATCACTTACCGTCGTTCACCAAACCTTCGCGACCTTTTGGTTAGAGCTAAACTGAAAAACACTAACACGACACCAAAGCCCACCCCTGGCACTTTCCGCTGCAACTCCACTCATGGATGTCTCACCTGCCCTTACATTGACAATGGTAGAACTTCGTATACTTTTAGCAACACCGGGGAAATTAGACAAATAAAACAACATTTAACCTGTAATTCTAGTAACCTCACATATATGATAGAATGTAAAAAATGTAAAAAACAGTATATAGGGGAAACCAAACGCACGATTCGTGAACGCTTCACAGAACACAGACAAGGGACAAACAACCCACATCACGCCAACTCCACAGCAGCGGTCCCTACACATTTCAACCTACCAGACCACTCTTCCTCGGACATGAGACTCATCCCGCTTGAACTGCAACCTACCATCAATGCTTCCCGTCGACAAGCACGCGAGGCCTTTTTAATTCATAGAGGGAACACTTTGTCACCAGAAGGCATTAACCGAAAGAACGAACGCTGAACTCAGTTTTATATCACACACTATATATGTCATATATTATTTTTATCTTATGTCTACAAGTGCGCTGTCTACATGTCATGTATTAGCCAATAATTTATAACCATGTAATTTTCAAATTTTAGGAGCCGTTACAATATTTTCTTTCAGTATAGCCCTGGCCCTGAAGAAGACTAGTACAATTAGTCGAAATATTGGCCATTAATAAATCTGCCCTTTGCCGTAGTGCCAGCCTTGCATTCAGTTTTGTATTTATACAAGATGGTACATCAGTGCCGTAGCCAGACTAAACGGCCTACTGAGGCAGCCGACCGCCGAAGGCGGGAGTTGCTAGGGGGGTTCGGGGGCATGCCCCCCCGAGAAGTTTTGAAATTTAGTCTCTCGGAAATACGATTTGCAGCGTTTTCTGGGCCTTTCGGTAACTTTTTTTCGAGTAAATTTAAGCACATGAAAGCGAGGAACTTCCGGTGTACCGACAGGTTTTTGTACTGACATGCCTGCAGTATTAATACGGCGAAAATTGTGCTTATATATATATATATTTTGGCCACGAAATCTTTTCTGGCAGGCTCTGATGATCGATTATGTAAAATAAAAAGGATCGGCGAAATTCGTCAAAATTTTACCGAGGCGAGTGCCTCGGTTGGCCTCATACTAGCTACGGCGCTGTACATGTACCTCAAGCAGTGCTTTCTCTTCAGGCCGATACTGTCAAGCTGCATTTAGTCTATTCAGTGTTACATGTTGGGTTACAAAAATAAATATAAAGGAATTCTGTTCAGCTGAATTACAAATGTTGTAAAAATGCCTGGATCTTTTTATCCGATGCCAGGAAATTAGGAAAATTGAATATCTTATCTAAAAGACAAATGTTGTCTTAAGAAAACACCTAGCAAATTTTAATACTTCCCACCCTCTTACAGTAACAAAGCCTTGACATAAATGCAGCTTGACAGCATAAAGCCATGTGGAGTAGCTGTGCCCCCCAGTCTCAATCCACTTCCTGGCTGTTGCCTCTCCCATAGACCATCATAGTGAAACCAGTTGCCTCCCCTCTTTACAGCACCTCTATAGTGATTTATGTTTTACTACAAGAAATGGATGGAAATGTATTTTTGATATTTATGATATGAAACACAAAGAGGTGAATTATTTTACAAACAGTTTAACAGCATTTTTGGTCTGTTAAGAAGCTTCCGTAGAAGCAGAAGAAGGGGCAGAAACATAGACACTATAAGACATTACAGTTATTGCTATTTAATAAATATATATGAGATATGTTGAAGATAGCTAAAAGTTATTTTATAATACAAGTGATATTTAAATATAAATGATATTTTAAGACATGATTTTTATATTATACCAGATTCAGTGAAATGGTTCAAATTTATGTTTTACTACAAGAGATGGATGGCAATGTTGTATTTTTGATATTTATGGTATGAAACACAAAGAGGTGAATTATTTTACAAACATTTTAACAGCATTTTTGGTCTGCTGAAATAAAATTGACAAAAATTACAGATTACTTTTTTATAATCTCTAACAGGATCCTACCAGTAGAAAGGCTTGCTCGAATTTTTTTTTCCCCTGGCCCACTGTGCATGATTTTTTTTTTTCTTGACTTTTGCTGTGCAGGAATTTTTTTTTGGTAATTGCCCAACCCCCCCCCTCAAAAATAAAATGGTCCATCCCTAAGGATAGTATACGTAAACTACAATTCATCACGTCTGTTCAACCCACGTGGCTCTAGTGTTTTTGCTCTATCTATTAAATACGACTCTCTGGCTTTTCGAATAGAATCGCGTGAATTGTGAATTATTTCTAGTGGAATAAGTTGCATGTCAGTGTTGGAATGGTTAGAATGGGAAAGAAAGTGTTCAGAGACAGTAGTAGGTTTGGATTTAATGTTAGGTTTGTCAACGGAACGTCGATGTTCGTTAAATCGGTCTTTAAGACGTCGCTTAGTTTCACCAATATATTGTAAATGGCAGCGGTTACATTGTATCATGTAGATTAAGTTTTTAGTGTTACAGGTTATATGTGAAGTGATGGAACGGGTTTCGCCTGTGGAATAAAAAGTATAATCTTTGAGACCGTTGGTGATATAAGGACAAGTGGCACAATCTTGTCCACAACGGAAAGAGCCCGGTGGTAAATTAGTATTGCTAGAAGTGGTGTGTGGTAATTGCGCTCTAACTAAAAGGTCGCGTAGGTTAGCACTACGTCTGTAAGAAAAGAGAAAAGTAAATTTTTGTATTCTTCTTGAGTGACCAAGATGTGTGCATCGCTAGCTTGGAAAAAGATGAGTAAATAGGTTCCAAATGATCCAGAATCAGTGCATTTGACCCGGGGGGACTCCAATATAAAAACGACGGGGGTGCTCGTCGTACCTTTTAGGGGTCAAAATTTGTAGATTGGTACCGCTTTGGGAACGAAAATCTAAAATGACTACCGTTAGAATTACCGCGGTACCTCTTAGGGTACTGAGCCAAAAAAATATGACAGAAATATGACATGTGTTGTTTTGAATTGGCACCTCTTAGGGGTAAAACTTCTTTTGAGCCACGCCCATCAAACGAGATTCTGGTACCTTTTAGGGTGTTTTTCGAACATTTCCGACGAGTACCCCACGTCATTTTTATATGGGAGTCCTCCCCCCGGGGGGGGGGGGGGTGAGGCATTTGATACAAATATTGTATCGTTTATCGACCCGCGTTCGTACAAGCAAAGCAGAACAAAAGGTCCTGAAGATGACAACACGAATTTGTTTTTGAGCAAAAATCCTGTCTTTGAGTCTATATTCTAAGGGATACTGATTTTATACTGAAACGTTTGGAGAGTATATAGGCTGCAATTGGATAAATTAGGGAGCTGCTAACTCTCGAGTATTCGTACAACGGGTATAAATTTCTCTATTACAACCTGTGGTCGCATACCTTATTATAGGAAGTTAACGCTCCATGAAATTAACGCGAATCGTTAAAATTCGCGTTAATTTAAGTCGCGTTAATTTTGTTGAGCGTTAATTTCCGCGACGTTAATTAAGAGCAGCGTTAATTTCGGGACTCTGTAAAACGAGGATCCGGACGGCGGATCCGGACGGCGGACGCCGTCCGGATCCGCCGTCCGGATCCGCATATTACAGAGTCCCGTTAATTTCCGCGCTCTTAATAATTTCCAATATTTTAACCCCAATTTTGGAACCTGTCTAGACATTCTTAACACCTTTATTTTAATCTTTCACAAAAGCTAAAGTGAAGGTTTACAATATTTCAAGTTCATCTTCATCGTTGTCACTGTCAGAAGAGTGATGTTTTCAATATCTTCTCCTTTGATTTCTGTCAAGATAGATTTTGACATTTTCTTTATTCGAAAGTCATTTTCCATTAAATTCGCGTTAATTTAAGTCGCGTTAATTTCCAATACCTTAATTTCATGGAGCGTTAATTTCCTATAATAAGGTAAACATTATTAAAATAAACGTATCCTTTCAGTGGAGCCGCAATGGATAGATTATCATTTCTTTTCACCATCATTGAAATCTGCCTTTTTTGCCATGGACCACTTTACCGCATGGTTCTATATGCTTCGTTTCTAACGGCTCAGCTGTATATGCTGCAAACTGAACGTCTTAAGAATGAAATCTTTCAGACAATAATATTGCCGCTCTCTATCAATTCTTTGCATTTTCACCAAAATTTGAGATGTTTCAAGAATACTTTTTAGGTTTTCTATTTAACATTGACCCAGGTGTTCGATTTTCTTGCGAAAAAAATTCACAAAGCCGCATCAAAGTCTTCGCCAACACCATTTTCCCATAAACATTAACACTAACATAAACATTTCCCCGCGATTTTCCCCTCTTTTTCTTTTTTAATTCGCGCGTTCCCCACTATCTCGGAGCCTGGAACAGGCTAGGAGGAGTTTATTTGTCTGAGCCACAACGGGGGTCAAAAGTATGTGACGTCATTAGTGCATAGCGCGCGCTATTGAATTTTATAATTACCAGACTGGATTGCAACATGGCTGGAGAATAGACTTTGTACTTCATTGTACATTTTGAGACAACAAAGACATGACGGTCAGGTACATTCGTGCCTGGTACGTAAAGGGGACTCTAGAGCGTCACGCTCCATTAACTGCGATTTACAGTTCGTCTGTAAATCTTTATTAATTTTATAGTATTTTATTCTAATATATTCACATCACTAGTCGGTTAAATTCATGACCAACATCTTTCCTTTATACAGGGTTTTTTCTTTTGCCACCCCGACCATTGAAGCAAGCGGCATAACTAAAAGAGACAACCTCCAGGTCTACGGTGGAGATTGACGTTAAGCACGTTCTCAGGTCTTCTCCAAACAAATTATCCAATCGGCAGTTGACAAATGTCAATCGGTCAGCAGCATCAATTACCGGGCTGCGTGTATGTTTCATTTCATCTGCACTACAGTTTTACTACACGCCTAGTCGATCAGTTGTGCATAAGCTCTTTCTGACCATGTTCCTGTTTGCCGTTTTAATCGCTGTGTTAACAGTGCATCATTCCTCAGCTGATTCCAAGGTAAAGGTAAGGGAAAATGCTATTGTTGTATTCCACAATCTAGGCAAATAACATGTCGCAAGGATGGAAAACGCTTTTTGATAGCGCCAGCATATACTTTTATATCCCTAAAAAAATACACCTAACGAATGGTTCTCCATCAAGTTTTAATCTAGTTTCGGGCGTTCCGGCGTCCGACTCTCTGCAGGCTTACAAATAACCCTACAACAAGGCCATTTCCGGACATTATTTTGCCTACTCGCGAGGACATGTAAAGTTGCATGTCTGCATGCGACTGACCTTTGCCTCTATTAAATTGTTCATATTTCACATTCCTCCGGTGCGGCAATCGTTGTTGGTTAACCGGGGATATTGCGGGGATATTGCGGGTCGGGGTGCAGAGTCTTCTTCATCACCCTTGCCCATTTCCAGACCAAAATGTTTGATTGGGACAAGTGACTATAAAAGGAGTAAGACTAGGGTTGACGAGGCTTCCTTCGCGAGTACGCACGTTTCATGCCCGCACGCGCATTCTAGTTTCCACTTTCCACTTTTGTGGGTGATTTTTTGTTGTGGAAGCGATTGTTCGTTAGCTATTGTGTTGTGGTTTGGATACTGTTAATTGTCTTTTAAACCAAAAAAAACTAACAATTTTGTTATATGTTTTTAATGATTATAGGAAAAGATTCCTTACCGGGTTCCTTATTATCAACTTTTCACACCCATGAAGCTAATGAAAGCGGCAAGCTTTATACACCATCACCATACTGTTACTGCCACAAAACTGACCTTCCTGAGTGCGCCAGAAAACTATGCCCGGCTGATGACTGTGCCGCTTATTCCAGCAGAAACGGTGGACGCTGATGCCAATTTAATTGTCAAAATGGTTATCGGAACTGATAAAGAGATCGGACTGGAAGAAAGCGATCCTTCTTATGTCATTTCTGATGGCCAGTTCTTTATTGGCGTACATATTCTCGACAAGAACAATTACAAAACTGCGGCTCCATGTCGCCTTATTGAAGCAACCAGCGGTAAAACTATCGGCAAAGGTCGTCGTAACGGTGTGAATTTGCCGAAGCCTTCCGAGTCGTATTACCCGGGGAGGGTCGAGACCCAGCTGAGCCTGTCTGACCGGTGGGGAACCTGTTTTGTTTCGCATGACGGCGGCTTCAGCAGAGAGATGACTTTCCAGCACAAGCTTAACCCTCAAAATGGCCTGTTTTTGGAGATTTACGCCGACGAAGGCAAAGAAAAAGTCGGAATTAAGTATATTGAAGTGAGCATAATGCGAGAAAACTGAAACTTGAGTGAAAAAGCCACACCTATATTTTAGGGTTATTTCCTCATAAACATAATTTGTCATAATCATAAAGGACACGATTTATTGTAAATCATTAAAAAAGTAAGACAAGTTGAGGTGGGTATGTAAAGTTCTCATGATTATTAGTAATTAATGTTAATTTGATCAATTCATTAAACTAATTAATCAATGTGCTAGTGCTCTTGTGTGTAGTATACACATATTATTTGACTGTAAAATGTAAATACACGTAACGATTTTTCGTGCAACTTGTCTCGCAAAAAGAACTGTTGCAAGATGGCCGTACCTACGTGGCTCATAAAGAGACATACAGGAAGTGTCACATTTTTTCCCTTTTAGCGACTTTTATAGCGACTTTTGAAGCGACCTTTGTAGCGACTGTTTTAGCGACTTTTGGAACGACTTTTTTTAGGGTTAGGGTTATTTCACCTAACGGCATGAGAGGGAACTTAAGCCCGCATTATAGCGGTTGTTACAAAGTCGCTAAAAGTCGCTATAAGGGGAAAATATGACACTTTCTGTATGTCACTATGAGCCACCGTAGCGTACGATATTACACATTACAGTTGCCATGAAACTTGTCTCGCACAAAAAAGGTACTGTTACACGTAACAATTTTTTCGTGCAAACTTATACCATGCAAAATCCCTTGTGCGACTGAATTTGTTTTTAAGTTGCACTAAAAGTTGAATCGTTTTCTACATTCTGCAACGAATTTCTTTAAAAGTTGCACAACAAAAAATACATGTATAATAATATGAAACTTGACAAAACTCTTGTGATCTCATTTCTCGTAACAGCTGCTTTTAAGATTCCCTATCTTAGAGATTCTATATTTTAGAGATTTCCCATTTCAGAGATTCCCTGTTCCATGCGGTTCCCCGTTCCCTATTTTAGACATAGCCGGATATTTAGCCATACAAATAGCGGTTTGCAGTATTACTAAAAATAGATAGACCCTCCACGTGATTGTGTTTTGGATATGAAAAATCGGTGAAATCAGCGGTAAACGTGATTTGAACGTTTTGGGGGTTCAAATATAATAAATACAAGGCAATGTTACCTTAGGGAGTGAAAAACTAATTAAAGAAAAGTAGATTTTGGCTTTAAAAAAATTAACAAACCGTGTGACGAGGCTGCACGGTGAAATCGAAATCCGATCATCGGACTTCCAATGTATTAGTCCTCATGCGATAAGAAAACATTTCACGACTAGTGCCCAAAATTAAGGCAAAGAGAAAAGTAAATTTTTGTATTCTTCTTAGTGTATGACTAAGAAGTGTGCATAGCTAGCTTGGAAAAAGATGCGTAAATAGGAGTTCCAAATGATCCAGAATCAGTGCATTTGACCCGGGGGGGGGGGGGGGGGGGGGGACTCCAATATAAAAACGACGGGGGTGCTCGTCGTACCTTTTAGGGGTCAAAATTTGTAGATTGGTACCGCTTTAATAGGGAACGAAAATCTAAAATGACCACCGTTAGAATTACCGCGGTACCTTTTCGGGTACTGAACCAAAAAATTATGACAGAAATATGACATGTGTTGTTTTGAATTGGTACCTCTTAGGGGTAAAACTTCTTTTGAGCCACGCCCATCAAACGAGATTCTGGTACCTTTTAGGGTGTTTTTAGAAAATTTCCGACGAGTACCCCCGTCATTTTTATATGGGAGTACTCCCCCCGGGGGGGGAGGCATTTGATACAAATATTGTACCGTTTATCGACCCGCGTTCGTACAAGCAAAGCAGAACAAAAGGTCCTGAAGATGACAACACGAATTTGTTTTTGAGCAAAAATCCTGTCTTTGAGTCTATATTCTAAGGGATACTGATTTTATACTGAAACGTTTGGAGAGTATATAGGCTGCAATTGGATAAATTAGAGAGCTGCTAACTCTCGAGTATTCGTACAACGGGTATAATTTTCTCTATTACAACCTGTGGTCGCATACCTTATTATAGGAAATTAACGCTCCATGAAATTAACGCGAATCGTTAAAATTCGCGTTAATTTAAGTCGCGTTAATTTTGTTGAGCGTTAATTTCCGCGACGTTAATTAAGAGCAGCATTAATTTCGGGACTCTGTAAAACGAGGATCCGGACGGCGGACGCCGTCCGGACCCGCCGTCCGGATCCTCATATTACAGAGTCCCGTTAATTTCCGCGCTCTTAATAATTTCCAATATTTTAACCCCAATTTTGGAACTGTCTAGACATTCTTAACACCTTTATTTTAATCTTTCACAAAAGCTAAAGTGAAGGTTTACAATATTTCAAGTTCATCTTCATCGTTGTCACTGTCAGAAGAGTGATGTTTTCAATATCTTCTCCTTTGATTTCTGTCAAGATAGATTTTGACATTTTCTTTATTCGAAAGTCATTTTCCATTAAATTCGCGTTAATTTAAGTCGCGTTAATTTCCAATACCTTAATTTCATGGAGCGTTAATTTCCTATAATAAGGTAAACATTATTAAAATAAACGTATCCTTTCAGTGGAGCCGCAATGGATAGATTATCATTTCTTTTCACCATCACTGAAATCAGCCTTTTTTGCCATGGACCACTTTACCGCATGGTTCTATATGCTTCGTTTCTAACGGCTCAGCTGTATATGCTGCAAACTGAACGTCTTAAGAATGAAATCTTTCAGACAATAATATTGCCGCTCTCTATCAATTCTTTGCATTTTCACCAAAATTTGAGATGTTCCAAGAATACTTTTTAGGTTTTCTATTTAACATTGACCCAGGTGTTCGATTTTCTTGCGAAAAAAATTCACAAAGCCGCATCAAAGTCTTCGCCAACACCATTTTCCC
The DNA here is from genome assembly GCA_022457155.1 of Cladopsammia gracilis. Taxonomy (NCBI): domain Eukaryota; kingdom Metazoa; phylum Cnidaria; class Anthozoa; order Scleractinia; family Dendrophylliidae; genus Cladopsammia; species Cladopsammia gracilis. Next base: position 980,072 of record JAJGOT010000188.1, read on the forward strand.
ATAAACATTAACACTAACATAAACATTTCCCCGCGATTTTCCCCTCTTTTTCTTTTTTAATTCGCGCGTTCCCCACTATCTCGGAACCTGGAACAGCTAGGAGGAGTTATTTGTCTGAGCCACAACGGGGGTCAAAAGTATGTGACGTCATTAGTGCATAGCGCGCGCTATTGAATTTTATAATTACCAGACTGGATTGCAACATGGCTGGAGAATAGACTTTGTACTTCATTGTACATTTTGAGACAACAAAGACATGACGGTCAGGTACATTCGTGCCTGGTACGTAAAGGGGACTCTAGAGCGTCACGCTCCATTAACTGCGATTTACAGTTCGTCTGTAAATCTTTATTAATTTCATAGTATTTTATTCTAATATATTCACATCACTAGTCGGTTAAATTCATGACCAACATCTTTCCTTTATACAGGGTTTTTTCTTTTGCCACCCCGACCATTGAAGCAAGCGGCATAACTAAAAGAGACAACCTCCAGGTCTACGGTGGAGATTGACGTTAAGCACGTTCTCAGGTCTTCTCCAAACAAATTATCCAATCGGCAGTTGACAAATGTCAATCGGTCAGCAGTATCAATTACCGGGCTGCGTGTATGTTTCATTTCATCTGCACTACAGTTTTACTACACGCCTAGTCGATCAGTTGTGCATAAGCTCTTTCTGACCATGTTCCTGTTTGCCGTTTTAATCGCTGTGTTAACAGTGCATCATTCCTCAGCTGATTCCAAGGTAAAGGTAAGGGAAAATGCTATTGTTGTATTCTACAATCTAGGCAAATAACATGTCGCAAGGATGGAAAACGCTTTTTGATAGCGCCAGCATATACTTTTATATCCCTAAAAAAATACACCTAACGGAATGGTTCTCCATCAAGTTTTAATCTAGTTTCGGGCGTTCCGGCGTCCGACTCTCTGCAGGCTTACAAATAACCCTACAACAAGGCCATTTCCGGACATTACTTTGCCTACTCGCGAGGACATGTAAAGTTGCATGTCTGCATGCGACTGACCTTTGCCTCTATTAAATTGTTCATATTTCACATTCCTCCGGTGCGGCAATCGTTGTTGGTTAACCGGGGATATTGCGGGGATATTGCGGGTCGGGGTGCAGAGTCTTCTTCATCACCCTTGCCCATTTCCAGACCAAAATGTTTGATTGGGACAAGTGACTATAAAAGGAGTAAGACTAGGGTTGACGAGGCTTCCTTCGCGAGTACGCACGTTTCATGCCCGCACGCGCATTCTAGTTTCCACTTTCCACTTTTGTGGGTGATTTTTTGTTGTTGTGGAGGCGATTGTTCGTTAGCTATTGTGTTGTGGTTTGGATACTGTTAATTGTCTTTTAAACCAAAAAAACTAACAATTTTGTTATATGTTTTTAATGATTATAGGAAAAGATTCCCTTACCGGGTTCCTTATTATCAACTTTTCACACCCATGAAGCTAATGAAAGCGGCAAGCTTTATACACCATCACCATACTGTTACTGCCACAAAACTGACCTTCCTGAGTGCGCCAGAAAACTTTGCCCGACTGATCACAGTGCCGCTTATTCCAGCAGAAACGGTGGACGCTGATGCCAATTTAATTGTCAAAATGGTAATCGGAACTGATAAAGAGATCGGACAGGAAGAAAGCGATCCTTCTTATGTCATTTCTGATGGCCAGTTCTTTATTGGCGTCCATATTCTCGACAAGAACAATTACAAAACTGGGGCTCCATGTCGCCTTATTGAAGCAACCAGCGGTAAAACTATCGGCAAAGGTCGTCGTAACGGTGTGAATTTGCCGAAGCCTTCCGAGTTGTACTACCCGGGGAGGGTCGAGACCCAGCTGAGCCTGTCTGACCGGTGGGGAACCTGTTTTGTTTCGCATGACGGCGGCTTTAGCAGAGAGATGACCTTCCAGCATAAGCTTAACCCTCAAAATGGCCTGTTCTTGGAGATTTACGCCGACGCAAGCAACGAAAAAGTCGGAATTAAGTATATTGAAGTGAGCATAATGCGAGAAAACTGAAACTTGAGTGAAAAAGCCATACCTGTATTTTTGGGGTATTTCCTCATAAACATAATTTGTCAAAATCATAAAGGACACGAACGATTAATTTTGATAAATCATTTAAAAAAATAAGAGCATGGATCGATGTTTAATCGGGTATTGTCAAGTTGAGGTGGTATGTAAAGTTCCCTTGATTATTAGTAATTAATGTAAATTTGATCAATTCATTAAACTAATTAATCAATGTGCCAGTGCTCTTGTGTGTAGTATACACATATTATTTGACTGTTAATACACGTAACGATTTTTCGTGTAACTTGTTTCGCAAAAAAGAACTGTTGCAAGTTGCCATACCTACGTGGCTCATAAGTGACATGCAGAAAGTGTCACATTTTCCCGTTTTAGCGTCTTTTTAGCGACTTTTGTAGCGATTTGCGGCGAATTTTTAGCGACTTTTCTAGGGTTAGGGTTATTTCACCTAACGGCATGAGAGGGAACTTAAGCCCGCATTATAGCGGTTGTTAAAAAGTTGCTACAAAAGTCGCTATAAGGAAAAAAATATGACACTTTCTGTATGTCACTTATGAGCCACCGTAGCGTACCATATTACAGTTGCCATGAAACTTGTATCGCACAGAAAATTGCGTAAAGGTGCTGTTACACGTCACAATTTTTCGTGCAAACTTGTATCATGTAAAACCCCCTCATGCGACTGAATTTGTTTTTAAGTTGCACTAAAAGTTGAATCGTTTTCTACTTTCTGCAACAAATTTCTTTAAGTTGCACAACAAAAAATACATGTATAATATGTAGCTTGGCTCTCGCAACTTGTTTCAATGTTTGTCGTCGTAATAATTATGGCGACAAACATTGACTAATGAAAACAGAAACTGACATGATTTACGACAGCTTGAAATGTAAACCTTAATTGGGCTTTGAGCTTCTGAGTTCGTTTGTTATTGAAAGGTACAAAGAACACAATTAGTTGTTACAACTTTTTCAGCCCTAAGGCAGCTGGTCCGGGAACACAGGCACATCCTATAAATAGAATCCCCCTACAGTACAACCAGATAATTTATGTTGCAGGGAAAATCTGTTCTCGTTTTGAATCAGTATTCAATATTGGTTGAATGTGTACCCAGTATTCAATATACTGGTAGGTAAGCTAACCCTAACCCTAACACTAGCACAAAGCTAACTGTCACCCCTAGCACAAAGATACATGTAGCCAGTGGTGTGATGGTTAGCTTTGTGTTAGAGTTTAATAGCTAGGTTTAGCTTTGTGCTAGGGTTCAGGTTAGCTTACCTACATGCCTACAGTAGATTGAATACTGATCTAACATGAGACCAGATTATAGGCCTTCTGGCTGGGGATACAGCTGTAGGGTGAAATGAAAGGCCGGCAGTGAAGCAAGCCCAGGGGAAACTGGCTTGCTAAGCTCGCAATTTTTTTTTGTCTTTTCGCAGCCTTTCGTTTTGCCCTATTCCCAACCAGAAGACTTGTTCACAGGCTAGGATTTTACCTGCAACAGCTACACCCCTATTACACTTTGTCTGTTGAACAAACTTACCGATAAGCACCAGACAGGGCATAATCTTTAACTTTATGCCGCATGTTGTCAATATCAAGCCTGTCATCAGCCATTATTTGTCTGTAGTGATCTTTCATGTCGTTGCCAGGGTAAACAACATCGTATCCAGGAAGTGGAAGAACAACGTCATGGATTGTGTACTTTCCACTTTTCAGATGTTCCTCTGTTAGGACAGTTACTGCAGTACGGCTGGGCTCGGAAATAAATTCCACTACATCTTCCATTTGTGATACATCTGCAAGATAAATTTAATTTAATAAGATTATCTACACCTGCAAAAATACAGTACAAATAACTGTTTATTAAGAAGGAAATGTTTTACATGTAAGACAAAAAACAGTCATAGCTCTCTGAGTGTACACTCTCGTAAGTGGACCGCTCTACTTACGGCTGTCTTGACAAAACTCTGTTTGAATTCTCCTCTTCCGAGCATCATTCCAGGGGCGGATCCGGGGGGGGGGGGAGGGGCGGGGAGGCGGGGAGGGGGGGGAGGAGGGGGAGGGGTTAGGGGGGAGGGGGGAATGGGTGAATTTTCACTCCCTTTTTCTGAGACCCTTTCTTTCTTTTTTCTAAAGTATTTTTCAAATAAATAATATTTTGGTTCTATTGCATTTAAAATCCTGGATCCGCCCCTGCATTCCCTAAGCGATCAGCTCCAGTTATAGCCTGTGCAGCAAGCGCATGAAAGTAATATGGGCGCAAGAAAGAACGGGGACACACGAGGAGGAAAGTAGCTACTTTCCTCCTCGCGTGTCTCCCTTGCACGATTTTCATGCACCTGCTATGCAGGCTACTCCAGTTACATACACTTTTCCTACTTCCTGAGGGTGTCCACTCATGGCACCTTCGACTGTATTCAACAAGACAAGAATTTAAAAAATCTGGTACATGTACACATTCCCATTTTATACCAGGAAGCAACTATGAAAAAAAAGAAGCCCAGGAAAGTACTGTTCAACAGCTTTCATGTGAACAGCCACACATAAGGAGGATTTTACCGACATGCACTCAAACTTGAGAACTGCATTAAATGACACAACGTTTAAAATACCCACCAGTGTTTACAACACAGTCAGCTGATGACTTGGATGTTGCTACTAGGTCTCCTTTGATAGGCTGAAATCCATATTCCTGATAACCAAGGAAATGTAAAATTACATGTATATTTAAAAATACCTATTAATTTTAAAGACCTATGTGGAGAGAAGTGATGTTGTGTCTTTCTAAAGACACAGCACAAGGTACAGTGTACCTATGTGCAGTTGTATCATAGACTATATGACTCTCACTTCTCTCAGGGATTGTTGAGCAGGCAATCATTCAAACACCTGATGCCTCATTAGATGAGACGGGAGGTACGTGTATGGGGGTGGAGTGAAATGATACATCTCCTCACCTTTTACACACTCTCACGTAATATCCTGCTCAATCACCCCTGAGAAAATGAAGGACTACATGTCCTTGTAGTCTTAATACCAGACCAGTCCTTCTATCACAGAAATCAAACAACTAGTTTGATATGATACTATCACTTCACAACCATGCCAGTGACAGATCCAGGGGGGGTGGCCCATCCCCCTCTGCCCTCCCCTTATCTTGCAAAAAAATAAGGCCCTTTTTTCAGTCTCTCACATCCCCCCCCCCCCCCCACCACCACTAATTATCCCTCTGGATCTACCACATACACTGTAAAACTTGCACAATAAAATGGTTCAAATGAATTCTGACCATGTAAGAAATACCTTGATGCGCCTTGATGCCATGCAGTTCCACACATAGCTCTGATAGGCATGGACATACATGAGCCTCGTGTTCCGAGAGATACTCTGTAAGGCGTTCACTAGTCCTGATGGTCCGTGTCTAATCAGGCCCTGTAGGAGGTCACTCTCTATACACTTCCGTCTTGGTATCTTCCTCAGAGTCTCCTTGGCATTTTTTGTGTTTTTCCAATGTTGACGAGCGGCAGTCAAGTCATCTGGTTCACCATCTCGTGGATTAAGAAGTAGATTTATGGCTTCTGACCAGTCACTTAGTAGCAATGCACGACCTGTACATGTAAGTGTGCATAACATGGTTAGAGAATGGTTATTCCAAAAATGATATAGTATTAAAAAAGCTAAGAATTGCATGTCATTATTTACCTACATGTATCTTGTGAAAATAAGCCTACATGTACCCGTACAATATTTATATGTACAGTGTAAATGTATCACTATATTATAAATAGTTAATAGTTTATTAAACTCTCTCTGGCAGTTTAAAAAAAATAAACTGAATCAACTAGCTATATTTACAAAATATAATATTAATAAATCTAACTATTTATAAATATATAACTAATCTACAAGGCAGCAAGCTTACTATGTACAATGTACATATAATGTTCTACACCTTCACCATGATCCTACTCAATTTTTTCAATCCTTAAAGACCCTGTATTGTCCATTATGCATTGCATGCTGCGAGCATCAGCGGCCATTTTCTTGATATTGAACAATTTTGGTAGGTCTTATAGCTTTTTGTAATGGATTTGCATCAATTGTAAAACTTCGCCGAGTGGTTTAAGAAATGCAGCACTGTAACAAACACTTTGTTGTCTCGAAATGATTTGACCATACCAAAAAAAAAAAACATACCTATTTCATGTGTGGGAACTGATGTAGTTCCAAACCTTTGCAGTCCAAAGTAGTTAATAAAGCCATTGACCTTCACTGATTCCAAACTCTCTTCAATCTTGCCATGATCTCCAGTAACACTGCGAAGTGTCACAACAAAATGGTTCCCTGACAGTGAACCAAGTTTAAGAGGTTCTTTGCAATACTTAAAGTTCCCAACACACAAATTCCTGAGGGTGGTATTTAGATTCTTTAATTGCTCAGCCCTGACTCTGTAAACAGAGACCCACTGTGTGGTGACGGCCCTGCGATCCTTGGTTCCAGCATAACCAAAGCTGCCTGTTTTGATCTTGAGAAGTTTGCTCAACAGATTGATAGCATCCATGGTGTCTTTGTTCTCCTTGTAAAGAACAAACCAGCAATAGCTCCCAAGCTCTGATGGCCACCGTGTGTTTCGTTGTTTACCGCTGGAGTCTTCTTTATGGAAAACTCTGACTGCCTTCTGGATACCAACATCAACTGTGTCACTGTCTGAAATAATTATAAAGAAAAATGTACATGTATGACTCAAAGTTACATTTACATGTATTAAATTGTAACTATTACAAGGCTTCAGACAGTTTCAGCCCAACCATACACAGGGTTCAACATCTGTTGAGCTGACTCACTACATGTAGCCACCAGGCCAATGAACTTGAAAAATCTACTTCCCCATGCCACTACAGCTGTACATATTTGATTAGCCCGAGTTTTCCAGGCTATTTTCACCTTCCTATCTTTGTCCCTGGCAATGCAGCTTAGACACAACCAAGTTTTGGCTGACAGTGTCATGAGCATGACTTGTTACCAGCCCAGCTTCATTTTTACTTGCCTTGGGCTACTGGGCAAGTGGGGATGTCAAACCCTGGTATACACATAACCAGTTGTAAAAAATTTATACCATGTGGGAACTACAATACTGGACTTGCAACACTGTTAACAAAACTTACCAGTAATACCACATACAGGTGTACACTGTAACAACAGAGTCTTAAAGTTTAGATCCTTATTTTGGCTTTGTTGGATGCACAAAAATGAAGAAGGGGGCAGTAATGGCAAGGTGTACAGTAATGTGTCCCAATAGATTTGCGAGCTTGCGAGGAACATCCTTGTTTTTTTTGTAAGCATGAGGATTGATCAAGTTTGTCTTGCGAGCAACAAGCAAAATTGCAAAAAAACTATTGGCGGGCAACAAGTACTTTTTCAGAAATTTTTGTTTAGTTTAGCTGTTTATTAATAGTTAGTATTAGTAGCAGGAATGTGATGCTGTTAAGTATTTTCTAGAGGTAAATTGACCAAAAACACTTATACAAAAGTTCGACAATTACAACAACCTTTCAAGGGAATCCCAGCATGCAATTATAAAACTTATGCCCCTTGCTCCCCTCCCCCCCCCCCCCCCCCCCACCTTCTTCTCCCACCTGTTTGGTTGAATCAACATTTTACCTAAAGAAGAGAAGTTTGCCCTAATTGCACGATGAACCAATCTTCTGTGATCCTTGTCATCATCTGGAGTTAAAGTCACTGATTTTTTCTTCTCTTGGTCATCAACAACTTGCTTGATTTTATCTTTATCCTCTTTGCTCAGAATATCAATATCGAATTCTTTGGTCTTGTCGTCTTGAGGGATAGATACGTCTGTTAAACGCACTAGGTTTCCTTGGAGATCCCGCTCGCTTACAATAAAATCCGTGTACCTCTGTTTTAAAATACCATGAAAGCCTGGCAAACTGCTCACAAATTCACTAATTCCTACATCCTTCTCAGACACACTTGCGAATTTCACAAATCCGGGTTTAGTATTAGAAGGTTCATCAACTGATGCCTTCTCGTCTCCTCCTAAGATTTCTTCTACCTCTTTGTCATTTCGCACGTGTTGACTGACTATGCCTGTCGAACTTGTACTTTTTCCGAGTTTTTCTTCAATGTTTTTACCCTGAACACAATCGGGGAGCTCACGATTAGTCGGCTCGCTACTTGAATTCTCTTCAACAGTTTGCAGTTCTGTTTTAGTCAATTCTAAAGATATTCTCGGACGCTTAGACTCAGGCTCAAACTGCTCAACCTCGTCCGCCATCTTTAAAAACTGTGCCCGCGATCAAACAGCATTATCTTTCGCATTAAGTGAGTACGTCAAATACACCAACAATGTGTACCCGGCCCTCAATATTCAGGACATTTGATGGTGTCATACATGGAAAACTGATAAATATTCTCACCAGTCCTCTCTCTACAGCAATGAATAGAGGAATCGTTCTGTTTTGTGTGTCGTTTTTATCTGAAATCGCGTTCGTTTATGGGGCTTCCACAATGAAAGCAGTTCTGTATAAGCCTGGTGGTGTAGAGAATCTGTATATAGGTACAGTGGCAAAGCCTTCATTAGGGAAAACTCAAATGCTAATCCGCGCTCATTACACTGCAATAAACCGGGCGGACACGCTGCAGCGCCGGGGTCTGTATCCTTCCCCGCCCGGGGAATCTGACATCCTGGGGTTGGAGGTTGCTGGTGTGATAGAGGAGGTGGGCGACGAATGTGTTCGAAATTGGAAGTAAGTGTTGTGTAGCCTGTAGGTAAATCAAATTTATTTATATTCATGTTCAAATGTATTGTACTGTACCTTCCCTAGTACCTGTACTTCATGGATGTTGTGGAGCTAGCCGGGAGGGACTGGATGGGGGGTTGTCATCCCAGAATCCCAGATAGCCAGTAATGATACCCCCCCCCCCCCCCCCCCCTCCCGCCTCTGTCACAGGGGTTTCAGAATATTTTCGAAGAAGCCAATTTTGATGCAATCTTCAAAGGTGCCGACAACAGAAACTAATCTATGGCGTTATACAGAAATCTTTCCCTTTCCATTTACAATGGCTCCATAAAAATGTGAATTTGGCAAAACAGTTTTCCAGTTGGAGTGCGGTTTTATTTACAAACCTTTGCTGTTTACCATCATATTACCTTCATTGATCTAAATAAATTACAAGGAAGATTTATTTCGTTTTTGTTATTTAACTAGCTAGTACAAACAAAAAGAAGATGATTTTCTAGCTTTAGACTCCCGAAAAGCATCAAAAGGTTGAGTCATATTCAACAGAACCCTGCTTTTCTAAGATTTTTTTCCAATGGTTGGCAAGTGTACCTGAAACAAAAGTTTGTTGACCTCCCTCAAAATTTATAGAGCTTTATTCAAAGCAGTGCTCTTCAAAATGGTCTGAGAAGCAATTAACAAATCTACCTTGTTGCTTAAAATCATAAAAACTTGCAGCGCGTCCAAACAAATCTTAACCACTTGGCTCACTTGCTTGGGAGTATTGGTACCCTGGATACCAGAGGATCTCTCGTGGCATGCTTTTGTGAGGTTTTGGGGCCGGCCAAAAACTGACTGACCATGTAATTTGAGAGAGATGAGAGCACGAGGAAAGCCTCTGGCATCCAGGGGAGTCTTAGTTTTAATTGTAGCTAAATTCCAGCATTTCTATCAGCCTCTTTCTCACACCCATACACAACACATCAAGACCCTCGCACAGTGCTGTCATTAAGGACAGGTAGCTGGCCAAAACAGCCGGTTACTTGCCCATCCTTGGCCGTCTACTTTCATTTCATTTCACTGTTACTGTTGAAGAGAAAGCTTGCAGTAATAAAAAAGTCCATCGAAATTACTTGTAAGACATTCTTTTCTAATTTTGTAGTCAAAGTAAAGATGTATTAATCTGTATTACAAAACAGTTTTAAACGTCAGCAGCCGATGTTACGGGCTACTCAATCTCTTTCTAAGTTATCAGAGGTCTGTGGGTAGTGTCTGGAACATTTTCACAGGTGGTTCCCAGGTTTGCGCGTAATCTACAGGAAAAAAACACGGCGTCCGCTCAAGTGCCAAGCCGCCTACTTTCCATTTTCAGCGTGCTACTTACAAAATTAGTAACAGCCTTGCTCGCATTGTTAACCCTAATGATTCGGAAAAACTGGAAAAACAGTCAAACAAACAGGTTTTAGCTCAGGCAAATTCTTCTACAAACTAATTAATAACTCATTTGAAATTCCCACAGCTCTCTTATTTTGTACATTACTGTAATATTTGTTGTATGCTTTTTTACAGGAAAGGTGATCGAGTAATGGCTTTGTTGGGAGGTGAGAAGTTGTTAGTCCTTTGTCATCGCCTGTATCTTGGTTCTTTATAAAGGGGTTATGTTGCAAGGTGTCACGCAAGTTACAATCTTGAAAAACGTCCAGTGGCTGTTTTTCAAGTTAACGCCATCATTGTGGAATCCATTCAATCCTGCAGTGCTGTGTTCACCAAATGGTCCCTGATTTTTCACACATGTAAATAATCTATTTGTCTTGATTTTGGCCCAGTTATTTTTCCGATTCTGTAATCGTATGGCCAAATATCTCAATATGTATGGGCAGCGATAATAATAATAACAATCTTTTATTAGGAAACTCCATCACAAACTGTGGTTTTCATAGAGGTCCTAAATATAAATCATTATTACAAGATACAATTAAAATATAAAAATTTTAAAAATTTAAACTAAAATCAAGATATTAAAATATGTACAAAATACACAAAGATTAACAATTAACATAAAAAAAAAATTAATTATAGAAAGCAGAAAAAAGATGCTTCTTAAAAATTGAAAGACTTGCTGATTTTCTTATGGTTCTATCTAACTCGTTAAAATCTCTGTAACAGTGATAATGGGAACGGTGTTTTCCCCAATTAAACTTAATTCTGGGTAGCTTGATGGTATCGTTATTCCGCGTATTGTAAGAGTGCAAATCACTCTTTTTGACAATGTTCAAGGAATGATTAAGTTGGCCATTAATACACTTGTATGCATATATACATCGATGACATTTCCTACGTTCTTGAAGATTCGGCCATCTTAAGACTGTTAATGCATCAGTAGATGATGAGTAAGGTGTTCTATCCAATATTAACTTGGCAGCTTTGTTTTGCAGAATTTGCAATTCATTCATGAGTGAAACATTGTCCTTGTCTCCCCAGACTAAATCAGCATAATCAAAAATAGGTAACACTAAGCTATTATAAAAAAGTAACCGGGCACTATGAGGTAAATAACACTTAATCCTACGTAAAAGGCCAATAGTATATAGTAGTATATATGGATAGTATAGATATGGACAGTTGACCATGAAATGTCATGGACGAAGGTTCTTCTCCTCTGTTGGCCAAATATAGTACACTTCAGCATATTAACATGGTACATGTACCAGAGTCTTCGCTTTGTATTTCTTTACCGCCACAGACAAACCTACGTAAAACTGTTTTTCTGATTTTGTTTCGCTTGAGGAAAGAGCAACGAAATTGTTGGACTTAAATCAAAACAAGCAATAACTCTTGTGTACGTGACCACTGGTTCCGTTTCAAGTCCTGTTTTGTATCAGTGAACAGCGTTTTAAAGGTTGCCTATACATATACATGACTGTGCTCTTAGCAGAATCACAAGAAGCCCAAAAGCTTCAAAGTATAGAATCTGGGGTGCCTGGCACTTAAAAAGTAAGTCTTCACAAGCCTAATGGCTCACAACTGCCAGAATGTAATCCAGTTTCTCTAGCATGAAGTGACTGAGAGAATTACTACTCTCCCCTGGTTGGGACACTAGTCCATCACAAGGTTATTCCCCAGCATCATGTCGCTGGTACCTATTTATACACCTGGGTGGAGAGAGACAATGTGGAGCAAAGTTTCTTGTCTAAGGAAACAACACAATGGCAAAGATCAGGCTCAAACCACCTTAAGGGGTCAATTTAATAAAACTTTTACAAGTGTAATTTACAAGTGTAGCCATTGTTTCAGAGGTTGAAAACAATAGCCACACTTGTAAATTGCAAGTGTAAAAGTTTTATTAAATTGGCCCCAGGTTAAAAGTCCGACGTGCTAACTGCCAGTTAGACCATCGTGCCTCCACCACCCGGCACTTAAGCTAAAAATATGCAAATTAATAGTAAGTTTTTCTAGCCTAAGGTCCCTGGGCGCTGCTTAAGAACGTTCGCGCGAAAATCTTCTAACATTGATTTTTTTATAAAACTTTTGCTGCAGTTAGGCAATAAGTTATTCGTGTCAGAAATGCAAAAAAAAATGGGGGGGTCACCGACTTCATTTTGGTAATAAGATAATCTGAAAGGTGGCCCTATTTTCGAAAAATCAGCCTTCCCAACTCGATATTGCCCCAATGTCTGTTATTCCAAAAATAATTTTTTATTGTTAATGAATCTCTAAAATGCAATTTTCTGTGCCAAATTTTGTATCAGTGGGTCTATTAAGCAAATTCATTCAACCGGTAACGTTTTTTAGAGGAAATCTAATCTGTAAACGACAGCATTTGCAAACTCTGACAGTTGCAAGTTGCGAGGATTCGATGTCGCGCGGATAGAAAAATGGAAAAAATTTAAACTTCCTACATTGATTTTTTGTTCATTTTTTTACAATCCGTCGAGAATTGGCAAAGAAGATTATCTATCAAAAAAAAATTGGGGGTCACCGACCATCCAAGCGAGTTAAATCTAAGCAAAGTTAACGCAACGGCTACCAGCCCTTCGTGTGCTTAGATTTCTTCTCTTGCGCGCGCGCTCATGCATGACGTAACATGGCGTTGCGACATGAATTGCGTGCGCAGTAAGGATGCGCATAAACAATTAGCGCGAACGTCCTTAAGGGCACAGCTCACACCATAAGGTTAGTATACATCTAATACCGTAAATTCCAGGTTATAAGAACTGAGCTTTATCCAACATCCGAAAGAGACTCTCATACAGTATTGCAAACTTGTTGTTGTGTTTAGGTGGAGGTTACGCAGAGTATGTGGCTGTTAATGAAGCACTTGTGATGCCTGTAACAGACTCTTACAAGCTCTCTGATGCCGCAGCCATCCCAGAAGTTTGGTTAACAGCATATCAACTTCTGCATTTTCTTGGCAAAGTTAGAAGTGGTGAAGTAGTATTGATCCATGCAGGAGGCAGTGGTGTTGGAACAGCGCTAGTGCAGCTATCGCGCCTAGCTGGAGCACGGCCATTTGTTACTGCAGGGTCAGACGAAAAGATCAAGATGGCCGAGTCACTTGGAGCTGAAGGAGGCTTTAACTACAAAACAGGAAACTTCTCTACTTGGGTTGAAAATGTTACAAATGGTACTGTTTTTTTTTGGTGGTAAGGGGAGGGCATAGTGCTGGGAGGGGGGAGGGGGGGGGGGCAGCACGGGTGGAGCATTAAAAGTTGACTTGTGTTGGTTAAAAAAATTGGACTTCTTTGATGCCCAAAATGTTGATGGTTGCATTTCCCAAACCCTAGGTTTTTAACTTTACTGAGAAAGTGCAAAGACCATACCCCCTCCCCCCAGCCATTGGGGAAAAGCAACATGGTTGAACACAAACACCTAGACATAGTACAACTGAAAACCCTGCAATGATGCCTTCTTGTCTTGCCCTCCAATACTATTTCCATGAGTGTAAACAAACGTGCATAACAGGCCTGTAGGAGTAGGGGTGGCCGGGTAGGCCCATGCCCCCCCCCCCATTTTTCGGGTGAAAATTTAAAAATTTGGGGGGTAGAGTAAAATTGGGGGTAGAGAAGGGGGTCTCGGCCGACAACAGTCGATCGTGCCCTCTCACTTTCAAATTCGTTCCTACAGCACTGCATAATACGTTCTATCTGGTATTAAGGCTCAATTCCCATCCATTCAAGGGAGTCTGGTTTTGTCCTCCTCCCAACAGCACAATGGAATGTGAGCATGCAAAACAGCTGGAAATCAAATCTAACTATCTGGTGTGAAACACCAAAACTGCTAATTAATGACCAATACGAGAATGTCGATGGCACTCATGCATTTTTTTAATGTTTCGCTGACTCTGGATGATCAAAACGAAGTTACATGTAGGTAAATTCTGGCTCATCATGTCAGAATTCTGATAAGTTCCCTATGTGGTCTGAATATTTGTTATGTCAGCTTATGTTCGATTGTTGTGATATCCAGAATAATCAAGGTCTCGGTAAGTGTTATAACACTCACCTTGAACTTCATACTGGATATCACAAAAACCTCATCCAATAATTGTTTATTATTATATTTCTCTCAGGTCAAGGGGCAAATGTGATCCTCGATTGTGTGGGAAGTTCATTTTGGGAACAGAACATTAACAGTCTTTCTGTTGATGGTCGCTGGATCCTGTATGGGCTCTTGGGTGGAGTGCATGTGTCAGGTGACCTACTCAGAGATGTCCTAAGTAAGAGAGCCTCACTTATTGGCACAACACTGAGGACTAGATCCCTTGATGTAAGTTACCAATCTGTGAAACAAAAAGACATTACGACCTCGCCATTCTCTGTGATCTTCAACCTTGTTTCCAGGGTCTCTCTTCTTCCCGTCCCTGTCTCTCTCTCTCTTGCTCCAGGGAACGGGAAGAAAAGAGACCCTGGGAACAAGGTTGTGTGATCTTTTGAAAACCAAAATCAGTGAAATTTAAGAAGAATCCTAAGTTTCGTGTTTTGTAAAAAAAATAATGAAGACAGGAGAAACAGTACCACAAGAAAGTATTGATGGAGGGCTTTGAATTTATTTTAATAAGTTCATCTTGACACATCATAGGAGTTATCTATAAACTGAAAAAAATCAGAATCGTATCACACAAGGGTTTTTATTGTTGAAGGACCTGGTCCAGGAGTGAACAACATATTGTTTCAATGCTTTCTAAATTTTTGAACATTATCGAGACAACTTGGTTTTAATTACAAACCAAACTTCTAGTAATTTTAATGCAACCATGATAATTTGGATTCATCAGAACGAAATTTCAGCTATGGGGGAGGGGGGAGGGGGGAGGGGGGGAGTGGGGAGGGTTGAGGGTTGAGGGGGAGTTCAATGCGAAAGTGAAGGCAAAAACGAAATGGCCAGACTGGCAGAGATAATGGTTCCATTAGTTTTCCCTTGCACATTCTAATTAAACTCTTATCCACTAACTGAGAGCCTGGAAGACGCTACCCAATGCCATGACTGAAAAAAAACATCTGAAGTAAATGATTTGCACGGTATTCACCAAAGGTGTGTGCTTCATGATAATCCTCAAAAAATGGTCAGTGTCATTAAAGACAGGTAAATGCAAGGCGTTTTTATGTTGTAACTTGGGTATTTTTAAATCTTATCAAATATAATGCTTTTACGAGTTATCACATGGTGTTTTTTTTTGTCATTCCGCAGTACAAAAGAGAATTAGTACAAGAATTTTCAGAAAGAATTGTTCCACAGTTTGCAAATGGAAAACTCAAGACCATTGTGGATTCTGTGTTTGCTATGGATCAAATCCAGCTTGCGCACCAAAGGATGGAGTCAAATGAGAATATCGGGAAAATAGTTCTTCAAATTACACCACAAGAAGATGAAAATACACAAGAAAGTAAATCTGAACTCTAGTCTTTATTTACAGTGTTCATTTTACTTCACGTGTATATGAAGTTTACTTATGTGAAGTATGTTACCAAAGAAGCTCTGTTATGCACGCACTTGGGCTCTAATATGCTACATCTCATACAACTGCAGAACATTACTATCTTGGGAATTTCCAATTCCTGCCAAGATTGAAACGATAAAAAAATCCAAATGTGTTATGTAATAACATGTATTGAGAAACAAACTGCCTAAATGATAGTACGGCTCAACAGCTTTGATTTGAATGGTAACAATTTTAGGTAAGGTAACAAAACTTGTGAAAGGCAATAAATAAAATGAAATATTTTAACATCAATCTTAATTGCTCTTTAGTTTAAGCCTGGAATATTCATAACCCATCTTTGCACACTTGCTTTGTTTTGTACAGTACTTATTGATTATATGCTACAATATAATATATATTACAGTATATAAAACTCTATTGAATCAGCAGAAACCGGGAGCTACTATTAATACTACTAACTAGCAGTAATCGGAGATTATGGAGACGCGTTCGAAGGAACTTCCAGCGTAAATGAGCCCCTGAAAAAAGCAATAGGGGCAGCCATTTGGAAGACCGGACACCAAAAAATCTCAAATTTTACAACATGTAAGGCACAGGGCAACCAACACGACATAAGGATTGCGTTTTTCGAACGCAGTGAAGCAGACAACACCTCCCAATAGTACATAGGATTGTTCACTCGCAAAAAAAAAAAACACCAAGATTGAAAAAATACACAGTTCTGTACCAAAGTAACACAAACCAATTTCGATTAATTTCGCTCCGTATTATCACAAAATTCCGTTGACAGAGGGGCGAAAATTCACAGCGATGGTACAAATAGCCTTCTGAAGTTTTAGCGAAAATTAGTTGAAGCTCTGTTCAAGAAAAACTTTGTTGATCTCTGCCTAAATACTGCGAAATTCGTTTGCATTACTGTTGCGTAGTACTGCATTAGCATCTAATTTTAGGGTCTGCTTTCCTGGAAGGAGGGTGGGGAATGATCCTCCTTGGCTAGCTGGGCTAAAACACAGCTCGCCTGTACATGCAAATTAATTTTACTAACTCTTAACCGCGTTACTGCAGTGTCATTGAGGCGTGTCGAGGCATTGCAATACCACAGGCTCTAAATGCTCCAAAAATCGGCTTTTTCCTCCATAATAAAGTTTGACCGTCCCATGTCAATTACTTTTTTTAACGTCTTTTTTCTTAGAAAGTAATCGGACACATGTTTTTTTTTTTTTCGCATGTTTGGTTCAGAATGTATAATTTTGGTCAGTATTTCAAAATTTAAGTTTAGAAGTTTGGTGCCCATAAAGATAATTGGGCGCCTAGAAGGGTGACCTGGGCAAGCAGACAGGATGACTCGGGTAGGCAGGGGAACCCTGTCTGAAATGTAAAGCAAACAACAAAACACAGAGCCCGGTGACCCTTCTAAGTGGGTCACCCTCCCTCCATGTAAACAGCCCCTTAGTTAAAGGTACCCACAAACCATTATCTACATAAATTACATGTAAGGGGTGTACCATTAGAAATCCTGGGAGGGGGGTCAAAAATTTTTCAGTGTATGAATTTTTTTTTCGGCCCGAGTTTCCTGCAGGTTTTTTTTTGGGGGGGAGGTGCAAGTCTGCAGGGTTTTTTTTTCTCAGATCTTCTTTATAATTGCGTGCAAGCTCCATATTTTTATACTTGACCCAATCCATTTTTGGTATTAAACGATGGAGAGTTGATTTAAGTCAGACAGTTGAACCTTTGCATAAAAAATGGGGAGAAATAAAAATTGAGATGGAGTGGTCGAGCACCGAAGGCGCGAGCCGCTAGGGGGGTCTGGGGGCATTCCCCGCCAGAAAATTTTGAAATCTTAATGCTCTGAAACTCCATTTCTAGTGTTCTGAGACAACAATTTCTGTCAAAAATGTTTGGCAAATTGATGTGGCTTCTCGTCGCTTTGTGTCTCTTTGTGTGGCTCCACATACAAGTACAAGTACTCGATTTCATTTTATATTTCTTGCTGTTTCTTTAGTTTATCTGGATATCAGAGTTAAGTATACGCAATTTCGTCTTTTTGTGTAGCATTATGAGAATTTGACGAAAATGACAGAACCGGATGTCAAAATCGGGATTTTTCCTATCCCGATCACATATTGGTCTGGATTCGGGATTTTCAAGCAAAATCGGGGTAATCTCGACGAAATCGGGACAGTTGAACAATCCTTAATGTATTTAATAAAATAGTTGCGTGTAGTAGAGCAGGTTACATATTTCATGATGTTTACAGTGTTTTCAAATATGTACATAAACAATGTTTTGGTTATATTAAGATATCGGTACATGTACCAGATAGACCTTTGAGGCAGGTAATTTTTGACAGCATTTGACTCAACCTGAAGTTGCTTTTTGATGAATTTTACTACCAGAGAGCATGTCATACTCTCATATGTTCCAGTCTAAAATAAATAAATAAATAAATAAATAAATAAATATATGTATATATAGCCAGTTAGCTTGCAGGATTTTATTTTTTTATGGTCAACTGCTTGCAGGAATTTTTTTTGAGACAATTTTCCTTTGCAGGATTTTTTTTTTGGTAATTGTCACCCCCCCTCCCAAGATTTCTAATGGTCCGCCCCTAAGTTGTCATACTATATACAAAGTGAATTTATTTACATTTGACTGTCAGTAAAACACATTCACAGTTCTTCGCCCTAAAAGCATCTATTCAAGTTTAGTCAGAACCTTAAAATGTTTTAGATTTTTTTAGTAGTTCAACTAAGTGTATAAAGACCGAATCATAGCAGCCGATCTCGGCCGCATTTCCGCAATTTTCTGCTGATATATGAAACACTAGAAAGAGTGCTTCATCAGTATATCAAAACACCGAGAAGCCTTCATGGCGCGTCCATTTTGTTGTAGCTCGCTTGCGACGTTACCTTTTATCTTCGTCTTATTATCTTCTAATTTACGTACGTATTATGACATTTTCAAAGATATCACATTTTCTTGGCGAGAAGGTGCAATGTTGCATTGGGCACTAAGCCACATTCTTGCAGAGTTGCATTTACATTATCATAGACCTTGTTGGGAAAAGACGTCTTGATGTCATATGGAGGGGCATCTTTAGGCCTACAAGAAAACAGGTACATGTAACAAAGTCGTGTGAACACTATGGAAAGTTAAGTTGCATGCACAGTAAAGGGAACGCTTACATGTAATTTTCACTGACAATTTTAACACTTTCACTCCCAGAGTCAGTTATGGAGACATGAAATGAAGTTCGTTCCAATAGTTTCTGAAACGACTGGGACGACCGAGACGACCCAGATGATTATATGGAAACCAGGCTTTAACTGTATTGACAATTAGCTGCCATGGATAAGATGGATAAAGCACGTGACGATTTTGAGGGGTTCATTGTGCAAGTTTAATGGTGCCTACTCTAGAAGGAGTGAGAATTAAACAAAAAACAACAACAACAATGAACGGAAATTGAAGCCTGCGCGCGGACATCTCCCATTTCTTTGCTTCACGTACAGGAGACGTAAGCGCGCAGGCTACAGAAATTGCCATTAGCCATGCAGTCATACTACAAGAAAAGGTAGGATTTGATAGCTTGCACAAACCTTGCAGCGTCTATGTGGATCCTTACATCTCCTATACAGTCGGTAAACTTCATCTTCAAGATGTACGTCTACGAAAACGAAAATATATACAATAAAGTTGTGTTCAAACCGCCAGAGTTGAATATTGGGTCGTGCAAGGTTGTTCTAACTTTTGAGTCTGTGGATAAATTAATCATACAGTGTGACCATTCAAATGAAAGCTGTTCAGCAGTATTTCCTCGTGGTACTATTTATTATGCTGTACAGGGTGGTTCTAACTTTTTTGGATGAAATCCTACAGTGCGTCTATTCAAGTGAAAGCTACATGTAATACTCAATCCAACTCATTCACCATTTCTCCAGTTTCGGATTTAATCCTTAGTGTAGTAACTTGAGTTGTACCCGACTGTGGTCTTGGCCCATCTTTACTCCTGTGAAATGAAATAAAAATAGAAAAAAGAGCTTGACTCTCAAGTGAATCAGTCTGATACCTCTCAATTTATGAAAAACACCTTTTAAAAGGCGAAGAAATCGCAAAGGAAACGAAAATGCAAACATATAAAGAAGCGTGGATATGGTTTCTCACCTTGACTTGATATCTTGGAGAGCAGGTGTATCAAGAACTTTGACTCCGGAATGGCCCGCTCCACCCTACAGTAACAAGGTAAGTGATTAACTTTGGAACAGAAATATTTTTGTGCAGCTGCTAGAACTAACAGAATTACATTTTGAGAGAGATTTTCAATTGAGTGTCAAAAGCAATACTGCGATTGCTTTAGTTTTGTATTGCTAGGCTTTGTGATTGGCTAAAAAATCTCGCACCATTTTATCAACCAATCGGATCCTGACTTGCCTACACGCGTTTTCCCGCGCTTGGCGCCGGCTACATGTATTTGCTTTGAGTTCTGATTGGTTCATTGGATTGTCTTCATCTGTTGTGATTGGCCGGAGTAGTAACTTTGGTTCTGCTCTTACGACACATCTAATGAAATACGCTCTATTTCATATATTTACATTCAAGAATTAGTTGAGTGGTAAGGTGCATTTACCTCAATAATCTGGTTAACACGAGAGAATCACATTCTCTTTTCATGCATGGTGAATAGGTGATTAAGCCCTAAGTCACAAACTAACATTATTACTGTACAACTTAATTTAACAATGTGATGCAGATGATTTTCACAAAGAAAAGCCTGTACTTTAGTCGTTTTCGTTGCATGTGGAGCTTTTTGTTTTAAGCTTAAAATTATTATACGTCTTTTAGATTGTAAGCTGTCCTTTTCAGACGCCGGTCAGTTGAGCGGGGGAGCTTATCACGAAAACAAGTTAGGCGAGACTGGAGGGAGCGAATGAGCCGAGGGGAAACTATAGGGGAGAGTCCCCCTCAGCTCGCATTACTTGCGCTTGCTGCGCGCCGGCGCGATGATGCTCTCCCGCTCGACTGCCCAGAAATGGAAATCTAGCAGGCTATTATACTGTCAAATAAACATAAAATCATTTTGTGACAAGTTTGCAAACCTTGATAACATCAGCTACCCCAGATCTCACATCTATTATTTTACCCTCTTTAATTACGGACGGTGGAAGATGGGATAAAAATTGATCCACAGACTGTTGCCTCTGTCCTGAAAATTAAAAAAAAAAAAACGCAATCTCTAGTTGCCAAAGCGTCAGTCTTTGTAAGAATTATCTCCACTAATGAATAAAAAAAGCACTATTTAAAACAAATAAATTTTATGTTTGTGTCTAAAGACTAACATTATAATTATAAACACTAAAATATTGCAACAACAACTGTATGTTGAATTAAACTAACCAGGTGGTTGGCTTTCTACTTTATGGTTTGTAACGCTATCCTCGTCACCAACCAGTGACTGGCCTGTGCCTGGGAACAACAAAGCTGTCCGTCTGTCTTCATATACCACGTCTCTCTTGTCTTGGACCTGACATAAAACAACATACAACAACATCACTTTCCAAAACGTGTTCTTGCCGACCCTAAAGTATTGTCAAAACCACGATTTTTAATCTTTTTTATAAACAATTTTCAAGGACTTTTCCAAGACTCGCACAGATTTTTCCTAGCTCTACGTTCGCCAAATTTAGCATAAAAATTGTATTTATTATGCAAAGGTCAGTGAATTACAAGGATTCCTCCCTCTCCGAAAAATCATCTCAACACACAATGACTGGAAGATTTCAATAATTATTTCATCTTCACTGTAAAGAGTGAAGATATAAATAATAATTATCTTCATGTCAACTACGCCAAGTTGAAAATTGTTGGTCTTTTATCAAAACATCTTTGGATCTTCCTCGGCGATCTTCAAAAGTCTTTAGCAATCTTCAGAAATTTTTGGAAAACGATCGGAAACGTTCGGACAGTATTTGGAAATATTTTCGAAAATCTTCGAAAATCTTCGGAAATCTTCGGAAAGTGTCGTTTACATATTAAACAAAATGAAACATGGCTGCTTGGGGATATGATATGTCTCTTCTCGTTTTCAACTTCCATGCATCAGCTTCAATTATCAAAAAAAACTGTACAGTCATGTAGAGTATAACAGCAATATACTTTAGTCATTATGGCAACATAACCACCTAACATTTCAATCCTTAAGAATGCTATATTCAAGAAAGGTTTCCATGAGCCTGTAAGTGTTAAGCATATAGTTTTTAACCTCAAGTTTAGCCTGTTCCAGGCGTTCAGATAGTGGGGAAAGCGCTAATAGTTGGGGAAGGCGCGAAGAAAAGCGAGCGAAAAAAATGCCCAACTATTTGCGCTTTCCCCATCATGTTAAGTGTTAAGCATATAGTTTTTAACCTCATGTTTAGCCAAGTTTAGCCTGTTCCAGGCGTTCAGATAGTGGGGAAAGCGCTAATAGTTGGGGAAGGCGCGAAGAAAAGCGAGCGAAAAAAATGCCCAACTATTTGCGCTTTCCCCATCATGTTAAGTGTTAAGCATATAGTTTTTAACCTCAAGTTTAGCCTGTTTAGCCAAGTTTAGCCTGTTCCAGGCGTTCAGATAGTGGGGAAAGCGCTAACAGTTGGGGAAGGCGCGAAGAAAAGCGAGCGAAAAAAATGCCCAACTATTTGCGCTTTCCCCATCATCTGAACGCCTGGAACAGGCTATCTCAAGTTCTTCAAAGACATCATTTAAGTAAAGCCTGCCGCTGCGACAAGTAGTGAGATGAAGCCATACATAAATTGATTTCCAAGTTGTACGCCTGTAAATGTACCTCGAAAGGAATGCCATCAGGATATCTGCTCTGTAATTCGCTAGGAAAGTACCCATCCATGACATCTTGCATGCATTGCTGCAAGGCAAAAGTTACCAATAACAAGTTCAAACATATACTCCACATTGTTTTTCTTATTATATAAGCCTATGATACATGGTTCAACATTATTTTGTGGATCAACACATGTTGCAAAGACTGTTCAACAAATGAGACCTCTCACGCGAAAACAAACGAACGGGTGAAGATGTCTTTGAACGGCTATCCTAGCAGCCGTTCGAACGGCTGAATAATTTTTCCGAACGGATAACAAAGTGGATAACCCTAGCCATTCGAACGGCTGAAATTGTTTTTTTTTTTTTGAACGGCTAGTATTAGCAGCCGTTCGAACGCCTTAATATATTTTTTGAACGGCTAATCACGGCCGTTCGAACGGCCTCCTACCATTCGTGAACGGCTGATGAACGGCAAGCGAACGGCTTGAACGGCTCGACTGACGGATAGCCGTTAGTATCGTTTTCACGTGAGAGGTGACAAACGTTAAACAGTGTATCATGCCACGTTGAATGTTGAAATAGGCCATTCTGTCAAAATGTTGAACGTTATTGAATAAAAAATAATAGAGACTGACTCTATTCGTTTCAACGAGTTGCAACTTGATGAACGTCAGTCAATCGTTTCAAAATGTTGAATGTGATTTCTAGTCATTCAACAAGTGGATGTGACGTCTCCAAAACGAAGACCTATAAGACAGCAGACCCAAAAACGAAGACCCCTATTTTCTTTTCTGTCGTACCATCCTGAAAAGTCACAAAACGTCATAAATCATAACTCGTATGCCAAGAGGAGCATTTAGCGGTGAAATAATCAGCGGACAATGGTTTTGAATCCACTAGGTTCTAACAGACTAAATTGGAGAAACGTTGTTGGGTCAAAAGCGTAAACCATGAACTATGCTACTCAAAGGTTCACTGGGAAGATGGAAAAATTAATCTTCGTCTGTGACAGAATACACATTACATGTATATTAACACAGGATACATAAATCATGCCCTAAAATGTCTCAAACTAAGAAAACATCTTGATATATTATTACAAAGCTTGCCAATGCTGCCGACCCAGAATCCCATTCGGTCTCATCGTTCATGGTTTGTGCTTTTCGGGACAGGTCGACGTTTCTTCAATAAGATGTATGTGGTTTTTACTGTATCTCTACAAATAACTGACCTGGGTGATGGGATCAGAATATGGTCTGAATGGACCGCCAAACATCAATATACCATTTGCATACAAGCACAGTGGCACAGGATCACGGACCTGTTGACAATTAACCATTCAACAATTAACACAAATTGAGTACCAACATAAAAACTAAAATTTGTAAAATTATGGGATTTGATGAGATATTCGGAAAGAGCATAATGAAAAATGCCCGCTTGCCAAAAATCAGCATCTTATTGAAATTCGGGGGTGAGATATTGGCACTGTTCCGCTCTGAATACTCCACACAAACCCTACTTATTTTGCCTCATTTCCAAACGCTTGGAACTGAGGCACAACAGACCTCTTTAGCTTGTACATTTTGTTTTCCCATTGTAGGTCATGTGATGTTCTCAAGGGAATTTGTCCTTTGTCTTTTCATAAATTATGCATACATATCCACGTGAAGAAAACAAAATTTAAAAGAAACACTTCTCTAGGGTAACATCACATGACCCTGACTCGTCCCCAGTCGTCTTTCTAGGCAAGACGCGGGAGACGCGCGTGGGGGATAGACGCGGAACGAGAGAAGCGCGACCGAAGGGGGTGATGGGAAAGAGGAAAAGGAAAGGGAAAGACTCCCCTCTTTCCTCCTTCCCATCACACCTCGCGCTCCTCTCGTTAATTGAGAGACGACTGGGGACGAGTCAGCACATGACCTACATTAGGAAAACAAAATGTACAAGGTAAAGAGGTCTATTGTCCTATTGTCAAGTTTCATATTTCACATTTTTAGATATGGCTACATGTACAAACAGATTATTTTATTTTACAAAATTACTCAAGCCAGTAATAGGTTAACTATAATAGTGGCAACATGTTTTTTTTTGTTAAGTAATAAATCGAACATGAGACACAGTATTTCATCAGATTTCCAAATACCGCGAAGTGGGCTTGTACTTCGTGGAAGACTTAATTATATGCACGCAAAACTTCCCGGCACTTATTTAGGGTTAAAAACTCATTTTGAAATGGTTAGCTTTTATTTACTGTTTTGAGTAGTAATATCCATAACAGTAAATAAAAGCTAACTATTTCAAAATGAGGTTTCATCCCTAAATAAGTGCCGGGAAGTTTTGCGTGCATATAATTAAGTCTTCCACGAACGCGGCGCAGCCGAGATTTTTTTAACCCACTTCAACATTACAACATTTTTCTCAAATATTTTTCTTTGGCACACATAAGCTTATCATTTGAAATACAGTACATGTAGTTTTGTATTTTTGCACTATCCACACCTTTAGCCTAGCACCATCTTTAGTTCTTGTCACATCGCTACAGCCTTCTCCTGCCAGAATGTTAAGTTCTCTTATGTTCTTCAGTACACGGTCAAAATCCATTTTAAATTCACGCGTCATGTTACTAACCAGTGAAGAATCTAGAGTCAAACATTAAAAAATGCTGTACTAATCACTAAGTCAACAACAAAATTGCATAATTTCCAATGTATTGATTAGATCAAGCCAGCACCACAGACCTCCCTGCTTACATGTAATAATAATTATCAAGACTCTCAACAAGCTCATGAATCTTATATGATATCTACCTCACAAATTTAGCTTTTTCTTCTTCTAAAAATAGGCATGTCAAGCACATTTTCAAGATTGTTTTGGTACATTATGTTAACATATTACACCTTATTCCAAAATGGCGGCCAATTTATTATTCTTTTATATGCATTAATCAGCCCTCTGCCTCATTTTCGCTTAAAAATACTTTGTATTTTGCACATGCTGATGAGGAAACGAGGGCTACTTTATTGGGTACAAATGAATAATAACATGGCTGCTAATATTTTGGACTAAGGTGTTTTTGTTTACACCAGCCTGCATACACCTAATTACAATAACCTTGTCATAGGAAAATGTAATATGAAAATGCCAAATAGGTATCACAGCTTGAAGTATTGAAACAGAATCCACACGTTTATAGCTGTATAACATTCATTGTGCAATAAAGATAATGTGATTTATCTGTATGCTGGATGTTTCGAGGGCATTATTTTGTTTGTATGCCTTTTTACATTTTTCTATGACAATGTTATTGCATTATATATTAGGTAAATCTCTCAGGTAGTGCTTTAGCAAAAATTAGAACTGTGGATACTGCTTTCTGGTTTTTACAGTGTAAATATGATTTAATATGCCCAAACTAATTAAAATACTTAATCATAAAAACTTGTCTATACTAGCAAAAGAAGAGTCAACAACAGAGGTTTTGCACAGTAGCCATGTTGCATGGCAGAAACAATAAAAATGTTTTGCATTAGAAAGAACATTCTTTCCCAAAGGGAAAAGAATCTATTGTTCCTGCCATGCAACATGGCTGCCGTGCAAAACCTCCATTATTTACTTTTATTTATTAACTTTATTTATTAGTTTTTATTGAACATAGGCATTCATGTAGCATAAACATACATTAGACTACTGGTAAAATACAAATAAAAATGACAACTGTACCTGGCTTCCAAACTCCTTGCTGACTGCTTACAGGGCTGGGTTCTGATGATGGGGTTTCTTCTAAAATATCATAATCTGAATCAACAGTGTCATCTCCTACCCAAACCATCCCATAATCAGCCAAAAAGTCCTGGAATGGAGAAAATGGAAGACAGAATCTAAGGAAAATGAATTTAAAACTCCTAATGAGGAAGAGGGCAAAAAGGAAACTAAGGTTTGAAAACAGGCAAAGAGCAAGGGTGTGCTCTAACAGTGCCTGGGGGCCTACAGTATGTAACTTTCGTCTTCATGCAACTACAAAAACTTGTAAATAAGTGCCAGGCACCCCAGATTTTGTAGTCAGGAGCCATTGGGCTCCCTGTGGTTCTTCTAAGAGCACAGCCTTGAAGATGAGATTGGGTGGGTGGGGAGAAGCATTTGATTTCAAGAACAGCATTTTGCCAAACATGTAGTGAGTTAAACCTTGTGTTCTGATCATTTTAAAAACATGCAGGGTTTTCATTAAGAATTGTAGTAGCAGGAGAATAGTGTAAAATAGCAGGAGAATATTATGAAAGAGCAAAGATAGCTACATATTGCCATCGAATTTTAGCCGGAGAATTCTGCGTAGTAGGCGGAGAATTCTCCGATCTCCGATGCCTAATGAACACCCTGAACATGTATGACTCTTTAAAAAGTTGAATGGTGTTAAAGATATTACTACTGACAAGCTTAAGTTTAAAGCATGTTGAAACACATTTAAGTTGATTTTAATTAAACTTTGGTTCAACATTGCTTCAAGATTTCAATGCAAACATTTAATTGTCTCAAATATGTTTGCTACAACGTTGCTTTAATGTTGCAAAACAAATCTGAAGCAAATTCTAAAACCATAAAACAGGCTGGCCAGTGTTAAATTATTAATGATATCACTGTTAGTAACAATGATAAATTATTTTAAAACACCATCAGTGATCCTCAATTTTATCTACAGTACTTTTAAGGTGAAGGGGAAGTACAAACTGGAGCTTTTGTTTTTGCTCAATTTGAAATTCTTAATTTTGGGAAATTTTTAGCATTAACATTTTGCCCAGTATTCTTTAGGGAAGTTAGATTCTGCCACTTCTGTTAAAGTTTTAAAATTTTCTGTGTATTTCTTTTTTGATCTTAAATTTTTGTTGTTGTTTGTTTGTCATTTTTATTTTATTTTATTTATTTATTTATTTATTTTATTTTATTTATTTATTTATTTATTTTTTTTTTTTTTGGGGGGGGGGTGGTTTGATTTGAGGGTTTTTTTTTGGTTGTTAAAAGTTGGCTTCATTTTCCCATTCCCACCACTCTTAAACCAGTGAGCTCCCTCCCTGGTGGGAATTTCATACCTCCATCTGGAATACTTGAGTTTGCAGTCTCCTGCATTTTCTTTCTAACTCTGTTATTGTATCAGAATTATAACCTAAAAGCCAAAAGAAAGAGGACACAGATTTAAATGAAAATACAAACAAAGACTAGCCAAATATTTTTTTTTTTTAAGAAAAAATATATAAATTGTACAGTTGTATTAAAGATCTTAGAAATCCAAAACTGACCAATTCTTCCAAAGAAACACAATGTTTTGCTGGTGCACATGTACAAACCCATGCAACGTGTTGGAAAACAAACTAAGTCAAGCTACGTCCTGTACCAGAAAAAACCATGAGGAAGTTTTCAAAAATTTATAGTTAAAAAATTGTACCTTTTAAAGGTAACAAACTATGATAATTAAGGTACATAACACAGTGTTTTCAAATAATATTATCTTCAATTAGAAAATTAACGATTCATAGGAAAACTACCGGTACATGATGTTTCTGAAGTTTCAATGACTTCATGTCATCATTGTCAAATGAAAAATTGAGGATAATGGTAAAGCATAGAAATAAGGGTGCGAGAAAATAAATCAAATTAGAATGCGTGGCATGAAACATTTACATGAAGTTATCGAAACGTCATGTAGTTTTCCTAAATCGTGAATTTTCTTGTTAAAATGTTTATCAAAATCGATTTTTATTAGAATTCTGACAATACTTATTAATACACAAAATAATATTTAAAATAAATATATAATTGCCAAACAAAATTACTATATTATTTTTACTATATTATTTGCACCCAACACCATCATAATTATACATGTCTACTACATTATTCCAATTAACTATATCTCTTACCCCTTGCTTTCTCCAACAATTTAGCTTTTTCCTGAAGGATTCGTATCTTCTTATCCTGAAAAAATTTCCAGCAAGAGAACAATCATGTACACTATAGGTGCAGTTACACACACCATCGTTAGCGACATATCTGCATCTAGAGTTGGGGTAGCTAAAATATTTTGAAGACCCTGGTAAATGGCATTTCTCAATTGGTAGATCATCCCGCGGTGCATCACACTTGAATACAGAGTTCTAAAGTGTGAGGTCACAAAAACTAAAATTTGTGGAATTATGGGATTTGATTAGATATTCGAAAAGGGCATGACGAAAAATGTCCACTTGCCAAAAATCAGCATTTTATTGCAATTTGGAGGTGAGATATTGGCACCGTTATGCTCTGATGACTCCATACAAATCCTTCTAATTTTGGCCTTGGTTCATTACATAATGCATTTTTCGTCATGCCCTTTCCGAATATCTAATCAAATCCCATAATTCTACAAATTTAATTTTTGTGACGTCATCACTTTAGAACTCTATACCGTGTTAACCAGAGGTTAAAAGCGATTATACATGTTTATATGCGATTTGTGATTCGCCAAGGTAAAACAATGTCAAGCAAATCAGTGAACCACTTTTTCTTTGCGGTTACGTGTTGATATCAAACAAAGCATCATGATTGGCTCTTGCACCTTGGGTATCAAAACACCATTGCAACTATCCGCACCTGTGTAACTGCACCTATATAAGAGTCGTTTCAAACTAAGAAACTAAAACTATAATGATTTTTACAATGTACTGGTAAATTATATTAATATTATATTTATTAAATATATAGTCACTTCCCACACATACATATCCAAGTAGACCGAGCTCTGGAATATTGGAATGTTTAGTGGCTGTGAAAGTGCTCAAAAAAATTATACTGAGCCCAAAACCATTATAAAATGATAGTTTCATGATTCGGTGCATGTGCAAAGATTAAAATACTTTATTCGCTTTTTTACCAATTTTATTGGTTAAAAAACCACACATTTATTTCAATAAACACTATATTACAGTAACTATTATTACTATATTACTACAATAAGTCCAAACAAAGCGAATGATAACCAATTAGTTCACAGAAAATTTCAACGGATTACACCGACAAAGTCAACACTGAATAAAACCTTTGGCCCTAAGGATTTATTCTATGCTCTAGTGGCTTTCATGGCACACATGGGTATGAATAATCAACCATTCAATCAGCTGACTGACTGCGACATTTTCATGGGTAAATTTCCCGCCAGAGTTATTCACTCGCTTCCAATTGGTCTAAACTATGAAATTAAATGGATTACGTCATAGCTTGCACATGCGCCGAACTGTGAAACCCTCCCTTTGATTTACATTATATGTTTCACATATTGAAACATGTTCATTAAAACATTTGTTGATGAATAAACCTCCATCATCATTTATATTATATATTTATATTAATAAGTACAATGTAGTTTCAGTTGTAAGAAGCAGGAAAAAGAGACATTACAGCTTTAGTAAGTCCCTGGATCATAAACTTCTTATTTTGATCTTGGTCTCAAGCGCACGAGCATGGTTAACACTTTAAACCAGGCTTGTAAATCAAAGACCTTCAAGTTAATTGATCTTTTATAATCAGGTACATGACTGATGTTAAATACAATGTGTACTATCACACATGTATGACTGTATACTTTTAATTAAAACATTTTAAATTCACATATTTATATTTAATATCAAAAATTGCAATGAAAACAAATTAAAACATTGTCTAAAAAATAATAACAGAAATAATATTGTTCAGACCTGGTGTCACATGTACAGTATTTGTCATAAAGGATAAACCACTAACAAGAGGCTGGATAATCTTTGTAAAAATATAAATTCTGTACAAACTTGGTGGGTGTTTTTGATTTACTATTCATACAATTATAAGGTTGTAAAACTGGCCTAAATACCACACGGCACAGCTGTTCACAATGTACACTGTACATAATTTCGTACACTGTACACTGTACATTGTACACTGTACAATGTACAATGTACATAATTTTAAACTTTACAAGAACACAGCATGACTTAATCCTTCTTCCTGGAGGATTCAAAGGGAGTTACAGTTTTGCAGTACTGTTATTTCTTTGAGTTCTGCCATTTTTGAGTGGATCAATTGAATTATTTTAAATGGCGATCTACATGTAGAAATTGGTGTTTTGTACAGTCACACACAGTTTGCTGCAGAGGCAGTGTGGTTAAATTGCAAGGGTACTGCACTTGAAAGCGGGACCTGTCCCAGGGGAAGTTCCACTATGATGTACCTCTAACTGATTGTTTCATGGTAGATCTCAGTGTGACTTCCCTGCCAATTGCTTGTAAATAATTAGTCAACTGGTCTGCTGGCTGCCAGTTGAGATTGCTTAATAACCCTGTTACACCAGGGCTGGAAATAATTTTGGGACGTCCACCGGTCAAGATGACCGGCCAAATAAATTTTAGCTCGGTCATATTTCATTTCTGGCCGGTCAAGTATAACGAAGGTAATTAATTAAGTACACAATACGACACCCCCCCCCCCCCTCCCCAACCTCCACTCCCCACCCCAACCTCAGTGGTAAATGTCTGTGGTAGCTTACCGTAGCTTTACGGTAGTTTTACCAGCACTTTACGATAACGTTACGATGGCTTTGCGATAACTTTACGGTAGTTTACGGCAACTTTATGATATAACGTTACGCAAACTTTACGATAACGGCTTGGTAACTTTGCGATAACTATACGGTAGCTTTTCATAACTATAATGTTACAGTAACCGTAACCGTTTACGATAACTTTACATTAGCTTTCATAACTATACGGTAGTTTTACGGGAACTTTACAATAACGTCACGGTACCTTTGCTATAACTTTACGGTAGTTTCACGGGGACGTTATGGTAAATCTAACGTTACGGTAGCCTCTTTGCGATAATTTTACGGTGGCTTTCGTAACTATAGGGTAGTGTTACGGGAACTTTACAATAACATTACGGTACCTTTGCTATAACTTTACGGTAGTTTCGAGGGAAAATTACGGTTAATCTAACGTTACGGTAGCCGAATTTGCGATAATTTTGCGGTAGCTTTACGGGTAACTTTAAGATAATTATAGGATAACTTTGCGATATTTATTAAAGTCATAGTGCATGGTAAACAACAGCTATTTTATTGTATTTCTAAAGTTTTGAAAGGATCAATATGGATGTGATCGGTCAACATGACCGGCAAGACGAACGTTTGACCGGTCAAAGCCCCAATCAGGCCGGACATTGTCCGTTGACCGGCCGTTATTTCCACCCCTGTGTTACACAGTCATGTATGTTCAATTTGAAGACTGGCACCCACATTTGTTTCTAATACAGGACTGATGCTGTATTTGAGTGGTCACCCCTGTAGCATTTTATATACCTTATTCCAAAATGGCGGCTAATTTATTATTTTTTATATGTATGCTAATTAGCCCTTGTTGCCTCGTCAGCATGTGCAAAATACAACAGAATTTTCACGCGAAAATGAGGCAAAGAGGACGAATTGGCATACATACAAAAGAATAATAAATTGCCCGCCATTTTGGAATAAGGTGTATATGTGGTTAAATGTAAGTTAAGCTAAGTTAAATGCGAAACAATGCTGGTCTGGAGTCTCCCTTGTCGTGGACATGCGCAGTGGTTGGGGGATCTGCAGGGGGTCGCATGGTTTTACAGCTCGGTTTTTTAGGTCCACTCATTTTCACGTGCTCTTTTGCCGTTTTAACGGTGCTTGGCAACT
This sequence comes from Cladopsammia gracilis, assembly GCA_022457155.1. Classification (NCBI taxonomy): domain Eukaryota; kingdom Metazoa; phylum Cnidaria; class Anthozoa; order Scleractinia; family Dendrophylliidae; genus Cladopsammia; species Cladopsammia gracilis. The sequence continues at coordinate 1,012,321 of JAJGOT010000188.1, forward strand.
TCGTTCCCTGCCCTCCCTCCCTTTCTGGTAAGTATTTGGTAAGTATCATGGTTCCACTGTTTTTTTTTTCAGTGTGACGGTGCCTGATGGTTGATGCTCACAGGGTTGTCATGGTTACCCTACACGTTCGGCTCTTGTGCTCGAGGCTCCACCATCTTTCCAGGCACCTTCCCCAAGCTCATCTATTGTTGATGAGTTTAATGTACTAATAAACACTTACGAAGACCAATAAACACTTACAAAGGGTATCAAACCTGTCATTTTTCTTTTTCATAGTCACTGTGATACAGTATAGTAATCAAACTACAGCCCCTTTATAACCTAATTAGCCACATTAATATCATGCAGTACCTTTTCAAGAAGCTGTGCCTGGGCACCTTTCAACTGCTGTTCTGCTTGAGCTAACCGGGACATCATACTGCCAAGAAGATCGCGGTCTGTGGGTACTATCAACCATAAAATAGAACATATTACATTAACAAAGAAAGAATACTATCAAGTCCCGCCTTGTGGACACCTTAAACAGACAGGAGTTGAAGGCAGTCCTGGTGAATTATTTGATACATTGACATTTTTTTTAACTCCTTAATTCTATTGGAAACTCTCTTTACAACAGGTCTACAACAAATTGTGGTGCTATACAAAAGTGTCTGCAGTTAAAGCTGGAGAATAAATTGAGTACATGTATAAATCTACCTAAAGTAATATTCTGTATTCAACAGTAGGTGGTTAAGTGTATACTGCGGCTTGAGAGTTTTGCCTGTAACACTTCTTTAGTTAGTTCTTTTAAAGCCTGTTTTGGACTAGCATCCCATCCAGGGGATACTAGCTATTTAGTCCTAGTTGCTTCATGCTACAGAAACTGGGTTAATATATCTACATGTACTGTACGTAGCGTTCCTTTTAGACAATCCAGTTTTAAATTTAGGTAATCCTTTTTTTTTTTTTCATGTTAGTACATGGGTGAAAAATCTGAAAAGAAGACTGATCTTTTTCATTCATGAATCATCTCCAGGCCCATCTAAAGCACCTCTGTTTGTTTGATTGTGTGCAGGTTTTGAAGGACCACATGCTATTAATCTGAAACTTAGAGGCTGCCAAATGGAAGGCAGTATCTGAAACCAGCTTTGAATACTAATCTCAATGTCATCCACCTCTGGACATGGCTGATCATTCAGATTGCAATCTATTATAATTAAGATCGGTTTGTCCCTAAATTGAATAGACAGTTGAATTTTTGATCACAGAATCTGCATAAAAATAAGCTACATAAGCTACATGCAGTACCATGGGCTAAGTTGTATGCAACTTTATCTTAAGTTTTTAAACCCTAAGGCCCGGTTCAAACGACAAACTTCACACGTGCTGAATTTAATGCAAATGAGCAAAATCTATTGTTCTTGCTCATTTGCATTAGATTCGGCACATTTGAAGTTCGACGTTTGAGCCGGGCCTTACCTCCCAATTCAAAACTTTTAAGAGAGATGTTTTGCAGAAAAATTAACCTGTGTTTACAGTGCGAGGCACCTATAAAAATACCGTGAGCACCCAACAAACCTTTCTTCAAGTTTCCATAATATCACCAGCTATGTTATTAATCATTTCGTAACTGTGGAATACGTGTGATGCAACCAGTAAAAGTGAATAAAATTGTCATATTTTGTAACTATTTTCACACTCCTGTGATAAACACGAAGCGACAAGGTTACATTCCATGGCGCTCAACTTTGCGAGACGGCATGCCGGTCAATCGAATTTGCGCACTCTGATAGGCTAACATTAAAAAAATGTTTGTGGGAAGCTCACAGTAAGGTGCATTGCACTGTAAATTATGTAACTTAAAAAGATAAAAATTGATTTTTAAAAAAAAAGTTGAGTCTTACCATTTGTTGAGCTTGAGGACTTTGGTAATTTAGGCAGTCCATCGTTTTTTAACAAAGAACTAGCAATGTCATCTGCAATATCATAAATCCATGTTGCTTTTTAAATTTAATAATTAGCACATTAATTACATGGTTGTATTATTATTAAACAACTATTAATTTCAAAATTAATCTTTAATATAAAATATATTACACAGCAGGTCTAATAATGAATTCATACTTTACTTTAATTAATACAAGGTATAAGTCTTTACGTTCACAACAAATTATTAAAAGTCATTAAAATATCACTAAAAGCTGAGAAACATTGGTTTGATTCTCAAATGCAAGTTTGTACACCTTTACATTTTGTTGTGAAACTCCTTGATCTAGCTAAATATATATTTATACTAACTTTAATATTATTTATAAAATACTGTACATGTAACTCTTTAAAGGCCAATTAATTACATGTATATATTTTTCTGACCTTGAAAATAAAATTACAAGTAACTTGAACAAGTAGTTTTTTCATAAAATTTAGTGGCATTCATAAAATTTTACCTGGACTATTTACTGGATTTCTGAATGGCACTTGTGCATGTCTGAAATCAGCAATAAACATACAAAGGATTACAAGATGCATGTGCATATAATAATACATTGTATAATGTAGGTACAATATTCAGATGCATTATGCTGAAAAACACACTCATTCGAATTTTTAGAACATAGTTTTATTTTAAAAAATAAAACTATATTCTGGGTATTTTTTCCTTTGACATGGCAGCTTATAGATTGCCACTGATTAATGAGAAGTGCAGTGTCGTGAAATCTATGACAACTCTGTTATCTTCACTGTGTTGCTCAACTTTTGGGGCCTAGGGAAGTGAGTTGTGGCTGATTCAAAAACCCGCAACACAAAAATTGCAAAGAAAATCGTCCACACAACCATGTTACACGGCGTCAACTGTTAGCGCAACTTTTAGCGTATCATTCGTTGCGAATAATCCCGTGTAACATTACCTTTGAGAAGGGATATTATGTACCCTTTGTGATACCAAAATACAAAGCAGACAAGCACTTTTGTTTAAGTATCATCCACTGTTGAATAAATTGACAGATGCCGCACCCTCGGGCACACCATGCATTGCTGGCAAATGCCCCACCATTGGGTCTGACAACATGACAAATGCCCCCAATCCCAGCCGGGCATCAGTCAAGCTAGAAATAATGGGCCATTCAATTTAATGGCCATACCCCCCCCCCCCCCCCCCCCCATTGAGGGACAGGGACATCCTAGGGGGAGGGGTGGGTTCAAGAGTCATTTCTGAAGGCTGTAGCTGTGTCAGTACCTTTAATCAATCAAAAAATATCTTCCTTTCTCAGAAGGGGGAAATGTGTTTGCACTTTAACCTTTTTTTTCCTAAGGGGAAAAAGGAATCTTTGTATAAACTGACCTAATTATTCAGATCATGTTTTTTTTTTACATTTATTTTAATTGTTAATTAATCTCTAATTTGTATAGCGTGTTAAGATCTGTATAATTAAAGTTGAGTAAATAAATAAATAAGGCGAGTGCGGGATTAAATAGAATGGCCCAATTTTTGACTGAGTCATATTAAACATAAAATGCAGGTTTCGTGTATTTAAATTTTTAAAGAGGAATATTCAATGGCAAGTGAAATGTTCCAATATCAGTCATTTTCTATGATCTGCATTTTCCAAAAATGGAAATTAATAATATAAAGCTCATCTTAATGAGACGTTTTTTGGAAGTTTCATGTTAACAAGTGGTTACCTTGGATCCAGCGGGCTTCTTTTGCCTTTCTTCAGGCTAGAAATAGGGGAACTCATTTTCCTTACGTTCCTGCGATCATCTCAGCATATTTTGTTATATTCCACTTGCAATTTATATCATTTTGCCGCATATTTCTGCACAGGAAAAATAAAAAAAATCCAAAATGTCCGCCAAACGAAGAAGTGATGTTACTAGTTACCAGGATCTCTCGGTTGAAGCTTTCGCAGCAAGCGTTTGTAAACATGGTGGCTGCGTGTCGATTTGCCGGTGGAAAAAGAAAAATGTAAACTGCAACGAAATCGGCTGTTTTTCATGGCAAAGCGATTCTTGAAAGCCTAATAATGACATCCAAAAAGGATGCGGGAGCAGCTGGTATTCTGCTAACACCGTTGCTCGGGATGAAGTCGAGAAAGAGTGACAAGGAAAGCTCGAGCGCGCTGCATTCCTCGATGCCCTCGGTGTGTTACCTGCCTTCCAGATCGTCTAAAAATCTGATGGGATTAGAAAGGGAGAGCGTCGAAAATGCTACAGTATCCCTTCATCAGGTAATTTGTTTAGAGTTTACTTTAAGTGGTTCGATAATTTACCGCAATTTTGACTTTTAATTTAACGACCGGATGACTTGTTCTTTATTTTAATTTCAGCTTCGATCGGCTGAGCTGCCCCTTTTATTTTAGTTTTAATTTGATGCGTTGTTCGTTCGGTTCAGCCCTTTTTCATTTGCTCGAGCTTTAGATCGAAGAATAAACATTTTATGGAATAATTTTTAAGAGAAAAGCAAATTGACTTTACACTTGAAAAAGTGGTTACAAAAGGGAAGTTCGATAACAGGTAATTATTTTTTTAATTCAATTTGTTGTTTAGCTTCAATGCGTGCGGGCGTAAAAATAATCTGAGCGAGTATAAATTATGCAGCCATAGTGTGAACTTTACATGTAAAAGTGCTGAACCGAACCGAACGAATAGCGCCATCAAATCAAACTTATCAGCGGTGATTTTGGATTAAGGTTTGGCAAGTTTCGATTTTTCGTTCAAATAAGTTTTTTATGCTATAAGCTTACAAAATTTGTAAACGAAAAAAAAAGAATAATAATGTGAACAGAATAATTAATCATACAAACGGTGGTTGGTCGTTAGGCAAGCCTGCATATAATTTCCGTCTCTAAGCATTAGTCATTTGTGAGTCCAGGGACAATATTGACCTGACAATAGTCAGTCTGGTCAAACAATTTTGTTCTCCATGGTTTATCTTCGACATCTTTACTGAAAAGTACCTGGTGTTCCAAGCTAACTATGGAAAGTTTTGGCTCTTTCTTCAGGTACCGGAGCACAGATGACGTAAAACAAAAGAAACAAAGAACGACAATAATACAAATGCAAAACAAGACCAAAAATACAATACCTCACAAACAATAGAAGACAATGAGTATGGTACACAAAGAAGGATCCAAAGTTTTCCATGTTTCACAAAGAGAAAAGATTTTCTGTCTGAATTTTGTCAGGCCAGGTTAAGTTTTCACCAGGCAAAATTCCAAATTAACCAGACTTGTCCAATAACGACAGGCTGTTATTTGCAGCCTTGTTAGTGCTGTTAGCAAATCATCAAACAACTTCCTGTTATTATCAGCGGCAGGAGATATCAGTTCACACACAGGTTTGTTTAACTGAAATCAGCCTGCATATAATTATACAAGATATATTTCATCAGAAAAAGAATGGTTCCCTGGAGAGACGAGTCTGGCATCAGCCTTGGAACTCATGATTATAAATGACAACAAAGTGCAGCCATGTCCCTTTTTTTCTCATGAATATGTGTTGCAGTTAATTTTTTATTTCAGGTATATGTAATTTTTGTTTTCCTTTGTTTCAAATTCATTAGCATATATTACCATACCCAAAAACAATGGAAAAATAAAAATTACCTGAGATAAAAAATTAATGCAGAGCATGAAGTGAGATACAGCATAAGGGGACAGATTCGCTCATTCCATCATTTGTAAACTTTTTTAATTCCCCAATACACGTATGTGAGGTGTTAAAAGATGATTTTAATTTGCCAGCATATTACATCATTCAGTTGTCTAGACAGTCTTGTTTCAGACAATACATGTACATAATATGTCACACTATGTTTTGGTGACTTCAAACTCAGTGTGGAAAATTTAATCCGATCTGTGGACTTAACCTTATATTGTTTGGTATTCACTATTTACTATTTCGTATTGTGTAGTTCCAGAAAATATCCAGACCCCTACCACGGAGGGAATTTCAAACAGGACCCCCCACCCCTTCGGATTTTCCATTTTCACAAGGAAGCGTTGACTCCCCCACCCCTCTGGAATTTCCGCAGAAATATCGCCCACCCCCCATACCCTCTGGAAAGTTTTTTCTTCCTTTAGAAGGGTTCAAGAGTTGAACAAACACTAAACCAAAGGCCGCGTGTCGATACGCATTCATTTGTTAATTTATTTTATAAATGATCCTAAAGCCGCGTTAAATAAACGCCTTAAATTAGCTTTAAAAAATAACATCAACTCAATTTCTTCATACAAGATCCTGTCTAAAACTTACACACTGTTGCTAGCACTCGAAGGGGGTTCGCATTTTAAGCTCTCGATCGATTTTAATACTGAAAAAAAAAAATGTTCTGACGAAACTGACCCGTTGCATAACTTGACATGAACACAGTTGTCAGCAAACTGCAATACTACAATCAGTTTGAAAAAAGGGAGAAATGAACGAGTAGCTAGTTTTCTGTTGTTACCTGGCCATATTTCAGCCTCCTGTAAGAAAAAGCCAAGTAATTTGTCACTTTGTTTGCTTGTTTGCGTCCAAAGAACTTTTAAGAAAGAAAAAAAAAACATTTCTTAACTGCAGCATGGTTAGAAAAAACGCAGGTTGTCTGATTTAAGCTTCAGAATGACCCGCAAAAATTGGTAAGTGACACTTACAGAGTCAATATGAATTCACGAAAAATCAATCGTTTTCCTGACTATTCGGATGTGAATTTGGCCTTCAAACCCCCCCTCCTCTTCGGAATTTCCTGGGCCATGACCCCCCTACCCCTCCGGAATTTCCAATTCCCCCCGTGGTGGGGGTATGGATATTTTCTGGAATCACACATTCACTGTTTACATATTTCCTATTCACTATTTACATATTTCGAATTCACTTATTTCGTCTTCACTGTATCATGGCTTGAAGAGAGGGGAGAGTCTAGTAGGGAGTTAGACGAAACTGGGAAACATCTGGGTGTTTTTTTGTTGTTTCACTGAAATGATTACATGTTTGCTTTTGATAACAGGCCGCAAGAGATGGAAAACGTGAGCTTGTGGAAAGACGACTGGAAAAGTTGGTAAAGGGAAACAAGAAAATAAACAAGAAAGACCAGGACAATACAACTGCACTGCATTATGCTGTGCGCTACAATCATCTCCATATTGTCAAGTTGTTACTGGAACATGGTGCAGGTGAGAAGCCAGTTACATGTATACACAGTGCACACACATGGGTTACTGAGGCTGTCAGGAATTGATGGGGAGTGTGAATTATGTAATAATTGAGTACCCCTAAAAATCCTCATGGATGAAAATTAAACTTGCCCTAAAATTCCATCCCTTATTTATCATACAGCTGTAAACTGAAATTTATCACAGTACAATGTATTTGCTAGAACCTCACTACTGCTAATTAAAATTGTGTCTCTTAAGAGAATAGTCTGTAATTAGGACCACATTTTTGGAATCCTGAAATGGTTGCAGCTACATGTACATTGTACCAGAGCTTTAACTGAACTTATCACTATACTGTGACAATAAGATGCCACTGGGCCATTAATATGTGGTCATATTAATCCAGTGGTCAGATTAACAGGGTTTTTCACTTAAGAAAATGACTGAACATCAGCGCCTACATCTGTAATCATTTACCCAAAAGGCATCAAAATATTGGCACCGATTTTGATCAATCAGAATAAGTGCTGATTTTTTCCCAATGAGTGAAATCAGGTAAAGCTGAAAGCCTTGAGTTGCTATTTCCAATTCAGATAGATTGGTGCCAATCCATTCAATACCGATAAAATAAGGTCAATGATTTCGATATTTATATGCCTTCCCTTAGGCAAGCCACTGTAAATTCATGGACTGAGTAACATCCATCTAGGGGGGAGGTAGGGGTGGGGGGGGGGGTTTAACAATGTTTGGATAGGATGGTTATGCCATCTGTAGCTTTTAATTAATGCATCTCCCCCCCCCCCCCCCCCCCCCAAGGTTTTGAAAAACATTTTCTTATTTCAGTTCTTATGTAGATATTTGCAATGTATTATTACCTCATCTCTTTGGCACTTTAGATGTTGAAGCAAAAGGAGAAGATGATGCCACGCCCCTTCACTATGCTGCTAGATTCCGTCCAGTCCCAAGAACATTTAATGGGTCTGCACGGCCAACACCCCAAGTCACACCCAGCCCCAGTATGGAAAACATGAGTGACATTGGTTTGACTCTAAAGAAAGATGAGAAGAAGAAAGAAGTAGGGTCAGGCAGCTTTGGCAAGGGATCAAAAGGTCGCCTGTTGGCTTCATCTTTAGGAACTAAATTGTTTAACAAAGATTTCTTATCTGTGGAGAGAAGACATTCCAATTCATGTTTACCTAAAGAGCAGGCATCTAATGTGGCGGAGACTATGATTCTTTACCTGTTGTCAAAGAAAGCCAATGTAAATGCCCGTGACAGTTATGGTTCTACTCCGCTGCATTATGCTGTTGCAAAAGGAAACCCTGATGCTGTTAAAGAACTCTTGACAGATCCATGTATTGATATTGAGGTAAGGAAATGAATGTAGATGTTGCAGATAAAATCCGTTCTCAGGTTATAGGTAAAAGGTAAAGTCGCACACGGGCCACGATGGCCCACACGGCCGGAGCTTAACCCGGTTTCCGTAGCATGAAGCAACTAGGAATATTGCTACTCCCCCCTGGATGGTATGCTAGTCCATCGCAGGGTTACCCCCAGCATTTTGTCGCCAGTACCCATTTATACACCTGGGTGGAGAGAGACAGTGTGCAGTAAAGTTTCTTGTCTAAGGAAACAACACGACGGCAGAGACCAGGCTTCGAACCACCGACCTTCAGGTTGAAAGTCCGATGTGCTAACCACTAGACCACCGTGCCGCCCACAGTTCTCAGGTTATAATTCAATCTAGGTTAAATGTGTACCCACTAGTATTAAATCTAGGTAAGCAAACCTTAACCCCAACACAAAGCTACTCTAAAACAGAGCCTGCTAACCATCACAGTACTGGATACATGTACAGGTGACAGTTAGCTTTGTGTTAGAGTTAGCTTACCTATATTGAATACTGGGCACATATTTTACCTACACCAGTAGATTGAATACTGATCTACATGTAACCTGAGACTGGATTTCACCTGCAATATAGATGTATGTTACAAATACGATGTGTCTGACTTGCTCCAGTTTATTTTAATGGAACCCTTTCCCCTTTTCTCACAACTCCTCTTCCCTTGAATAAAAGCTAACCATTTAAAATCAGTGTTTAGAGTTAAACAGTATGCCGGCAGAAACCCATAGGGTAGCACTGGTGAGCAGTGGCCCTTACCTTAAATATTAGCTAACCATTTAAAATCATTGTTTAGGGTTATAAAGTAACATCAGTTCTTAACCCTAAAAAGTGGTCCTGTTTTATATCCTCAATTAAAATAACTGTTTTAAAAAACTAATCTCAGGGTTCAAAAAAATAAATAAACCAGTTTAAAAAAAATAAACCGGTTTGAAAAAATTAAACTGGTTTGATAAAAAATTGAACCAGAACTAAACTTGAACCACAACATATACATTACAGTATAGGAGAATGGTCCCTCAGAGATTCAACACAGTTACTACGGGTATTTCTTGGTGTTGTGGAAACTACATGACTGTATTGTTGGTCAACTATAATAAAAGACTGAGCACTCTTAAAAATGGTAAGGTGCTCTGCCCTACCTGATGATAATTATGATCCCTAACTGCAGCTGTAGCTAGATCATTACATAAATTAGTGACCCTGTTCTTTCTTGTCGTTTAGGCCAAGGATAAAACTCAGATGACCCCTCTGCATGTGGCCTCGAGTCAGGGTTCTCTTTCTGTTGCTAAATGCCTCATCGATGCTGGAGCTAACTTGAGAAGCTTGGATGAAGAACAAATGACACCCTTGCACTTTGCTTGCATGGAAGGAAGTCTTGAAGTTGCCAAGCTACTGTTTGAGACAGGTGTGTACCCCCACCCCCCTGAGAATGTGAGAATGGGAGGGTGGGGGGAATAGTTTGAATGAGTACCACAATCACTGTTAGACCCATTTTACAATTTGGCATCTTGTAGCATTGGGAGGGGGTGGGAGAGTGCAGTGCTCCCACATAATCATCAGTATAAGTGTAAGGGGTACATCAAATTAAAAAAAAACTTGATATGGGTAGCCATCAGAATTCACCAGTTTATTGATTATGATGGTTGGTTCCTTGCATGTGCCAATCAGGCAAGGTACATGTACAATGACCTATTAAGCTCCTGCATGCCTGTTGATGGCTGTGGAGTGCTACACGTACAAGTGCTCGGCCTATTTGAATTAAGGATTGAGTTGGTGATGTCCTTCTTCCTTTCCGGGGGTACTGTCTTCTTTCCACTTCTGACTAATTGAATGGCAAGCCTCATTGACCCAGTTGTTTAGTTTAACAGTTTTGCCATGTCTCATTGTATCTTTCCCTTTAAAACTGTTTTGTGTTGTCTGCACTGACATGAATGTCATAAGGATACTTTCAATGTATTTGAAGAGAACTTAACTGTTTGTAAAACATAAAATTTTCTAGAATGATCAGAGGTCAAACTTTTAAGACTTGTGTGGATAAGAACCTGACACAACCATTCTGATGAAAACTTTGAAGCAAAACTTTTACATGTTTTGCTATTTTTAATCATCTGTATTTAATAATCTATTTCTACTGAAGTATTAACTTTTTGTTTTGCCATGTATAGCTGAAGAACAAGGTGGATGGTTCACTGTTTCCAAGATGGTAACAGACCAAGATCGCGAGGAGCAAACGCCTCTTCATCTTGCTGTCGAGGATGGTGATATTAACCTGGCAAAGCTTTGTCTCGACAAAGGAGCCAACGTCAATGCCCACAAGATGAACATGAGCACTCCGTTGCATCTGGCAGCCACGGGAGGAGACTTGGACATTGTCAAGATGTTAATCGAACATGACGCAAACATAGAGGCCAAGAATTCTTTTCAGGAAACACCACTCCACAGAGCAGCTCAGTTTAACAGAGTAGAAATTGTCGACTTCCTCCTAAGCAGGTAAGCTACTTTCCTAAACACTAGGTGTTTCTTCGTGGTCCATCTCGTGGTCCCATTAACATATAGCGTGATTCTCAGACAGTCCAAAGTCACTCGCATTCACTCCCTTGTCTCCCGTCTGATGTCCCTTGTTTGAGGGCTTGTTCTTGATGCTATATCTGACCAATGAATATAGTCAACTCTCTCTAAGACAGATGCCATTGGGACCGGACCCACCTGTCCGTCTTAGAGAGGTGTCCAGCTTCTAGAGGGTCAAGGTAATGTGACACCAGTAATGGATCAATCAAAGTGGTTGTTAGACGTTTTTCTCCATCAGGAATTTCAAGAATTCTGATTGGTGGATATATTTAATGGTCAGAGAACACTGAAGCCCTCAAAGAAAGGACATCAGACAGGGAGAGGAGGCGAGTTGAGTGCGAGCGACCTCGGAACATCTGGGAATCAGGGTATTAAACTAATATTGCCCTTTGAGCAGAGATTTTTGGTCCTGCTACGTAACTGTTGATGATTGAGAGCAATGCCATGCCAAGAACCATTTCCTAAAAGTCGTCCAATTGGCCAAGAATGAATATAAAATATTAAAACCAAAACCCAGTTCAAGACAGTTCAATGGCAGTTTAAAATAATGCTTAATCATCTACATCCACAGCTATTTGGGTGATAAAATTTAAATTCACCATGAAAATTATCTGTAAGGATCAGCACAGCTGTGAATGAACTAGGTGAAGCAGAATTTAATACCCCCCCCCCCCCCCCCCACCATACTGTATAGCAATCTAGGGGTGATTGACGTTTTGACAGTATTGAGACAAGATTAAGTTTACGAAAATACCATCTATCTTCAACTAATGAATGAATTCTAAATATTAATAATTATTGGGGGTAGAATAGGATGTACTGTATTAATTAAGTCTTTTACATGACTGTAGTATGGATGAATAATGTCTAACTCAGTGCAATTTTCTAACAACACGTTTTTAGGGGTGCTTACATTGAGTGCCGTGACAAAGATAAGGACACGCCTTTGCTGATAGCAGCAGATAAGAACCACCTGGAGACAATAAAGAGCCTTTTGGCTCACGGTGCAGACGTGGGCGCCAAAGATATCAATGATGCCACACCTATATACCGAGCCGCATCTGAAGGCTGCATTGAGACTCTTGAGGTAAGGAACTGAAAATTTACTTAATCCTTGAATTCCCAAGAGTTCCAAAGATAAAAATTCATTTTAAAATCCCAAATTTCATTTTGTAAAATACATGTATTGAAAAACAAGTGGTACCATGCAAGAGTACTGCTGAAGAGGTTTCATTTGAATGGTCACACCATAGGATTTCAATACCTATTACTACCTATGTTAGAACTACACATACCGCCATGACTGACTCTAGCATGTTTCGGGCATTCAGTTAGTGGGGAGGGCACAAAGGAAAAACTGGCGTATCTAAACGTCTGGCTTAACTGACTGTGGGAGTGAAGGGGTTAAACGTCCATATCAATGAGTCTTAGGTGGAGTGTTATGTTTTATTTGAACCATTTTTTTTTTCAATGGTCTAGTTGAATCTTCCTTTTTGTAAAACTGGTTACATGACGGTAGAGGCCAGGGTTGGAACTACAGACCTTAATATCTGAGGTCCAACATGTTAACAATTACAGTACTACACCATTATTCTTTTCTGTCACCTTTCAGTTCCTTCTGCAAGGTCGCAAAGGCAAGTCACTAGTTGAGGAATATGACAAGTACGAGAACACTCCACTTCATGTTGCTGCCAAAAAAGGATATGTTAGAATTGTCCATGTAAGTTCTGATCTATTCAATCCGCAAGGACTAGACGTCACTATGGTATTTTCGATTGGATCGTTACTTTCGGCGGGGGGGGGGGGGGGGGGGGGGGGGGGCTACGTTCGGAACTCTTGCAGTCTCCTTGGTTTCTGGCCATCAAGTTGGTTGTAGTGGACTCGTATTAGTAGATTTATCCCTCAGGGGTGTTCGGTAAGCTTGCCCTCTAGACAGTCTATCCCAGGCATATTATGACAGACAATAAATTAAAGGATAGCTGGATTAGTTATCACTGACCAATAACAACAGATACAGACGATCCAATGAACCTATCAGAATTCAAAGTAAAAACACGGCAACCAGTGTAGAAAATCGACTTAGTGCAAGTCACTTATGATCAACTGAACAGTGGCACGATTTCTTTTAACTATTCACAAAGCATAGTAATACAAAGCAACATAAAAAAAACTACTTTTGACAATCAGTTGAAAATCGCTCTAAGGGAAATGGTCAAAACTATTGTACTCGGACATTTAAAAAAAAAAGACTGGTGATTTCTTTATGTATCCCCCTTCCCACCTAAAAAGATGGTGTCTTGTTGGTATAGCTCCCATTCTATCAGGAGTAGAAACTGTAAAAAAAAAATATTCCAGCCTTCCTGCGCCGCTTTACTAGCAATTTAAGCTTCGTGTACACAGAACGTTAAAGAATCATCTGAAAATTTAAGGCCAATAGCTTTTGTCCATAAGGCTTCTCAGATAGGTGGTATCTTGCATAACCCCCCCCCCCCCCCCCTACCCCGACCCCCTACACAAGGTGGTTCCTCTTCGAGTAAACTTGTTATGACCACTTCCCTAATAGCCCGATGTAGGAGTCGACAAAAAAGGGGACCACATGTCCGGGATGATATGGTTAATTTATTCAATATTACCCGATAGGAGATGAAGTTACATTACAATCAATGAAAGGGGGCCACATGTCCGAGATGATTTGTCCAGGGGAACAATTGATTCAATATCCCCCATAGGTGATGAAGAAGCATCAGCAGTCACGCCCACAGATATATGCTAACTCCAGTTATAACTGATCACAAGGCTTTCTAATCCCCTTAAAAAGTCGTATAAACTCAGTTCCTTGTAATTGCGAGATTTGAGGCCGGCGACTAAATAGATAACATGTATTTGTCTCTAACTGCTCCCTTGATTGATTTTAATTTAGCTTCTTCTGGACAATGGTTGTTGCATTGATAGTAAGAATGATGGATCCTTAACACCACTTCACTTAGCAGCTAAATTTGGACGGATAAGGTAATGATAAAATTCATGCAAGTTGTTACCAGGAGAATCATGTTTTATGTTGTTAGTGTATCGGTTTTAAGGTGGCTGAACACAGTTTGCACGCGCTCTTCAATTTCAGCTGCTTACGTGAGTCAGCACGTGCAGAGTTTTGAGAAAAACAAACGTGGCGCCTATTCAGCGATCACTTTATTTTGCTCAGCGTGGATCGCGAAAGTGTTGTTTTTCGTCTTAAAATCAAACAATTTGTTGTTCTTAAAAATGTTTGTTGAATCAATAGATAATTTATAGAACCATTGAAGAAATACACTGCCTTTTTAGTCGTTCTTGTCTTTGGATCGAGAACCCAGTGAAATGCAACGCATGCGCAGTTGACCAAAAGATTGTGACTGGATATTTTAGCGACTTTCCTCGGAAATGTGTTGATTTCTACGGAACCACTCGTTAGAATTTCACGAAATTTGGCACAATAATAGTTCCAAATATGCCGAACTCACCTGCGATCAGAAATTTGAAATCTAACAGAGGAGATTTTTACAAAACGCAAACATACTAAACCACAAATTACGGAAGATCCCTCTGTTAAAATTACATGAGACCAGTGTTAACATGCGAATATTTTTACAAGTTTACTGGAGACAAATGATGGACAAAATCTAACGACTAGATTTTCTGAAAATAAACGAAACCAAATATTGCAGGCTGATTTACAATCCTAAAAGCTCAACAAAAATATCAAAATATATAGCTTGTTGCTTAATCGTATGCCTCACCAATTTTGGGCGCTAGACGTTAGTAGTTTTAAAATGACAATGAATGACGCATAGGTACAGTGAAACTGTGTTCAGCCACCTTACCTCGGCTGCAAAACACAGTCTGGAACTGCCCTGCACGACTGCATGTAAAGCCAGCAACACGCTGGGCGATTTTTATACGCCGATGGCGGCGAGTTTAAACGCCAGTGAAAATAGCAAGCCAATTACGTTGCTACCTGACATACTTGGCGATTTTCCTGGCGATTCCGGCTCTGTGTTCGTTTTCACAGCTTTCTCTGCATTCAAAATGTACGTACTGTATGCACAAGGATTTTACACGAAATTCTACAATCTGATTGGTTGAATTTAATAGCGGAGCACTTGCCAGGCCGAAGGCCTGGCTGCGCAGCTCCATACTCATAGAACCGATGCCCTTCATTTTTCATGGTCATGGCTAGCGGAATGTTTCGCGGGCGCGCGTGTGCCCGACGCCGCCCTCCGCCGTCGCGCAGGACTAGCTTGCCTTCGCGCAGGACTAGCTCGCGGGCGCGTATGACATCGGAAAACATGCGCGTACGACGTCATGTTGAAACCAAAGCGAGGCTTTGTTTTTCGCGCGGTTACACGGCCGAATGCCACGTCAGCTAGAAAAACACTTTGATGTTTTACTGTGAATTTACTAAGCGGAGAAAACCGTTTAAATTAAAGGCGTTATTTCCCTGAATATTTCGCGGTTTGCTACTCAAGACAAGGATACTAATTAAGGGATACTCAGAAGCCGCTTTAGTGTAAAAAGACGAGCTTTCAGGGATAAAATCTTGTTTTTTATCAATGCGGGAGATTTTTGTTTTCTACGGATTTCAGATTTGAATTTCCAAGCAAGCGAGGGACTAAAGGTAAAACAGATTACTGTTTTCGATGAGAATTTATGTTGATATCAATCTGTGAGTGACTTTTTATTGGTGTTATTGTTAGTTTTGGAGAATTGATTTTAAAACGTGCTTGAATTCAGTTGTATCGATCTCTTGAATTTCATCGAAGAAAGCTTGAACTCGATGAGCTATAAGCTTAATTAAATGGTACGCGTTTTGCTTTTAAACGTAAACTAATGGAGATTTCAATAAATTTTTTCGAAAGAAGATTGTGTTGTCCATTTTTATGTGTTTGCTCATTCATTAGATAGATTTAAAAGCGATTTTATATAAACAAAACAAGACTGATTTTATAGTACAGTTCCATCTTCACTCGCATCGCCTTATGCAAATATGTTTGTGTATTTTTGCAATTTCTGATCTTCAAATCAGTTTCTCGAGCAATTTTTGACAAACAAAAACTGTATTTTATTCGGAAAGTAATGGTACTAGTTATTCCAGACAGAGAAAAGTTGTTTTTGTGAACCTTTGTACGGTCTATAAAAATGTACTGTGCAGACGGTCGCGTAATACTGTTTTTGAGAATTGCTAAAATTGAAAATAGCCCGTTCGTCAATCTTAATTCTTGTGCTTCCAACCTTTCACCTTAGTTAAGCTTGTTCAAAGTGCGACGCTGTTAGGCTTGGGCTATCTATATATTATTTGTTGATTCGCCGCCTTTCGGAGGATTTGCTTTCTCGTTATTATGGATAACTCAACGGAAGGCGCTTTTATGAGTATAGGAAACACAAAGAGAACGCGAGAAAATCATTTTTAACGTAAGAAACGGTAACAATAAATCCCACTTAATCTTAAGGTGCTTTATGAAACCGGGCCCGGGACTCCAACAGCAGACTTTCGGGTTAAAAGTCCAACACATTAACCAAAATTCCGCTGCACTTCACAATGCTTAGTTTTACGATAAAACCGTATTATTAAAACGTGACGAGAAATATTGTAAACCGTTTGCAGGACAGTATGCGCCCTTCTGAAGAGGGACATGTCGATTATAAATGACGAAGATGATGCTTCCAACACGCCACTGCATTTAGCTGCATTACATGGCAACGATAAAGTCGCCAAAGAACTGCTAGAAAGAGGAGCTGCTATTGATGCCAGGTGAGTGAAATATTACGACTGTTCAACGGAGGTTTTGCTTTTTGTCCAAAATATGTTACAAATAATGACTGAGTACCCTTGGTCCTAACAAAAAATGCTCTTACACTGTAGAGCAGTCAAAAGCAATTACACAATTGCTTTGGTTTTTCATTGCTACGCTTTGTGATTGGCTAAAAAATCGCGCCACTTTCTCGACCAATCAGAAGTAAAGCCAAAACCAATCGTGACTTGCTCGCACGCGTTTTCCCGCGCTTGGCGCCGCCGACATGTAATTGCTTCGAGCTCTGATTGGTTCATTGGATTGTTTACGACTGCTGTGATTGGTCAGAGAAATTACTTTGGTTTTGGTTTTACCACCCTCAGTTGAAAACTGCACTATCACCAAATATAAAACTAAATTGTTATTCAACAAAAAGATTCTATAGAGCAAAACAGAGGCCTAGTTTGAAGATAAAGTGCAGAATTACAAGGATGGAAGTGGATTGCGGTTCATCAAATTTTATTACTTGACAGGCGGTTAAAAAATCAAAATTGACATTTTTGTGAAGTTTTGACCTTTTTAACCGTTATTTTGTCTCTTTGATTCATATTTCTTCTCTTTCATCACTTTTGGCGATGGTTTCTCCCTATTTCAAGATAATAAAGTAAGCTTAAATCAAGCTCCTGGCCATAATCATGAATACACGATATATCAGCCGGGACAGTCTCCCTCACGGCTTTAAGTTTTTAGAAATTTGTTCAAGACAAAACAGTAGAAGTTGACCCGATCTTTTCAAATTCCAATCCAGTTTCCATCCTGGGCATACATCTCGATGTTCGTCGAAGGAAACATCGACATTCGAGGGAAACAAAATTCACTGTTTCCCGAGGGATCAGTCGTTAAGTGATATAGCAACGCAAAAACACGACACAACACAGTTTGAAAAACGCACCGAGCACTCGAGTTAACGCATCATAATCATTCCTCCTTTTGTCACGGTCTGATCACGTGCGTTAGCTAGCAACAGTGCAATGTTACCCTCTGACGTCAAAAATGTTGCCCGCTTTCGCAACTGTTGCCCGCTTAGGACAATTGGCGGGAAACAGTTTGTTTGTTAGATGTCATGTGACCATGAATCAACCAATCAACGTGCGCGTTGTATTGAGGAAAAACCCCATCAAAATAATTCAACTTATGATCTTTTAACCTCCTTTACTGCAAAGAAAATAGGAGACGTCCGTGTGCAGGCTATTTAACTTCAATATATCCCAGCCGAATGTTATTACAAGGACATACGAACGTTTTCGATTTTTTCTCGAAAATTTCCGAAGCTTGCCGAAGTTTTACCGAAGCACCTTCTAATAGATCTTAATGCACAGGAACGCCAACCTATGGACGCCACTGGATTGTGCGGCAGCTAAGGGTTGGGTTGAGGCAGCTACTGTCCTGCTAGATGCAGACTGTCCTGTGGACCCCACTGATAAAGCCAAGGTAGGAGAAATATGTTAGTTTATCTGTTTAAGTACCAAGAGTGCTGAAAATCAGAATTCTCGATAAATCCCAAATTTCTTTTTGCAAAATGTCTTAAAAACAAATGATACCATGCCAAAGAACTGCCCAAGAGGTTTCATTTGAATGGTCACACCATAGGATTTTGTTGAAACACTCAAAAGTTAGAACCATATTACATGTCTTTTTATTGACCGTGCGTGGAGTGGATAGGAAGGGGATTCCTTGTAAATTATGACGCCTTCTTGTTTTTGTAGCCAAACACGTATAGCCAATTTCTCTTATATTGTTACTTTTCAGTGTTCTACTCAACTTTTCTCATGGAATCTGTACGTTTTATATACACCACGGAGTTACTTTAGCTTACGCTTATTGCTTGTAAATACGCAATTCATCCTTCGGGCTGCAGATGTATTTAACAGAATTAAACTATTCACTGACTAACTTGCGTCAACTCATTTATTTTCTGTAGGTTATTGAACACAGTCTTAAACTTCAAAATCTATACGTAATTCGAAAGACGATTACAAACAGATTTTCTAAAACTCTGTGCAAACGTGCTTTCTTTGTAATTCACAATCTCAAACGTTCGACATTTATATGTAAACAAACTCAAACAGTGTAATATATGCCAATCAGTACAGTAGACACAGGATATTCGGGGGGCGAACGAGCGCTGCGTTTTAGTTTGTGCAAAACTAAAATGGCGACCAAACACTAAATTCAGCACGGTTGTGCCTAAATCATACCGTCCAGAAGGACGTCGGACACCTTATTGAGACTTATATAACGTAATGTCGACACTTCGAATTTTATTTTCAATAAATTTTTAAAGGCCCATGTTCACCCAATCTGCTTTGCGCGCTTGTGTTTTTGTTTTGAAACGGTTCAATTGTTCAAGGTAGCGTTTAGACTTGCCACAAGTCCCTTCCAATACTGATTTTCGCTAAGTTAGGTTCTTCGTCTATGTAGCGTTATGATTGGCTGGTACGTCAATTTTTCGATTTTTCGTCTGTGCGAAAATCAGCCCGGGCGCGCAAAGCAGATTGGGTGAACATGGGCCATTAAGTGTAAAAACGAAACTCTAAAATCCCCACTCAGGATTGAACTTGTGACCTCAGCTAGGCTTAGGCTTACATAGCCTACCGTACCACTGTACCACCTAGCTTCTCGGGTTGCTTAGTCCTAAATTTAACTACAGTATATAAACTGCTACCCCTAACCTCAACTGAAAGCTAACTCTGTTAAATAAGTCTCAATAAGGTGTCGATGTCCTTCTGGACGGTGTGATTCGGGCTTGACCTTTCAGCACTTGCCCACAAAAAAACGCTTGCACTGCAAGCTACTGCGCATACGCAGGCCTGGACTAGCTGAAAATGCTTGTGGGCTCAAATAAGTCTTCAGTGACTGGTCTAGTTGGTCAGACCTCGCGTCTGCCTTGAACTGTGGTAAAAGCCCTTAATGTGCCTTTTCTCGCAGACCACCCCACTTCACCTGGCTGCACGTGAAGGTCACGTGCAGATGGTAAAACTGCTTTTGTCTAGGAAGGCAAACATTACACTGACGGACAGCGCTGGACGGAATTGCCTGGACATGGCCATTGAAAATAATCACAAGTAAGTTGTGATAAGAAGAAAGAATTTAGTTTAAGAAATCATCATCTTAAACGTTGTGGACACTGTATGAAGTGACAGTCGACGGTAAGCTTTAATCCAAGTTCTCACACTTTAACTACTTTAACTTTATTTAGTTAGTTAGTTTTTGTATATTTTTGAGATACTGTGTTTTGGTTCTTTCCCTTTTCGCCACGTGCATTTTCTGTATATGCAGCTACATCAAGACTTTCAAATACATGTCGCCTGTTTCAAATGCAATAGGTAATGATCAGCTGTCTAACCCATGGGGACTGCGGTGGAGGGAGGGGGAGGGGGTGGGAAGTTGGACGCAGAGGGTGTAGGGTGGGGGGAAAGGGAGGGGGGCTGGGGGAGAACGCGTAGGAGAGGGGAGGGTCCGAAGTTTGTTTGTATTAGAGAAATCTATTTGGGTGAAATTGATTCTAAGTTCTTAATTCACGAGTTGACATGTGGGAGTCTTTGATTTTTCATGCAGTCTCAAACCTTTATCGTTTGTAATGCTCTAAAATATCAAGTATGATCATGTTTTTCTGTTCTTTCCTCTCCAGGGAAGTAGCACTTGTTATTATTCAACACAATGATTGGAGACAAGCCATGCGCAATAAGACCATGGAGGGTAACACTATTAACACACCAATGAGAAAACTCATCAAGAAACTACCTGGTGAGTGATAAATCAAGTAAGATGGTAAATTTTAAGCTCGGTAATGAAATGAAAAATAGGTAATGTTCATCTTGTCACGAGCGTTGGACAAAGGCAAAATCTCCGATAGGAATCAACACCTATGGCCCTGCGTACAACGGTCGATTTGATGCTGTAACCACTGAGCTACGAGAGACTCAACCTAGTATATGGCCTATCTCGCCAAGAGTCTCTCGTATCTCAGTGGTTAGAGCATCCAACAGGTGTGTGGAAGATCATAGGTTCGATCCTGTCGGTGACTCAGATTTTTCCTTTGTCCCACGCACTTGATATGATGAACATAACATCTTTATCTATGCCTGGCGAGTAGTTTAAAAGGGTCACGTGCTGACCGTGCCTTCAATTGTGGTTCTCAAATCCTATATTTCATTTTGAAATGCTTTAAGAAAGTACAGCTTAGTAATTAGCGTTTTCACGTGAATGTTCACACAAAGATCTTACGTACGGACACAAAATTTACAGCCATCTTGCACAAAATAATAATTAACAGCACCTCAGGAAAATACTGCTCAATAACTTCCATTTGAATGGTCGCACTTAGCGATTTCACCCATGCTCAGAAGAGTTAATTTTTTCCTTTGCCTTCCTGTGCCGTAGAGGTTGCAGAGAAAGTATTTAACCGGTGCGTGAAATCGAATGGTTATCCTGTGGACCATCCACAGTACGCCATCACTCTAAGCTACGAGTTCCTAGATGACGTCAGTCTTGAGTGGGCAGGATTCGTGACGTCAGAGACAGCTGATCATGAGGAGACGGGGTTGGATGCTGTGATGTACAAAATCAAGTCCGCATTACCTGAGAATGCCAGCAAACAAGTGGAAATTAAGAGCAATCATCCTCTGATGCTCATGGTAAGCGTTCAATGCTGTTCAGGCCCTGGTTGTTCAAAAGGTGGATAGCGCTATTCACCGGATAAATCAGGCTACAGCACACTGCGAGGATCACAGATTTCACTCATGTTTGCAGTTCACATATATCTGATTTTCATATATTCATATTCATATATTTCACTGTCATTGGGTTATTGCGAACTCGCAATTCACTATCTATCCATATGGCTTGATAGCCCAGTGGATAGAGCATTGTACCGATATTGCAAGGGCATGGGTTCGAATCCCAGGTTGCTTTTCCAACTGCTTAAGTTGATAGCACACTGCAAGGATTTCAAATTTCACTCACAATTGGTTTTGCTAATGCTTATCCACTGGATAGTAATTTATCCGATGGATAGCGCTATCCACGTTTTGAACAACCGGGTCCAGGGCTCTTAACCCCTGCAAAAGATACTGTACGATAGACTTCCGCTTTATCGAATTTCCAAGAGAAATGGAAAGTTGTTCGAGATGGCGGGGATTCGAGATAACCGGATCGGTGTCAATTTTCCTAATTTTCAACACAACTGATTTAAATCAGCTTGATTTAGAAAGGTGGCTGAGTTATCTTAGTTTATTTTAAACGGTTACTTGTCGATGGACTTATTTTACGGAAAAAAAGGTACTAACTTGAACTTTAATTTCTGAAAACTGTGGACATTGCGTAGGCACCATAAAAAGAGGAGGGAAAGGATGGGTGCGCGCGAGGCGCCTGGAAAGCGGTTAAAGGATTGACACATACTTAATTCTGACCAGTCACGATTTTGACGCTCACAAGTTGAACGTCAAAAACAAAAAAAAACAATATAGGTGCTGCAGGCGCTAACTTCCCTTCGCGCTCCGCACTCTCTCCACGTGCTTCGCACCCCAGAAGTCCTCCTCCTTTCTCTCCCGTTTCCAACACCTGCCACGCAGGGTATTTAAGGTATATCCTCTGATGTACCCCATTATTTTAATGATTATAAGCACTTGTATGAAGGGAGTTAGCAATGATGACGCCGCTCTGTTTATTTCAGGTCACTAAAGAGCGTGTAAAACTACTTAGCCATCCCCTAGTTACGTACCTGCTTCGCTACAAGTGGCGCAGTTTCGGCCGCTATGTGTATTACGGCCGGCTTGTCCTGTACGGCATATTCCTGTTTTTCCTGACTGGCTACGCCATGCATACAACCAAGAGCATACCAATAACCACCTGCACAGACCACGAATGCACGTGCAATGTAACCTTTAATACTGGAACCACAGGAAGCCGAGTGGTGTGGAGAAAGATTGGTAGGCCTGTGATTCTTACTACGACGTCTATATGTATATTTTTAGAGGTGGGTATTGTGTTTTTTGTTTTGTTTTTGTTTTTGTTTTTCACGCCATAAGCGGACATGGGTGGCACAAATATGGGAGGATGTGTAGAATATTGAGGCTAATTTATTTGACGGAATTGATCACTGTATTTTATTTTTTATTTTAAAAAAGTACATCGTTCACAAAATTGAGGTCTACTTCAGCCGGAAATGATCTAAAGAAGGAGATGACCACCGTGTTGAAAAATTTTGATAACTTGTCTGGTTTGTTTTCTGCACGCAGTTAAATTTTTTAAGTTCGAAGATCTGAAATATAAGCTTCTCGATTTTACTAACAACCCCATCCCACCCCTAAATATTCCTTACAAAGATGCATAACCAGAGCCGTATTTTCTTTGTCTTTCAGATTATTCAGTTTTGTTACGTATGGAGACTCTACTTACAATGGAATAGACTTATTGAAATGCTAGCGTATATCTTCTCGATGGTTTATATCGTAGATGACTTACAACTTGATGAGACAAGCTTTAAGATATCACAAGGATCAAGGCTAGTTGAACACTTCGTTTTTTGATTCGTGAATAGCGTAACGTTGAACGAGTTATAGGGCGATCTTTGCAGACGTCATTGTTTACGTTTTGCTTCATTAGCATACGAATTTACGTAGAGAAGGCACCGTGCTAAATACGAATTGACTTCAAAAGTTGAAAGAGCTTGTTAAACTTAGTAATCTATGCAATTTTTAGCTTTTGTTATGCAATATTTAAGGAAATATCTGCTGTTAAAAACTGCAAAATTGTTGGGTGGCAAAAGCGCTAATGAGCCATACATTCTCAAACTTTTGAGTTTTTAAAACAGCATTGCACGAAGCATTGCATTGCATTGTGGGATCGAAATGCGGACAAATATTTCAAAATGGCTGCCTCGGAAACACCAGTTTTTGCGATTCCTGTACATGTTGTGGATAATTGTCGAGTTGTATCCAGAACAGTGCTTCGTAGCACCTGCTTTTTTCGTAGCTACCTGCATAGTTCTTGAATGTTTTTACGCATTTCAATCCCATGATGCTGCGCGCCAATTCTATTTTTAGAATCTGGGAGGAACGCTATTTCTCTCGAACGGTCCCATGGGGATACCGTTGTAGGGGGGTGAGGGTGGGGTGTTAGACGCAAGGGGTGGGTCGGTGGATCAAAACTCCTTTGAAAGGAGAGGGTCGGTGAACATTGAGCCCGCGATATGTAACGGTCACGTACCTTACCCAAGGGGACGGCTTTGGAGGGAGGGAACGGTGGGGAGTTGGACGCAGGGTGTGTAGAGTCGGTCAAGCAAAACGCGGGAGGGGAGGGTGGGGAGTTGGACGCAGGGTGTGTGGAGTCGGTCGAGCAAAACGCCTAGGAGAGGGGAGGGTTCGAAGGTGTGCAGAATCTTTTATTTAAAGCATTTTGAATTCATGGGAGCCTTTGATTTACTGCATGTGTCATTTAACAACTTCACCGAGTCGTGTCGTAAAATCTTGTCCTAAATGATTGATTGTGATAATTGTTTCATTATATAGACATCCCTCGTACAGCCTGCTTCGTGAAGCTCCTACCCGTTTTCAGACCGTACCCTTAAAGGTTTTCCCCTTTTCTAGCTCAAATGGCCAAAAGCTATATTCACCTCTCGACCAAAAGGAAAAACCTGTATGTTTAGCCAAAACGGCTCAAAACACACATTCTGTGCATTTTTCTTTTCCTAATCTGGTTTTATGGCGTAGTGGTAGAAAATTGAAGACACACTTCTGTAGTCAGTATTTAATAACAGCCATTATTATTTACCTGCAGGTGTTTTGTGTATCACAACAGTCTAGGTGCGACCGCAGTTTACCTCTCGTGGATTGGCCTAGTTCTTGTCATGCGCAAGTTTCCCAAGCTTGGAATATACGTGGTGATGTTCACGGATATCTTCAAAACTTTTGCTCAGTTCTTTGTCGTCTGTTTCCTGTTTATTGTCGCCTACGGTTTAGGATTTCACATTTTATTATACAATCAGGTAGGTGATGTATATCTTACGATAGTAAGCAGGGAAAGCTGTACGTGCGCCCTGATTGGCTAAAATATCGTGTTCTATTATTCGATACAGCATACCTATTGAGGTCCTTGTTTGTCATCTTTAGGTCCCATACTCCACTCCTGGTCGAGCGATGCTTAAGACAACAATGGGAATGTTAGGAGAATATGAGTACGACACAGTCTACAATGACAATGTGGTGCCGCCGGTCACGTGGGTACTCTACGTGGCATTTCTCGTCACCAACTGTATTATTATCATGAATTTGTTGGTAAGTAATCACCGTAAAAGAGTCTGATGTTTAACTGACAAATGGCCAAAAACACGTTAAAGATGACCATTTCAAAGCTGAAGTTAGCTTCTTTTTTGAGAAAATGTGGTCTAATGTACAGCTAGCCTGTTCCAAGAGTTCAGATAGTGGGTAGCCTGTTCCAAGAGTTCAGATAGTGGGGAGCGGAGGACAAATATTGCGAGTGCTGACGGTGGGGAATGGGGGAGGCCCTTGTTTTGCCCGCTCGTTCGCGCGCCGACGTTTTGCTGCTTTTCACACCCAAGGTACTTACAAGATTGTCGTGTCGACACCCACGCTGTGTTTTACTAAAATTATCTCACAAATGGGGGTTACGGGCACCTCAGAACCCCTTCCCTTCCCTTGAACATTGTTGACATCGACGAGAAAGGCTTCGCCCCTGCCAACGCCTTTGATTTGTACGAAAATGAGTATTCTTTTGCTTTTGCCATTTTCATTTTTTCGCAGGATTGTTGTTAGTTTTTAAACTTATGGAACAAAACCGAGCGTTACAGCAAACAGCATAGACGGAAACAACAACACTTTTTACGGCTCACCTCACTTTAGGTGTTGTGACAGTTGTATGCTTTCTTTACTCTAGGTGGGTTTAGCTGTAGATGACATTAAAGGTGTTCAAGAGAAAGCAGTCCTTAAGAGACTAGCTATGCAGGTCAGTACTACGAGCACTCAGGCAGAGTTGTCCTTCATGTAATATGTAACGGTATTTCCCTACGCTCGGTGGTGATGATTTTTTGTGCTCATTCTTAAACCATTTTTAAACCATTGCGCTCCTAGAGAATCGTTTAAGTTTGTTGATAAAATCTTCGCTTGTGACCTCTCAATACTTACCTGTGATACTGTTCATTACACTGTAAGTGGGTTCTATCTGCGGAGTCTGCAGATGGAACCTCTAAAATGTAGCCTATTGCGGAGTGCTTTCCCGTGGTACTGTTTTCTACGTTTTATAAGGTACTTTCGAGTCTGAGTGAAATCCTTAGGTGGTGCCATTTATTTATAATCTGCAAGTGGAAATTAAGATTTCACTTTCAATTCCCTGGTAGGTCGACCTTGCCTTAGACGTAGAAAAAGCACTACCTGCAATGTTAAGGCAACGGTTTGCCACAACTCAAGAAGAAGTTTATCCAAATGCTAATAAGTATTGGACCATATGGTCGTTTTGGAACCAGACCGTGAGTCCTGCAAGAGCTATAAACGAGGCCATGAACCCCGAACAGGTAAATGCTTCAACACAAAAGTAAAGGGTAAAAGTCTCTCTCGAGCCACAGTTGGACCACACGGTCGGAGCTTAAACCCGGATTCTTTAACTAGTATTGCCACTCTAGTATTGGTACCCCCCCCCCCCCCCCCCCCCCCCCAACGCCCAACCAACAACTCTACTCCCCAATTTCATGGGAATGTGGCGATTAAGTCTTTTTAACAACTCAAAATAGTCCTTTCAACGAATTTAAGCCGAATGTTACGATATTTAGCTTGAATTTTTTTCTGGCTTTCGTCCCGGCTTCGAGAGCTACTCCGGTTATCCACCCTCCACAACTGTCAACATGTCCAAATACGGGGAGTAGGGATGGCGCAGTGGTAAGAGCACTCGCCTCCCACCAATGTGGCCTGGGTTCGATTTCCGGAAGCGACGCCATATGTTAACCGCGGTCAAACGAGAGAAATTTGCAAAAGTTAAGCAAAGTACTTAAAAGTTAAGGTTGTCATTTTCACTGTTTAAAGTTTAATACATTGCCAATACACTGTCAATTTACCAAACGTTTTGAAAGTTTACCAAAAACGTTCTAAGCGTTTAAAAACTGTGAACTGCAGAATTGTCGGCGCTATTTGCCATCATAATTTTGATCAGACGCAAAGAGTTTTGGTCAGTTTTCAACGGAGGAAAGCTCATTATTTTGAGAAAAATTAAAAGATAGTTACGTCAACTATTTTTTTATACATCCTTGCCCATATTTCCATTTAATATTAAATGATATCCCACTAAATAAAACGAAAAACGCCTCGGACGTTTGACCGCGGTGGACACCACATGTGGGTTGAGTGTGTTGTTGGTTCTCGTCCTTGCTCCAAGGGTTTTTCTCCGGGTTACTCCCGACCGGTTTTCCTTCCTCCACAAAAACCAACATTTCCAAATTCCAATTCGATCCGGAAACAGTGAAAGCAAGAACCACCTCGTAGATTCCACCGAAATTTCTATTCTATTCTATTCTATTCTATTCTATTCTATTCTATTCTATTTTATTCTATTCTATTCTATTCTATTCTATTCTATTCTATTCTATTCTATTCTATTCTATTCTATTCTATTCTAATCTTATCTATTCTATTCTAATCTATTCTATTTTTCTATTCTACTTTATTCTAGTCTATCTGTTTTCTATTTTATTTTGTTCCAATTTGATTTTGGAAACAGTAGAAGTTAGAGCCACACAGTTAATTTAAACGACAATTCTAGAGAAAAAAAAATGTGTAAAAAATGGCTCCCTCGGTTTTCTTTGATGTTTTTGATGTGTTATTTATGATCGCTTTTTGCCAGACGCCGATTGAGAAGCTTCAAAACCACCAGGAGGCGTTAAAAGAAGAAGTGATGACCGTCAAATCCAAACTCAAAGCTGTGTTAGATCACACCACACAACTGGAGGCCATGATGAAAGCGCTCATGAAGCATCATGGGGTATGCGTGGAAGAGGAAGAAGAGGGCGAGGATGACGACTAGACGCTTGCAATGAATTCTGGTCTGTCTTCACTTCTCCAAATCACCTACACATCTCGCTTGAAGGAGTGCCAGTTCATTCTGTCGTAAATGTGATCTATAAATTCTTATAACTTTCATTGTTTTGAAAAATGAATAACAAGGAAAACAAATTGGCTTGATGTGTAAAAGCGCAATTATCACAATTTCAATATCTGGTTAAGCTGATCCTGCGATCGACAATTTGTATCCAATTTAGCAATTAGGCTAGGATGAAATGCATTTATTTATGGGGCTATTTATGGCAAAGATTTATGTTTTCGCCAAATATATTTATCGTTCGTATTTCGTAAAGGTGTATTCGTAAATCGTCATTAATAATGGTATATATTTTTTTCTAAAATGGTACCTGTACAGAGTTTATGGCAAATAGGAAATATTTCGTACAAAGAACACTTTTCATTTTCTTTTATAAAGAGCAATGAATAAGGCGCGCGGAGGAATGTCTACACACAATGAGTCCTCGCATCTGACATGAATAAACGTTTGAGATTGCTTCGTTTTGTCCTTGTTTTCAAGAAGTAGCCATTTTAAAGGGGCAGTACGCAGCTCTTTCAAGGTCTTCTCTGATTTGCTGAGAAAACAATAGAACAAACAACACAACAATGGCTAGCAATAGACCCTAGACCTAAAAACAATAGAGCTGCATGATATACAGGTCCAATGAAATTAGAGGTTGTAAAGAGCTGCGTGGTATCTGATTTTAAATGGTTTAATTTAGACGCAGTCTGCTTTTGCGAGGTCTGGAATCGAGTTTTCTTTAGTTCGGAGAAGTCGTTTGGAGATGAGATCATCAGTCATCGATACGCACGAAAGTAAACGATTACCGAAAGTTTCTGTGTTCCAAACCTCGCAACAGTTGACCGCATCTAAATAAAAAAAATAGCCGTCCATCTCGAAAACACAAACATCGTAAAAGGCAAACTTATATTACTGTTTTGTTCATATTACCGTAGTTACGACATGCTTAGTTCAAATACCGGTAATATTTCCCCAAAGCTCGCGAGTACTCATGGGAATTCGTGTCTAGATTGGTACGGTAAAAATGTACCCGTAACACAGTGTGTCTTTATTGTTTTAGATGTGAGAAAAAGGAAAGACATGGGGGAGGAGGGATTTGGGAGAAGATGACTGTCGTATATTATAAACAATTTATTCAGCGAAAAGTTGTGTTATGCAGCTGGTCATTTTTACTCATCAGTTTTTATTTTTACTCGTCTAAAGCCTCGAAAAAACAAAAACCCACTGATAAAAATACCCAGCCGTATTACACAACTTTTATATAATACACCAATATCACGCTAGCATGGCATGAAAAATATATTTAATTTCAGCACATCAATATTAGTAAAACTGTAAAGTTTAGTAAAGATTGCTCGTACACTGACGGAGATATGAACTTTTGAAACTTAGTACTCTGGCCTAATTTTTACAAAGAAATGTATGGGAAAAACACGAAAACGAGGCTACCATACATTTCTTTGTAAAAATGCTCAGTTTCAAAATTTCATATCTTCGTCAGTTTTCTATCAATCTTTACAAAACTTTGTAGTTTTACCAATATCGATATGCTGAATTTGATGCTGGGCTCTTTTTCCCAATAAACTAAATATATTTTTGTGCCATGCTAGCGTGATATTGGTCTATATTGCATTGAATTGCACTATCTAGTGAAGCTATGCTTTCGTAAAGAATGTGATACATATGTCTTTCGCTGCCCTTTTACTTGTGGATAACATGGCCAGGAGACAGTGGAATAGTAAACTCAAGTCCAAGTAAGAATGAACGTTTCCTTAAAGATTTTATTCAGTTATACGTTTTTAGGAGGTAATTCATTAAATTATTGCGAATTGTTTTCACTCTGACTAGTCCCCACTCATGAAAGACAAGAGAGAAGACTGGGGACGAGTCGGCCGTTTTTAAACAAGAGCGTGACTTGCCTGAATGAAAGGAAATATGTCACGCAGTCCACAACATCATTCTGATCAAATTGTCACCAATTTATTTCATAGCAGATCTATTAACACTTGCATGAATAAAACAGAAGCACATGCATGTCAAGTTTATGTTTTACCTTTAAATAAAAACGAAAAATAATCATGAACATATAAAAACATTTCATTCATCAATGAAAATATGGTCTATGACATGACCGTAACATCGCGGGCTCGTGTTTGCTCGATGGACTATCAAGAGCCTTGTGACTTTCTCTTTCGATTTCCGGTTTCGATCAGTTGGGAAGCACACTCAGCTCAACTCAAAAAGGAACAAGCGAATATTTCAGTGCAAAATGCCAAGACTGACAAGCTTTAGTTTTTTCACGCTTTACTTTATGTGGTGTGTCGTCGCTGAAGGTAAGACGTGTTACAAACGACAAGTTTAGCATCCTGGTGTTTACACAACAGGAGCACCCAGTGAATCGTTTCGGTGGAATTCGTTTCATGCAGTGTACGTACATTTGACGAAAACCTAGAGTTTTCTTTAGTAAAATGTCACTTCATTTCAATTTCGTTTTGGGTGGGAAATAAGGGACTGTGCAATAATTATCGGGGGGGGGGGGGGGAATGGGCTTCAAGTAGGAAAATATTAGGTAATACCCCCCTCAAAAGAACTGAATTTAGTTATTGCCCCCCCCCCCCCCCCTCTGATCAGTCAGAAATTTTGTATGACCCCCCCCCCCACCCCTTCACACACCTTTTATATATAAATACCCAGCATTTTCTTAATATACACCCACCTGTTATTGCTACGAGGTAATGTTTGTTCCAGACGTGGATATACAGGAATACTACATGTTTACTTGTTGGACATCCATATCTGGAACAAACATGACCTCGAAGCAGTGTTCGACAAAGCCATCCGATTCCACTTCTGAATCACTTCATTGCAAATCCGAGTTCCTTGCACTGGAACTCATTTCCTCGTTAACGTGCTCTTGGGTTTCTCGTGGGATGCAAGAATGATCACTATGAGCGTACTGGAGAACTCGTGCAACCAGTGCCATTTTACCTCCACTGATCTTAAAGGTGGTCAGACATGAGGGGTCATGTAGCAGCGACAAAAGTTTGTGTAGTACACACTGAGGGACATGTAGCAGGGAGTGTAGTGGGGACATGTCTCAGGGACATGTTGCAGCAACACGTCCCCACGTGTGAACTTATATTATCATTATTGTGCAACACCAATCTTGGGGACAATCGGTCCCCGAGACATGTCTCACGCTGTTCAACTTGTTGAACTTCATGGGACACATCGCGGGGAACAAAATGTCCCCAAAATTGGTGTTGCACAATTATGATAGCATCAGTTCACTCAAGGTTCACTGCAACATGTCCCTGAGACATGTCCCGCAACATTTTCATGTGGTGTGCAAGCGCTATAAATTTTTCCCTGTTACATGTCTCCGCTACACTCCCTGCTACATGTCCCTCAATGTGTACTACACAAATTTTTGTCACTGCTACATGTCCCTGCTACATGACCCCTCATGTCTGACCACCTTAAGACCATGCTGGTTGAGGTCTTCAATCTGTTGCAATACAATTATCTATGTTGTAGTGAAATTATGATTTTGGTACAATTTTGTCTGCACTGGTTCAAATTTATTTTGAACCAGTGCAAAATATTTGAACTGGAGCAAAATATTTTCACCAGGGCAAAATATTTGCACTGGTATATAACTATATTCTACTGTTCAAATGTTGTTGACAATAGCACAATTTCGAGGTATTAAAATTCAACTTGAAACAAAAGACAACACTACGAGGCTTAGGGAAATAAACCATATAAATCCTTACTATCATTCCCTAAGCCTCGCAGTGGTCATGTTTCAAGTTGAATTTTAATTAATATATCGAAATTGGGCTATTCAAATTTAAAAAGCCAGAAACGCTTTATCACAATATTCGTCTCTATATTATAGAGATAGAGAAGAATAGATAATCGTATTGCAACAGATTGAAATTGCAGTTCAGCCACAGAACAGATCATCATGTCTTTCAGTGAGAACTATAAACACTTGAAATAAAATGTTAAGCCCCCCCTCCTCTTGAGTGACTTATTTTACTTTGAGCCCCCCCTTTCCTTGCTTTGATTTTACTTCATGCCCCCCCCCCCCCCTCCTCTGGTTTTCCAACCCCCCCCCCCCCAGCCCCCCTTCCCGATAATTATTGAACAGTCCCTAAGG
The DNA here is from genome assembly GCA_022457155.1 of Cladopsammia gracilis. Classification (NCBI taxonomy): domain Eukaryota; kingdom Metazoa; phylum Cnidaria; class Anthozoa; order Scleractinia; family Dendrophylliidae; genus Cladopsammia; species Cladopsammia gracilis. The sequence goes on from JAJGOT010000188.1 coordinate 1,044,484, forward strand.
TCACTGTCTCTCTCTCCACCCAGGTGTATAAATGGGTACCGGCGACAAAATGTTGGGGGTAACCCTGCGATGGACTAGCATCCCATCCAGGGGGGAGTAGCAATATTCCTAGTTGCTTCATGCTACGGAAACCGGGTTAAGCTCCGGCCGTGTGGGCCATCGTGGCCCGAGTGCGACTTTACCTACCTACCCTAAGATCAGCTAGGCTTTTCGGAAAGTCATGGATATTGAAGATTCCTTTTCAGCCGCTGAATTATTCAGCTAAGAAACCCTAAAGGTCAAACTGTATTAGCTTTCACAAAACTGCACAAAAACAACACAACGCGATTCCAAGCGTTTTGCTAAACATTCCTCGTTTGGTCCGTGCCCCACGCACGCACGCACGCACGCTGAAAACCAAACGAGATTATCGGACTGCAATTCGAAGTGCTCGTGATCCGTACTTTTCATAGCTATGTTCAGTATAAAATAAGAAAATTGTAGGACACCCACTGTATGAGAATTTCAGACATATATCAGACGTTAGACAGGATAGTTATCCATAGTTATTCACATAAACGCACTCGTTTTCCTTCGGCCCCCAGAGTGTCAGCAGGAGAATTCCAACGAACATCTGTATAGGAAGTTGATAAACTAAAGCACTCGGCGTTAAAAACAAAACATAGATGTCTTTTATTAAAGGAACAATGTTTTTTATACTTCACAGTTTAAGAGTTTTGTTTTTTACAGGGGAGGGTGATTTTTGTGTAATGCTGTGGTTTCAAATCTGACAACTGGAAGAAGCTCACCGCTCCAACATATAACCTAATATATGCACTCAACCGACACTTCTATCAGGTGACACGTGACAGCATAAACTAAACCAATCATTCATTAACCAATTGTTATTCTATTTTCGAGTTTATATTTTATGTCCTATTTGCCCATGGTAAATAAATAATCAGATTTAAACCATTAGCATTTCTGGCAATTTTACAGGAAATGTTACAGAGGGAGGTAACTTGTACATTTCTCGTTCTGGTGTCGACACAAGGCCATGTACTCAAGTGAGGCCTTGTAAAACTATTTGGCGGGCTGTCACGTTGGCGTCACGTGGGGATCGCATTCACTTAGACGGTACTAACACCAGCAAAGACCCCTACACCTGTCAATCAAGAACACCAGAGCATCCGGGCATTTACATCAATAAGAGTGTGTCTCTGATCGGATCTGCCAGTCCCATGCCTCAGATACGATGCACCGAAGGAACAGGTTTGACGTTTAGCGGTTCTGATGGTGATACTTTGGAGCAAATGAACGTAACTTTATCGACACTACTTGTAAGTGAAAGTTTTGTTAGTGTTCAAGACTCTTCTCTTGTTATCAATGGTTGTAAATTTCTTGGTAGCAAACAAGCTGTGAAGATCACAACACGTACCAGCATGGTTTCGAGTATTCGGGTTACAGATTCGACCTTTTCAAGAAATAGTGACTGTATTTCAGTTGTGGTCAACATGACAAAAAACCCATCGCAGTGCACCCAAGTAATGTTCAAGCTGATAAATTCGTATTTTGAAGGCAATGTCATGTCAGGTGATGAGACATGTATCTCCTTTACCGAATTACCCTACAATGAAGGGTCTGTAAGCTGTAATATCACCCTTGAAAATGTAACATTTTCCCATAACAAGTTCAGTTCAAAAGGTCTTGTTTTCCTAGAGATGAATAATGGCGACCAGCACATCAACCTTCAGAACGTGACATTTATTGACAATAGTCCATCATCAGGCCGTGCTCCGCCTTTGATGGGCAACGGTTACAGTGAATGCATCGTTCGCCGCAGCACAAGTGCGAATATTTCTATAAATTCAAGTAGTTTCACAAGTCAATATGCAAGGTCATTCGGTGTCAGTGCATCAAATATTTCATTTCAGATCTATAACTCCAGCTTTTGTGGCCATAGAGTTGAAGGAAGTGGCGGGGTCGTATACTTAGAAGGAACTGATTTCTGCAAATTGTTTGTGTCTAACTCATCCTTTGTAAACGCAACTGCTGCTCGGGGCGGGGCATTCAACATTCAATGTGCCAGTGTTGAAAGTGTCAGCTTTCAAGAGAACAATTTTACAAACAACACGGCAACTAATGGAGAAGGAGGAGCGGTATATATTTACTCGCCAGGTTCAACCATAAATGATCCCCAGAACTCAACAGACAACGAAGCTGAATTAGATTATGACGGCCAAAGTGCTGAACACTTTTCTGGAATCAAGTTTATCAAATGTAATTTTACCAACGCTGGCAGTTTTTCTGGTGGAGGAGGTGTACATATCAAGGTTTTGAAGGCTTTAGTGCAATTGCTTCACTCAACTTTTTTCAACTGTACTAGTTACTGTAACAGTAAATATACTAGTTCTAATAATACTGTAGGTTATGGAGGCGGAGGAGTTTTAATAACCACAAATTTTACATCCCCAAAAAGAAAAACAGGCATTGACTTGCTATTAATGGTGGAAAGTTCCGGTTTTATAGGATGTAGATCAGCTTGTTCTGTTAATCAATGGAGTGGATCATTGAACGTTTTATATAAATCACAAATAGACCTTAGAATCAATAACAGCCATTTTATTTCTAATGACGGCGGCGCTATCAGTGCTAGGAATTCCTCTTCAAACAAAAAACGCATCAGCTATGTCACAATAGAACATTCAACTTTTTTACACAACAGTGGCTTCGCTACTATTTTTATATGGGTGTACAACCAAAGCATTATCAAATTTGAAAACGTGACCATGGAGTCCAACGGAGCCTATTCCGGTGATTACAGCAGTGGAGGAACGGTTATCGGAAAAAATTGTACCCTTAACATAACTCAGTCTCGATTCTTAAAGAATGAAGCGTCTGGCATGGGTGGGGTGTTTTCATTGTTTGACGTACGTGTACTTGAGTTACAGCATTCTTATTTTGATAGCAATTTTGCAACGTGGAGCGCATGGTTATACTTTGGAGTAGGATTTGGAGGCGCCCTGTATGTTACGAGTAGCTCTTTTCCCACGTCCATTGTCATATTTAATACTACATTCAATAATTGTTCAGCAGCTCTACAGGGAGGCGCTATATATCTGTCCTACGATGGAGATGTAAGTCTTGAGGTCAAAAAGTCTCGATTCGTAAAGAATTTTGTGTCGAAGAAACTTGCATATGGAGGAGCAATACACCTCTTGCTAGCACCAGATACGAAAACAAATCCAGGATGTATCACGGAAGGTTATGATACAGCCAGACAGAGTACCGATTCTAACGAATTTCCCTCGTGGGCTTACAAAAGTCATGTTCTTTTCGAAGATACAAGATTGAGATAAACGCTGGAAGTGCCGGCGGTGCGGTTTATATCACAAATGGGGAAGCAACCTTTCGAAATTGTCACTTCATTGATAATTTTGCAGCAACACAAGGTGGACATATTCACACACCTGAAGGGGCTGAATCTACAAGTCTTAATATAGAAGGTTGCGTCTTTAACCAAACTTTAAACCAATTACAAGTGCTAACAATGAGCTACACTAAAGCGTCATTCATCCACTCTGAGAGTTCAGGGGCACTTAAATTATACAATACCACAATGGACGCCACACCATATGGCAGTACTGGTCCTCTTCTACTGAAAAGAAACGGTAGACTGATAGATTTTGGAAACAACAATTTGACAAAGTTTAATTGTCCTGTTGGCAGTCAAATGAAAATTCTTAGTTTTACTGATCAATTTACAACTCAGGAAAACAACACACGTTGTAAAATTGAAGTCACTACTCTTGAATTTAGCTGTTCCGCATGCGCAGAAAATTCCTACAGTCTGCAGCGTGGTCGTGCGCTTGGATCCCAGGTAGCATCAGGATTTCAGTGCCTTCCATGCCCGTTTGGAGCAAACTGTTCTCAAAATATAATCGCCAAACCTAACTTTTGGGGTTTTAAAGAACAGCTCACTCCACCAAAGCTTAAGTTTATTATGTGTCCTTTGGGTTACTGTAGTCCTCCCGAGACAACAGAATTTCCTGAATACAATGGCTGTCAGGGCAACCGTTCTGGTAAATTGTGTGGACATTGTAAAGAGAATTATACGGAGACGCTTTACTCTACAAACTGCAGACCTTCGCATAAGTGCAAGGATTACTGGTTTTGGCCTGTGACGTTGCTTTATGTTTCGCTCATGGCGTTTTACTTCACATTTAAGCCTCCTATTGTGCCCTGGATAAAGCGCCAAATCCTCTGGTTTAAAAACCATGATCCACCAAACGAAGAAGATGACTTTGACAGAGGTTATCTAAAAATTATCTTCTACTTTTACCAGGCAGCAAACCTCCTGCTCGTCTCCAATTCGTCACAACATATTTTCAAAACTGCGTTTGTCGATATTCTAGTTGGACTGTTTAACTTTCAACAGAAATTTTCATCGAGTGGATTGATTTGTCCCTTTCCTGGGCTAACAGTGATGACTAAACAGGTTTTTTCTACATTTTACGTTTTTGGCACATGTCTTATGATATGCGTCTTTTATTGCTTGTACTGGGGAGTTCGTAAGTGTCAAGGTCGAGGATCCCCTTCTGTCGTTCCCTACATTGGCGCCATGTTGCAAACCATGCTGCTAGGATACTCAACTCTAGCCTCTATCAGCTTTGACCTACTACGTTATGTTCCAATAGGTGCAGAGAAACGCTTGTTTTACGATGGAAATGTTGTGTGTTTCCAGTGGTGGCAATACATTTTGATTGGTTTTGTTTGCGTATTCCTTTTTCCTTTTGTCTTTGTCTTGTTTTGGGGTTGTTTCAAGTTGTACAACCGAACCCTTTCTGTCGGAAAGTTTTTGATTGCCTGCTGTTTTCCGTTGCCATCTTTACTGTACTGGTCATTCGTTTTTCTGATTTTTAGACGAAGAAATGCAGACAACGAAGACTCGTCGGCCTTAAGCAATCCAGCAAGTGAGGACAAACCCTCAAGCCAGAGAACAAGCAATTCAGTGGAGAGGGTTCTTTATGACTCTTTCAAGAGGCCTGAGGATGGTAGAAAACTGTCTTTAAGCTGGGAAAGTGTTATGATCGGCCGTCGACTGATTTTTATCTTGTTAAAAGCTAGCATAAACGACCCAATGCCTCGTCTTCTCATCATGATCTGGTTTTGTGTTTTGTTTCTCCAGCATCACTCGATGACGCAGCCGTTTCGTGATAGCTTTGCGAACTTAACAGAAACCATTTCTCTGGTGTCCCTTGTTATCTTGGCAACTGTAAACATGTTCTTTGCGTCCTTTTTGTCATTGGCTGTACCATTCAACGATCATTTTAGCTCTTGGTGGAATGTCTGTCAAGGAGTGGAAATCGTCATTCTTTGTGCTGTACCTGTCGTGTTTATTCTCCTCGTGGTCGCTGTTATTGTATCGCTGATGTGCCGGGCAATTTTCGTGGTTTGTCTTTTTTTCTATAACTTTTGCTGGATTTGTTTCAGCCGGTGTTACAGCAACCAGAATGAGGAGAGGAGGCCACTTGCGTCTGGGTCGGACTGCTGAACGTTGTTAGCAAATGTGGCCAACCATGTTTTTATTGGATGCGTGGGGGATTGATGGTGTCAGCTGAAACCATTTCGCACTGTCTATTCCAGTTCAAAACAGCAAAACAAGTTATTTTGCAAATTTGAAAATATGAGGATAAATAAACCCACATTAATTAAGGAGTGAATTCCTTTATTCAACTATATATGCTAGTTTCGCAACGAATAGTTACGTTATCATTCACAAGAAGAGTAGGCTAGTCGTGTACCTACAGCCTACTCTCTAGTCGTTCTCCTCCAATCAGGAGCGTGCGCAAAGTCTACATATGGTCCTGGAAACGAATTACTGACGGCCCGATCAGTGATGTCACCCATTCTCGTTCCCAGAGGCTTCGACGGTTAAGAAGGCCAAGCAGCTCTGGGGACGAGAATGTGATGTCACCACTCGAAGTAGAGTCCAGGCTTAAACGAGCCCGAAACGCCTGGAATTGGGCTGTGTCATACTAATTAAGTATTAGGTACGAGTTTCAGGCAACCCCGTTAACACAGACACCGTCGGAACCAGAAAGTGTGTCCGTATTAGCGGGGTGCCCGTATTATTAATAAGCAAAGTAAAATTAGAGACAATGTGTGGGTTTTTATACCGTTGGTTGGTTCGGTACTAAAGAAACAACACACGGCCAAACAAATTTGATGTGTGTTAAGAAGCAACAGTTCCTTTAGTATTCAAGCAATTCCTTGCATAGTTAATAAAAAAGCGATGATTCTGTACAATACACGTGAATTGTTATGATAGAAAATTTGTGATTTAGGTTTATTTGCTTTCGCAGTTGAAATTAATAATCGAACTGAGTGGAGTGCAACTTGTAATGGTATGAAATCATACGCGTGATTTCAAAATCGAACGAGCGTGCAGCGCGAGTTCGATTTGAAATCACAAGTATGATTTCAGACCAAATTTGCACGACACGAAGTTCAATTACCATTTTATTAAATCCATTTTGAAATCGCACAATTTTAGCTCCCAAATACAGGATTTTAGTTAGTACCAATATTTTATTGATCCAGTGGCCGGTTTTTAAAAATGAGGAACCGGAAACGCTTTTACATCTCATTTGTATGCAAAGCAGAAAGACTTAGACTTCATGTGTCAAGATGCGACTAGAGCAAAAGTGCGATTTAGAGCAAAAAATAGTGCGATTCAGAAATAAATACCACTGCTGAGAGCCAATCAGATTGCAAGGATCACTAGTGATTTCAAAATGCATGTAATAAATAGAAAAACCGACGTAGGAAATATTTCTCTTGGTTTCCATTTCAGTAGACTGTAACTATCACCTGTTCAAATCACTAAGCGTAAACTGTTTTGATTAAGTCATAGCTGTAATAAGCGTTAAAGTGTAATTGTAACCTGTTCTAGTCTTTTGTTGAACTTGTATCTACCTGCAGTGTTTTGAAAGTAATTAATTTTGTAAAGGATAAATTCCTTTCTCTCCAATCGTAACTTCAGAAATGTTTGTTTATGTTTTGTAAATCTAGCTTTTCCACATGATGTAATTGATATCGCGTCATTAGCTATCTCGTAAATAGTATAGCTTTGTAATTGAATTTTCGGTTACAATGTGACAGTCATCATCATCATCTAGGCCTATTGCGCCAATGAGGCGCAATAGGCCTCATAGTCAGTGAGGATAGTCAGTGAGGATTAAAATCCATGTTGGACCCAAGTTCTGTCTGTTTGATTGGTCTCGAACATATCGTTTGCTGCAACAGATCCCGACCTGCCCGTAGCCACCGAGTGATCCCCCAAGTTAGAGAAACGCTAGCGTAGAGATTTAATTTTATAGAGAATTTGTAAAGAGAGCCCTAATTTTCCATCATTGCATTTTTTGCATTTTGTTTTTGTTGTTAGCATTTTGGTTTTGAACGCGCACAAACTCGCGACTTCCTTTAAATTGTGTAGGAACAACATTAACAGAATAAAGAAAAAGGAATTCAAAAAGGTTCTTATAACAAAATAGCATGTTGTTACTTCCTCTAGTTTCACAGCTTAGGGATAGTCCAACCGCCCCTACTATTAAACAGTAATTGTGTGCAAAAATAATTCAAAATGCAGAACGATAGATGCAAATAAAGGACAAACTAAATACCCGTATCACACATGAGTGGTAAACAAAGGCTTTGAAGACAACATGGTTTTCACTGAACAAATTTGATACAAAAAATGCTCACCTGAAACCATAAGTTGGGTTATAAGTTGCCACGGTACTTCTCTTTCGGTCCTCCGAAAATGATAGACTAAAACGCTCGATGAAAAGAGAAGTCAATCCAAAAACCAAAACCAGAGTGAGGACGCGTGATTGGACGAATGAACACACGTGGACCGTGTCTGCGATCGCGCGCGAGGCTGGCTGCGGCCGCGCGGGAGCAGGACCCGCGAGTTTAATACGTAGGGCACACTTGCACTTAAAAATAGAGACCTTTAGATCAGACTACGAGTTTGAGTACGAATACAACTAATTCGCGTGAAATAGATAATCTCATTCATACAGTCTTCTCATCTTCCTGGTCAGCAATAGGAAGGAACATGAGTTCTTGGGGCGTGACTAACTTGTACTCATATCCAAAGGTTCCTAATATAGGTTGGCTTGTCACCCGATTACAACTTGTGATCTGGATCTATCCATGGACAATGTTGGAAAGAGCAGCTTCTAAAATTGAAAGTCATATGTTTTTTGTTTTTGTTTTTTGTAGCTAAATGATGTATTTATGACTTTGATATTGGCCTGATAGCAGAAAAACATCCAAGATGCTTAGTTCTGCAAACGATACGAAGATGTTTCTCAATCATGATGGATTAAAATCCATTGATTTTAAGGTATACATTTTCAGCATTGTGGATAGATTTTCACTATTAATACCAGACCAATACCGTAGAGCTCGGGGAGTAGCGGTGGTGTTGTGGCGAGAGCAATCTTCTCCCTCGTTAAATAAAGACGATTTTTTTCAGTTTCTTTTTTTTTTCCGAAGTAGCGACTCCCGTTACTTTCGGAATTAGCAAGCGTAAGGGGCCGCAACTTTCGGGTACCCGCGGGTAGCAGGTTGCCGTTACTTTACGTGAGTTATTGAAAAAACAAATGATGATAAACACAACCGCGGAATAAACATAATGCCACATTAATTCTCTCTTTCTCATTGATTCTTCGGCATTCCTCGGCATTCTTGACATTAAACGCTAACTATGCCATCTGCATGGAGACGTCAGAACTCAGACACCTCAGTATGGTATTTTTGATTGGCCCAATCAAAAATACCATACCATATACCATATGCCAAAATACCATACTGAGGTGTCCATACCATACCATACCAAAATACCATACTGAGGTGTCCATACCATACCATACCAAAATACCATACTGAGGTGTCCATACCATACCATACCAAAATACCATACTGAGGGATCGTTACTTTCGTGGGGCCATTACTACGGTATCAAGATTCAAAATTCGACCACCCTGCTGTAACAAGCGTGGCTCAAGCCGGTGTCAAGTGTGTGCACATGGAGCCCATACAATCTGTTGACTGTAACGGCGAACTCAGAATCCTTCAAAATCGCTCAAAAATCACTTTTACGGCAAAAGGACGACAACACACAACAAATAAGGTAATTTAACGTTTATTTAGCGTTGATAAGTACATACATTTGGCGATACGTCGCTATAATATGAAATTTAGGTAAATCTCATACATTTCCTATAAAATTACAAACGGTCATTATGTTACACAAAACAGATTGTATGGGGGCCCTGTGGTGTGTGACGGAAGCACATGTATGACTGTCACATACAGACTGCTCGGGCTTTTTAGACATTTCAATTTAGGTATAAACGTAATAACAAGGGGATCCCCTAAGATAAGTTTGAGAAAACTTGCTGGGATCTCCTGCCAAAATATCACTTAAATAGAATACAAAACACAAATACAAATCATGGGTGGACCATGACGGGCGAGTCATAGTCGGCAAGTCATGTTTGAAAAACTCGACTGCAGTGAGATCGACTGTAAAATCCTGTAGGGAAGGCGGATTATTTTCTTGCTCGGGACAAAAAAGTGGCCGTCACCCGATACGAAGATATGTCTCTTAAACTTGGCCATTTCATTAATTTTAGGTATTCTTTCAGCATCGTCGATGGATTTTCGCTACCAGATTAATATGTGCGTAGCGTGACTCAAAGCCGATGTCAATTGTTTGACAAAAGAATATGTCGTCATGTGACAGTCATGCACATTTCCGGTTTAAAAGCACCAAGTCTTGTGTGCAAAATGCCTACACGGATTTTTGGTTTTATTGCACTTTGTTTCATGTGGTGTGTCATCCCTAAAGGTAAGGCTCCTTGGGATGCATAGCATCCTTGTAATCTTTAGACGCTTTGCAAGAAATCGCTAAAATTGCGCAACAAGTGTAAACTATTACAGACACTTCGATTTCGTTCTTTGTTTAAAATCGGGCGGCGGTACAACCAAATTGTCGTTTCTATATTGGAATTATGCTTTCCACGGTTTAGAACTGATGATATTATTTGTGAAGCGTAGCTTCGGTCGCTAAGATCGTCGATTTATCAATGGCAATCGTCGCGACTTTGATTTCGTCGTATTGGGCAAGGAGAAACGCTACGAAATCGCTTGTTGACAATTTGACATCACCATTTTTCTTCGCCCGTTTGTGTTCAGTCAGTCGTATGTTCAGATTTCTGCCAGTCTCACCGATGTAAGAGGACTGGCAGTCGCAGCATTTGATCTTGTACATGTATACTGCTCCTTGTCTGTCGTTTGGTTCGTCCTTTTAACGTCCCTGTAATACTGCAACTGATGCCGGATAGTTGGCAACAACGGAGACCGGTGAGCCCATAGCTGTTCCGTGTAGCTGTTTGTAGTGTTTGCTGTTGTACTGATAATATGTCGAAGTAAGACAGATTCAGTAAGTCCTGCGACTCCATGATGGCGTCAGTCGGTAGTGGTAGTTCAGTTAAAAGTAGAGTTTTTGATGGCTGTGTGCCTGTTCAAGTGGAATACTGGTCAATTTCAATTCAATTTCAATTTCAATTTATTGCTTCCATCACTAATACATTGTAGTTCATGGTAACTATACAATACAAACACTAGTTTGTGGTCGTCAGGTATCTGTACTGTCTTGATAGCGTCAATAAAGTTCTCAGTAGATTGTCAGAGTTTGTGTCGACATTCGTCTATTATTAGGGTTGCAGTATAGTAGACTGGCAGAAATATGAACATACGACTGACTGAACACAAACGGGCGACGAAAAATGGTGATGTCAACAATCACATTGCTGAACACCATTGACACACGAATCACAGAATTGACCGAGACTCAGCCGAATGCGTTACTTACAGTACGGACTGACTCTATAATGTTGGTTTATTCACTTAGAACAGACACCACTGAACCGATGCCAACAGCCACCTGCGGGCTACATACGACTTGCCAACAGAACAAACAAACAATAGACTGAATTCACCGACAAATTTGACTAACAATACAACGACAGAAATTACACTTACAATATACGGATCGAAACTCGCCAATCACTGACTTGAGTCTCAACAGTCAATAACATCATGGCTAAACTGACCCGGACAATCACACTCGACACTGACTACGGTACGTATTTGGCTATTGTAAACCCCTTGCAGGTCGTTGTAGCTCATCATTATTGTACCTTATTCAAGATATTGCGGCTAATTGTAGTTCACTGTAGCTCATTGTAGCTCATTGTACTAATTGTAGCTGTTCGTTGTAGCTCATTACAGTTCATTGCCCAGGATAGGGTACTCCCATTTAAAAGTGAAGGAGGTGATCGTCGTCCCTTTTAGAGATTATAAAACTCGTAGTGTGGTGGGGTATTCACTAAATAAAATGTGCTGACAGGAACAACTTTTTAGAAAGAATTTTTAACTGTCAGGGTAAAAAAACCACAACACGGGGTTTTCGTTCATATCAAGCGGGTTACTTTCAAAATTTGCGACGATCACCCACTTTAACTTTATACCATTATAGACAGCTGTGGGCGATTGAAATTATTCCTAATTCTTTTAATGTAGTAACTATGGAATATGAATTTATTCGTTTAAAAATGTATTGACGTGTACTATTTTGACTCATCTACTAGCGGATACCAAAGGGGACTCGGCTTGCATAGAGGTTTAACCAAACAGACTGAAAAAAGGAAACTGCAGCCCATGAAATGTTCCACTTGACCTGCCCAGAAATCAGTCTTAGTTTAATTTTTAAAAGATTTATGCATGCGTTATGTATTCAACACAGTCTCGATTACGGAACCTTCCTGGCCTAAATTAAATATAGAACCCATTTTGAACCACAGCATTTCTGTCAATTTTACAGGAAATGTTACCGAAGGAAGGTGGTTGTACATTTCTCGTTCTGGTGACGACACATGGTCATGTGATCAATCGAAGCCCTGTAAAAACATTTGGCGGGCTGCCATGTTGGCGTCACGTGGGGATCACGTTCACTTAGATGGCACTAACACTAGCAAAGACCCGTTCACCTGTCAATCAAGAACGCCAGATCATCCGGGCATTTACATCAATAAGAGTGTGTCTCTGATCGGATCTGCCAGTGCCATGCCTCAGATACGATGCACCGAAGGAACAGGTTTAATGTTTGTTGGTTCTGATAATGCGGAGCAAATGAATGTAACTTTATCAGGACTTCTTGTAAGTGAAAGTTTTGTGAGTGTTCAAGATTCTTCTGTTGATATCAATGGTTGTAAATTCCTTGGTAGCAAACAAGCTGTGAAGATCGTAATACGTACTAGCATTGTTTCAAACATTCAGATTACAAATTCGACCTTTTCTAGAAACAGTGAGTGTATCTCATTTGTTGTCAACGGTACAGAAAGTCCATCGCAGAACATCCAAGCGGTGTTCAAGGTGACAAATTCCTTTTTTGACGGCAATATCTTGTCAGACGAAGGACGATGTATCTCGTTCACGGAATTTCCTTTCAGTAACCAGTCTATAAATTGTAATATCACCCTGGAGAATGTAATATTTTCTCGCAACAAATTTAGTTCTAAGGGTCTTGTTTTCCTAGAGATGAATAATGGCAGCAAGCACATCATCCTTCAGAATGTGTCATTTGTCGACAACAGTCCATTATCAAGCCGAGATGTTTTGACAGGTGACGATGACAGTGAATGCATCGTTCGTAGCACCGATGTAAATATTTTTATCGAGTCAAGCCACTTTACAAGTCAATATGCAAGATCATTCAATGTCAGTGCATCAAATGTTTCATTGCAGATCTATAACTCCAGTTTTTTCGGTCATAGAGTTAAAGGAAATGGAGGAGCCGTATCCATGAAAGGAACTGGCCTTTGCAAGTTAAACGTGTATAATTCATCCTTTGTTAACACTATTGCTGCCCAAGGTGGAGCAATCAACGTAGAATGCACCAACGTATACAGTGTCAGGTTTGATGACAGCATTTTCACAGACAACATGGCAAGAAAAGGAGAAGGAGGAGCGGTGTATATTTATTCACCAGGTTTGCTTTCGAAAGACCATGCTGAATATTTGTTAAAGGGCAATGGTAATTTAGATTATAGTAGCCAATCGTCTCAGCAGCTTCTTCAAATCAACATTACCAAATGTTATTTTACCAATTCTTACAGTTCCTCTGGAGGAGGTGCTGTATCCATTGATGCTCTTGAAACATCAATACGAATACGTCTATCAGAGTTTTCCAACTGCCAAACAGTAGGTAAAGGAGGAGGAGTTTTAATACGTACGAATTCAACCTCGACAAAACTAAAGTCAGGCAATAATTTGCTCTTGATCGTAGACCGTTCCAATTTCATAACATGTGGATCGGTTGGCTTTGAGTTTGGTGGTGCATTGAGTGTCCTATATCGAAATAAAATAGACATTATTATAAAGAACAGTTATTTTACTTCCAGTTATGCTAGCGACGGTGGCGCTGTTAACATTTTCCCTTTACACATCGATGAAACTTTTTGGAGAAAAATAGCCGGCCGCATCACAGTACAACACTCTACGTTTTTAAGCAATAGTGCACAAGGAAGTGGCGGTGCAATTTATATAGTTGTAAACAACAAAAGCACACTTATTCTTCAAGACGTCGTTATGGAATCGAATAGAGCGGGGAATGGTGGGGGCGCAGCTGCAATCAGTCCTATAAATATCCTAAAAATACACCAGTCCCGATTCTTGAAAAACAAAGCTAGTTCCTTAGGTGGAGCGTTTGTAGTAAGTAATGTAAACGTCCTGCAGGTACAAGATACTGTTTTTAATAACAATCATGCTTGGGGTGATGTCATGGCGGGACCTTTGGAATTTGGAGGCGCATTGTATGTTAACTGTGGCTCAATTTCCACATCAATTGTAATGTTCAACACGACATTCAACAACTGTTCAGCTGGACTAGGAGGGGGTGCTATTTACCTGCTCCATAGAGGAAATGTAAACCTTGAAGTCAAATGGTCTCAATTCATAGATAATCTTGTGTTTGAAGATAACGATGGAGGGGCCGTGTACCTTTCACTGACACCAGATGCTGAAATTAATTCAGGATGTATCGAGGAACATTCATCTACAGCCTTTCAGATTGATCATGTTAACGATTTTCCCTCGTGGTTATACGAAAGTCACCTGGTTTTTGAGCATACGACGTTTCAGAGAAATACAGCGGGTGCCGGTGGTGCTGTATATTTAACAAACGGGAAGGCAACATTTCTTAGTTGTTATTTTATCGACAATTTCGCGGCAAATCAAGGTGGACATATATACACAGCGCTTGGTTCTACAAGTCTTGTTGTCCTAGACAGTGTCTTCCGCCAAACTATGAGTGGCCTAAAAAGGCTAGACATGAACTACACAAAAGCATCTTTTATTCATACAGAAAGTTCAGGAGCACTAAAATTAAATGATACCACCATGGAGGCTACACCATATGGCAGTACCGGTCCTCTTCTGCTGGTGAGAAATGGTAGACTGATAGATCTTGGAAACAAACATTTGACCACGTTTAATTGTCCTGTTGGCAGTCAAATCGAAATTGTTAATTTTACTAATCAAGTCACCACTCAAGTAGATGACAAACCTTGTACAATTGAAGTCACTGTTCTTGAGTTTAGCTGTTCCGTATGCGAAGGAAATTCCTACAGTCTGCAACGTGGTCGTGCGCTTGGATCCCAGGTAGCACCAGGATTTCAGTGTCTTCAATGCCCGTTTGGAGCAAATTGTTCTCAAAATATATTCGCCAAACCCAACTTCTGGGGTTTTAAAGAACAGCTCACTCCACCAACGCTTAAGTTCACTATGTGTCCTTTGGGTTACTGTAGTCCTCCCGAGACAACAGAATTTCCTGAATACAATGGCTGTCAGGGCAACCGTTCTGGTAAATTGTGTGGACATTGTAAAGAGGCGTACACGGAGACGCTTTACTCCACAAACTGCAGACCTTCGCATAAATGCAAGGATTACTGGTTTTGGCCTGTGACGTTACTGTATGTATCGCTAATGGCGTTGTACTTCACATTTAGGCCTCCTATTGTGCCCTGGATCAAACGTCAAATCCTTTGGTTTAAAAAACGAGAAACGATGAACGAGGAAGATGACTTCGACAGAGGTTATCTGAAGATTATCTTCTACTTCTACCAGGCAGGAAACCTTCTTCTCGTCTCCAACTCGTCACAGCGTATTTTTGAAACTAAATTTGTCGGCATTTTTGTTGGATTGTTCAACTTTCAACCAAAATTTTCATCGAGCGGCTTTATTTGTCCTTTTCCTGGCCTCACAGTGGTAACTAAGCAACTGTTCTCTACATCTCACGTGTTCGGCACATCTCTTATCATATGCGTCCTTTATTGTTTGCATTGGGGAGTCCAGAAGTGTCGACATCGAGGAGCCCCTTCTTTTGGTCCCTACATTGGCGGCATTTTGCAAACAATGTTGCTAGGATACACAACTCTTGCCTCTGTCAGCTTTAACCTGCTACGCTGTGTTCCCATTGGCTCAGACAAACGCTTATTTTACGATGGGAACGTGGCGTGTTTTCAGTGGTGGCAATACATTCTGATTGGTTTTGTCTGTGCATTTTTTGTACCGTTTGTATTTGTCTTGTTTTGGGGATGTTTCAAGTTGTACGGTAGGACTATTTCTGTTGAAAAGTTCCTCCTGGCCTGTTGTTTTCCGTTGCCATTCTTTTTATACTGGGTATTCCTTTCTCTGTTTTGTAAAATGAGCAACACAGTAAACGAAGATTCGCCCCAAAGCGAAGTAACCAACCTGAACTATGTAGAGAGGGTTCTTTACGACTCTTTCAAGAGACCTGAGGATGGCAGAAAACTGCCTTTGAGCTGGGAAAGTGTTATGATCGGCCGTCGGCTGATTCTTATTGTGTTGAAAGCGATTATCAGTGACCCAATGCCTCGCCTTCTCTTTATGATTTTGTTCTGTATTTTCTTTCTGCAGCATCACTCCATGACTCGGCCGTTTCGTGATGATATTGCTAATACATTAGAAACTATTTCTTTGCTGTCTATTGTAGTCTTGGCAACTGCTAATTTGTTTTTGGCTTCTTTTTTATCGCTGGCTGTTCCAGTAAACGATTATTTTAGCTCTTGGTGGAATGTCTGTCAAGGAGCGGAAATTGTCATTATCTGCGCCGTACCTGCCGTTTTTTGTATGCTTTTGGTCGCTGCGGTTTTATCTCTGATGTGTCGGATAACTTTCATTGTTTGTCGTTGTTTGTACAACTTTTGCTGGATTTGTTTCATCTGGTGTTGTAGCAACCAGAAGGATGAGACAAGATCATTGGTGTCTGCGAGCTGAGCTTGTTTAGCCAATACGGTGAAACATATTTTTATCGGAAGCCTTGAGGACCGATGGTGCGTCAGCTAAATCCATTTCGCTTTTTTCTATTCCATCCCAATAAAGCATTTGAAACTACTTATTTTGCAAATTTAAAAGGAAAAGAATAAACAAGCATGAGTCATAACCTTTTGCAACCAGTTTCACAACGAAAGGTTACGTTGCCAGTTGCAGGAAAGACAGACTAGTCTTCTATAAGTAAGCCAAGTCTCCTCCTCCCACGAGCGTGCGCTAAAAATAACTCCACGTAAGATACTGGGAGGAATTGCTCAAGGTCCGACCAGTGACGTCAGTATAGTGTCCATGGAAACGCCTGAAATAAGGCTGGGAATCAGGGTACAAGATACAGTCAAGTCCCGTTAATGCGGACACCGCTGGTACCAGAAAGTGTGTCTGTGTCAACGGGGTCATTTTGGACGGAAAAACAACTGCCCATAATAACGGGATGTCCGTTTTAAGGACGTTCGCGCTAATTGTTTATGCGCATCCTTACTGCGCACGCAATTCATGTCGCAACGCCATGCTACGTCATGCACCTTTGCTTAGATTTAACTCGCTTGGATGGTCGGTGACCCCCAATTTTTTTTTTCATAGATAATTTTCTTTGCCAATTCTCGACAGATTGTGAAAAAATGAACAAAAAATCAATGTAGGAAGTTTAAATTTTTCCATTTTTCTACCCGCGCGCCATCGAATCCTGCAAACTTGCGGCTTTCAGAGTTTGCAAATGCAGTCGTTTAAAGATGAAATTTACTTCAAGGAACGTCACCAGTTGAATGAATTGCTAAACAGACCTACTCGCATAAAATTTGGGAAAGAATGTTGCATTTTAGAGATTCATTTGCAATATTTTTAGACCAACAGACATTTGGGTCACATCCCGTAAGGAAGACCAATTTTTCAAAATTAGGGCCGCCTTTCAGATAGCTTAGCTCAGAAACGAAGTCGGTGACCCCCTCATTTTTTTGCATTTCTGACACGAGTAACTCATAACCTAGCTGTAGCAAAAGTTTTATAAAAAATCAATATTAGAAGATTTTCGCGCGAACGTCCTTAAGCGGGTGTCCGTAAAGTAAGGGCTGACTGATTGTTGCATCTTGTAACATTTATTTTCCGACCGCGTGTTTCTCAAGTTCCGAAAACGTTAGGGTCCGAAAAGCGTTTTTGTGCACAGTGTTTACGACAAGAAAACAGTTTTCGTTGATTTTGAAAGGAAACTGAGTTTATAAAATAGCTTTCGGGCCCGAAATGTCTTCGGTAGCTTTGAGAAACGCACCCCAGCTTGGAATGCTTTCGCCTCGTGTACCGGCATAGACTGCTAGCAGTCCTTCTCTGGATAGTCGAGGTGGCGAACAAATACGCGATCGGCGATCTCCCCCAGTTTCCCTCGGCTCGTTCGCTCGCTCCAGTCCAGCCGAGCTCGTTTTCGAGATTAGGTCGCCCGCTCGATTGACTAAGAAGGGACCGCTATCAGTCTAGTAACGGCACCTTTATTCTCTACTTCACGTGTCGTTGAAACAAAGAGAAACTTGAAAGCATAGAAATCTGTTTTAGTCGATGCTTTTGCCAGTGGAAGTACTATTCACGCCTCGTTTATACAGACACCGTTTGGAATAAACAAAATGATCACCCAAGAATTTACCAACTTTTCCCTACTTCTTCTATAAGAAACGTATGAGGACCAGTCAG
Source organism: Cladopsammia gracilis (assembly GCA_022457155.1). NCBI lineage: Eukaryota > Metazoa > Cnidaria > Anthozoa > Scleractinia > Dendrophylliidae > Cladopsammia > Cladopsammia gracilis. The sequence goes on from JAJGOT010000188.1 coordinate 1,062,625, forward strand.
GAGATTTGGACAATTGACATTGGGACTTTTAAAGGGTTAAAGTGGGGTTTGATTGTACTTTACAAACAGCCAAACAAGTTCGACGTGTTTTAAGAAGCAATAGTTCGTTAAGTATTAAAGCAATGCTTTACATAGCTAATTAATAAAATCATAAAATTAAGCTGGCGATGGTTATGAACAGCGACAAGCTTCTATTTTTACAAACCATGTTGCTTGGATTCCCAACTCTAGCCTCTATCAGCTTTGACCTTCTACGATGTGTTCCAATAGGTGCAGAGAAACGCTTGTTTTACGATGGAAATGTTGTGTGTTTCCAGTGGTGGCAATACATTTTGATTGGTTTTGTTTGCGCATTCGTTTTTCCTTTTGCCTTTGTCTTGTTTTGGGGTTGTTTCAAGTTGTACAGCCGAACCCTTTCCGTTGGAAAGGTTTTGATTGCTTGCTAGTATAATGAAACTATAAACAAGTGTCTTTGACTACAGATGGCCAGGATGGAAATGGACTGCAACTTGAAAAAATGCTAAAAAACTGATTATGGTTTATTCTTTTTACAAGAATTAACTTGATATCTTGTTTTTGGAGTTCTAAGAGCATTATGTGTTTGAAATAAGATGCTAAGTTTTAATTCAAACATAGTCTGGGACAAAAACATAAAAAACTGTCATGACATAGCCCGTTAAATGGCGGCCGTAAATTCTCGGAAGTAAATGTTAAAATGAAATGACTTCTGATGTTCGTAATGGATTGAAATTTGGCAAGATGAGTAAGAAAGTCTAATAGTACACGAAAATGTAAAAAAATGAAAATCAAAAATTGGATCATAGGGGCACTAACTGCAATAAGCGTTAAAGTGTAATTGTAACCTGTTCTAGTCTTTTGTTAAACTTGTATCTACCTGCAGTGTTTTGAAAGTAATTAATTTTGTTCTCTCCAATCGTAACTTCGGAAATGTTTGTTTATGTTTTGTAATCTAGCTTTTCCATATATGATGTAATTGATATCGCGTCAGTAGCTATCTCGTAAATAGAAGTGCTTTGTGATTGACTTTTCGGTTACAATCTGACAGTCAGTGAGGATTAAACTCTACGTTGGACCCAAGTTCTGTCTGTTTGATTGGACTCGAAGATATCGTTTACTGCAACAGATCCCGACCTGCCCGTAGCCACCGAGTGATCCCCCAAGTTGGAGAAACGCTACAGAGATTAAATGGTGTATGAACAACATCAACTGAATAAAGAAAAAGGAATTCAAAAGATCAATAAAAAAGGTTTTTAGGGGAGCACTTGCCAGGCCGAAGGCCTGGCTGCGCAGCTCCATACTCATAGAACCTACGCCGTGATTTTTCATGGTCATGGCTAGCGGAATGCTTCGCGGGCGCGTGTCCGCCCGCCGCGGCCCGCCGTGTTGGAACAACATCGGGATCTTGAAAGCAAGGCTTTGTTTTTCGCGCGGCCACACAGCCGTGAGCTCAGTAAACACTTTAGTTGTTTTCTTGTGCCTAGCGGAGAATTAAACTCGTTATTTTCCTGCATTTTTTCGCGGTTTGCTACTCAAGACAGCGATACCAATTAAGGTATACTCAGAAGCCGCTTTAGTGGAAAAAGACGAGCTTTCAGGGATAAAATCTTGCTTCGAGGAACTTCATGTATTACATTTTTATCAATGCGGGAGATGATTTCAGAACCAGAAGCGGAGATTTGAATTTCCAAGCAAGCGAGGAACTTAAAGGTAAAACAGATTACAGTTTTCGATGAGAATTTATGTTGATATCAATCTGTGAGTGACTTGTTATTAGTGTTATTGTTAGTTTGGCGAATTGATTTTAAAACGTGCCTATCTCTTGAATTTCATCGAAGAAAGCTTGAACTCGATGAGCTATAATTACATGGTACGCGTTTTGCTTTTAAACGTAAACTAATGGAGATTTGAATAATTTTTTTCGAAAGAAGATTGTGTTGTCCATTTTTATGTGTTTGTTCATTCATTAGATAGATTGAAAAGTGATTTTATGTAAACAAAACAAGACTTGATTTTATAGTACAGTTCTATCTTCACTCGCATCGCCTTATGCAAATATGTTTGTGTATTTTTGCAATTTTTGATTTTCAAATCAGTTTCTCGGGCAATTTTTGACAAACATAAACTGTATTTTATTCGGAAACTAGTGGTACTATTTATTCTAGACAGAGAAAAGTTGTTTTTGTGAACTTTTGTACGGTCTATAAAAATGTACTGTGCAGACGGTCGCGTAATACTGTTTTTGAGAATTGCTAAAATTGAAAATAGCCCGTTCGTCAATCTTAATTCTTGTGCTTCCAACCTTTCACCTTAGTTAAGTTTCACCTTAGTTAAGCTTGTTCAAAGTGCGACGCTGTTAGGCTTGGGCTATCTATATATATTATTACAAAATAGTAAATTGTTACTTCCTCTAGTTAATTTCGCAGCTTAGGGATAGTCCAACCGCCCCCTACTATTAAACTGTAATTTTGTGCAAAAATAATTCAAAATGCAGAACGATAGATGCAAATAAAGGACAAACTAAATACCCGTGTCACACATGAGTGGTAAACAAAGGCTTTGAAGACAACATGGTTTTCACTGAACAAATTTGATACAAAAAATGCTCACCTGAAGCTATGAGTTGGGTTATAAGTTGCCACGGTACTTCTCTTTCGGTCCTCCGAAAATGATAGACTAAAAACGCTCGATGAAAAGAGAAGTCAATCCAAAAACCAAAAGCAGAGTGAGGACGCGTGATTGGACGAATGAACTCACGTGGACCGTGTCTGCGATCGCGCGCAAGGCTGGTTGCGGTCGCGCGGGAACAGGACCCGCGAGTTTAATACATAGGGCACACTTGCACTTAAAAATAGAGATCTTTACATCGGACTACGAGTTTGAGTACGAATACAACTAATTCGCGTGAAATAGGTAATCACTTGTCTCACCAATCTCATTCATACAGTCTTCTCATCTTCCTGGTCAGCAACAGGAAGGAACATGAGTTTTGGGGGCGTGACTAGATTGAAATTAGAAAGTCGTACTTGCAGTGTACTTGTACTCATATCCAAAGGTTCCTAATATAGGTTGGTGTGTCACCCGATTACAACTTGTGATCTGGGTCTGGAGATCCATGGACAATGTTGGAAAGAACAGCTTCTAAAATTGAAAGTCATTTTTTTTTGTAGCTAAATAATGAATTTATGACTTTGATATTGGCCTGATAGCAGAAAAAACATCCAGGAAGCGTTGTTCCGCTAACGATACGAAGATGTCTCTCTTTTCAGCATTGTCCATATATTACCAGACCAATACCGTAGAGTTCGGGGAGTTCAGGGAGTAGGGGCCGGGTGTAGTGGTGAGAGCACTCGCCTCCCACCAATGTGGTCTGGGTTCGATTCCCGGCCCCGGTGTCATATGTGGGTTGAGTTTGTTATTGGTTCTCTCCTTGCTCCGAGAGGTTTTTCTCCGGGTACTCCGGTTTTCCCCTCTCCTCAAAAACCAACACTTCCAAATTCCAATTCGGTCTGGAATCCGAGTGCCACAGGTTTGTTAGTCTTATGACTATTTAGTGTCACCCTCGTTAAATAAAGACGATTTTTTTTTCTTTTTTTTTTTTTTTTCCGAAAGTAGCGTCTCCCGTTACTTTCGGAATTAGCAGGCGTAAGGGGCCGCAACTTTCGGGTACCCGCGGGTAGCGGGAAGCCGTTACTTTCGGGTACCCGCGGGTAGCGGGAAGCCGTTACTTTACGTGAGTAATTGAAAAAACAAATGATGATAAACACAACCGCGGAATAAACATAATGCAACATTTATTCTCTCTTTCTCTTTGATTCTTCGGCATTCCTCGGCATTCTTTACATTAAAACGCTAACTATGCCATCTGCATGGAGACGTCAGACCTCAGACACCTCAGTATGGTATTTTTGATTGGATCGTTACTTCCGTGGGGCCGTTACTACGGTATCAAGATTCAAAATACGACCACCTTGCTGTAACAAGCGTGGCTCAAGCCGGTGTCAAGAGTGTGTGACAGAAGCACATGTATGACTGTCACATACGGCACATACAGACTGCTCGGGCTATTTTAGACATTTCAAATTAGATACAAACGTAATAACAAGGGGATCCCTTAAGATACGTTTGAGAAAATTTGCTGGGATCTCCTGCCAAAATATCACTTAAATAGAATACAAAACACGAATACAAATCATGGGTGGACCATGACGGGCGAATCATGCAGTGAGATCGACTGTAAAATCCTGTAGGGAAGGCGGATAATTTTCTTGCTCGGGACAAAAAATTAGCCGTCACCCGATACGAAGATATGTCTCTTAAACTTGCCCATTCCATTAATTTTAGGTATTCTTTCAGCGCAGCATCGTCGATGGATTTTCGCTACCAGATTAACATGTGCATAGCGTGACTCAAAGCCGATGTCAATTGTTTGACAAAAGCATATGTCGTCATGTGACAGTCATGCACATTTCCGGTTTAAAAGCACTATTTAATTTTTTCATTGTTTGACATGAAGGCCAAGTCTTGTGTGCAAAATGCCTACAAGGATTTTTGGTTTTATTGCACTTTGTTTCCTGTGGTGTGCCATCCCTAAAGGTAAGGCTCCTTGGGATGCCTAGCATCATTTTTATCTTTAGACGCTTTGCAAGAAATCGCTAATGTAAACTATTACAGACTTCGATTTCGTTCTTTGTTTACAATCGGGCGGCGGTACAACCAAATTGTCGTTTCTATATTGGAATTACGCTTTCCACGGTTTAGAACTGATGATATTATTTGTGAAGCGTAGCTTCGGTCGCTTTGATCATCGATTTATCAATGGCAATCGTCGCGACTTTGATTTCGTTGTATTGGGCAAGGAGAAACCTATACTATACAAAGACTCACTCGTCTGCATGCAGCCAATACGAAATCGCTTGTTGTTGATATCGCCATTTTAATTCGCTCGTTTGTGTTCAGTCAGTCGTATGTTCAGATTTCTGCCAGTCTCATCGATGTAAGAGGACTGACAGTCGCAGCATCTGATCTTGTACACTTGTCTGTCGTTTGGTTCGTCCTTTTAACGTCCGTGTAATACTGCAACTGATGCCGGATAGTGGGCAACAACAACGGAGACCGGTGTGCCCAATTTGTTTTTATTAGCTGTTCCGTGTAGCTGTTTGTAGTGTTTGCCGTTGTACTGATAATACGTCGAAGTAAGCCTACAGATTCAGTAAGTCCTGCGACTCCATGATGTCGTCAGTCGGTAGCGGTAGTTCAGTTAAAAGTAGAGTTTCGATAGAGTTTTTGATGGCTGTCTGCCTGTTCAAGTGGAATACTGGTGAACAGTGATTTCACGTCAAAAGACACTAGTTTGTGGTCGTCAGGTATCTATACTGTCTTGATAGCGTCAATAAAGTTCTCAGAGTTTGTGTCGAGATTCGTCTACTATTAGGGTTGCAGTATAGTAGACTGGCAGAAATATGAACATACGACTGACTGAACACAAACGGGCGACGAAAAATGGTGATGTCAACAATCACATTGCTGAACACCATTGACACACGAATCACAGTACGGACTACTGCAAACGACTGACTCTAAAATGTTGGTTTACCCACTTAGAACAGACACCACTGAACCGATGCCAACAGCCACCTGCGGGCTACATACGACTTGTCAACAGAACAAACAAACAATAGACTGAATTCACCGACAAATTTGACTAACAATACAACGACAGAAATTACACTAACAATACACGGATCGAAACGCACCAATCACTGGCTTGAGTCTAAGCAGTCAATAACATCATGGCTAAACTGACCCAGACGATCACACTCGACAGCTATTTGGCTATTCATTTGTAAACCCCTTGTAGGTCGTTGTAGCTCATCATTATTTTACCTTATTAACTGAAGATATTGTGGCTGATTGCGGGGCTGACTGTAGTTCACTGTAGCCCCGGGGGAGGGGAGGGGGGTACTCCCCGAGGGTGGGGATGTGCGGCACGCTTCTTCAAGCCCTTACCCTATTTCAGAGCAAAATATGCGATTTTTCCTACCCCATTTCAGATCTGACCCAAAATTCGATACCCTATTTCAGACCAGACCCTTAAATAGATACCCTATTTCAGATGTTAATCAAACCGCATTTCTCAAGAGATGAAAAAAGTAGCTTCTTCTAAAAACCATACCCAATTCCAGACCTCAGTGCGCAAACCATACCCTATTTCAGACCAAAATGGTCAAAATCTATACCCTATTTCAGACGAAAACGGCTTGAAAACCATACCCTTTAGGGCCACACATACCTATGTAGCTTATATAAGGGAGTACCCCCCCCCCCCCCCGGGACTGTAGCTCATTGTAGCTCATTGAACTCAGTGTAGCTGTTCGTTTTAGGCATAGGGACTCCCATATAAAAATGAAGGGGGTTATCGTCGTCCTTTTTAGAGATTAAAACTCGTAGTGTGGCGGGGTATTAACCAAATAAAATGTGCTGACAGTAACAACATTTTAGAAAGAATTTTTAACTGTTAGGGTAAAAAAACCCACAACACGGGGTTTTCGTTCATATCAAGGGTTACTTTCAAAATTTGCGACGATCACCCACGTTAACTTTATATCATTATAGATAGCTGTAGGCAATTGAGGTTATTCCTTCTTTTAATGTAGTAACTACGGAATATGAATTTGTTCGCGGTTTGAAAAAGTATTGACGTGTACTATTTTTACTTATCTACTAGCGGATACCAAAGGGGAGTCGGCTTGCAGGGATGTTTTAACCAAACAGACTGAAAAAAGGAAACTGCAACCCATGAAATGCTCCACTTGACTGCCCAGAAACCAGTCTTATTTTAAGGGCCCACTCCTTTTTGAACTTCGGAAGGGGCAATTACGGAACCCTCCTGGCCTAAATGAAATATAGAACCCATTTTAAAACAGCATTTCTGTCAATTTTACAGGAAATGTTATCGAAGGAAAGAATTTGTACATTTCACGTTCTGGTGACAACACATGGTTATGTGATCAATCGAAGCCCTGTAAGAACATTTGGCGGGCTGTCATGTTGGCATCACATGGGGATCACATTCACTTAGACGGAACTAACACCAGCAATGACCCGTACACCTGTCAATCAAGAACGCCAGAGCATCCGGGCATTTGCATCAACAAGAGTCTGTCTCTGATCGGATCTGCTAGTCCCATGCCTCAGATACGATGCATCGAAGGAACAGGTTTGACGTTTAACGGTTCTGACAATGAGGAGCAAATGAATGTAACTTTATCAGGACTACTTGTTAGTGAAAGTTTTGTGAGTTTTCAAGATTCTTCTGTTAATATCGATGGCTGCAAATTTGATAGCAGCAAACAAGCTGTGAAGATCGTAACACGTACCAGCATGGTTTCATGCGTTCGGATTGCAAATTCGACCTTTACTAGAAATAGTGATTGTATCTCAGTTGTTGTCAACAGTACACAGAATCCATCGCAGTGTACCCAAGTGATGTTCAAGATGATAAATTCCTCTTTTGACAGCAATATCTTGTCAGACGAAGGACGATGTATCTCGTTCACGGAATTTCCTTCCAGTAACCAGTCTATAAGATGTAATATCACCCTGGAGAATGTAACATTTTCTCGCAACAAGTTTAGTTCAAAAGGTCTTGTTTTCCTAGATACTAATAATGGAAGCCATCAGGTCTACCTTCAGAACGTTACGTTTGTTGACAACAGTCCATTATCAGACCAAGATTCGTTTACTGTTAACGATGAGAGTGAATGTATCTTTCGTAGCACCGTTCTAGATATTTCTATCAATTCAAGCAGCTTCAGAAATGAACGTGCACGATCATTAAATGTCAGCGCGTCTACAATTTCATTACAGATCTGTAACTCCAATTGTTTAGGTCACCGAACCCAAGGAAATGGTGGAGTCGTATCCCTGAGAGGAACTAATCTTTGCAATATGAGCGTGTCTAAATCATCCTTTATTAACACTACTGCTGCTCAAGGTGGAGCGATCAATCTTGAATGCGCTAGTGTTAATAGTGTCAGCTTTGAAGAGAACATTTTCACAGGCAACACGGCAACGGATGGAGGCGGAGGTGCTTTGTATATCAGTGCCCTCAAGGCATCAGTGCGACTGAATTACTCGGCTTTTACGGCATGCACTGCCAGTCACGGAGGAGGAGTTTCTATACAGACGGTTACGAATTTATCGAAAAGATTTCCTAATAAGACCGATTTGCTTTTGATTGTTGAAAGTTCCAATTTTACAGGATGTAGCGCACAATTGCAAGGTGGAGCATTAAACATCAACTATCAAACCGATGTGCAGATAAGTTTTAATAACAGCCGTTTCATTTTTAACGTTGTGGAGTTCGGCTTTGGCGGTGGAGCTATTATGGTGTCCCCTTTAGAAACAACGAAAGGTCGCAGTGGAAGCACCAGCCAATTCACCATAGAATGTTCAACATTTGCAAACAATCGTGCACGTCAGGGTGGTGCTTTATGGTTGTTGTTGAACAGTCAAAGTTCTCTCATTCTTAGAAACGTAGTTATGGAATCCAATGAAGCGACAGAGCGATTTGGAGGTGTCGCCGTCATCAACGACTGTATGGTGAAAATACAGAGCTCGCGATTTTTAAATAACTTGGCTGGTTCCGGTGGTGTGTTTTGCATCATTGGCAATGTACTTATTCTTGAAGTCGTGGATTCTCATTTCGAAAGCAATTCGGTTGTAAGTTACTCGGGTGGAGCATTTACAATTGAAATGGGATCAGTTTTCCAATCCATTTTTATAATTAACTCGACATTCAACAACTGTTCAGCTGCACATAATGCTGGTGCTATTAATATTATAAGCGGAAATGTAAGTCTCGTGATTAAAATATCTCGTTTTACGAAAAATCACTGTACGTTTGGAAGTGGAGGGGCGCTGCATGTTTCCGGACGAGGTAGTCAACTGAACGTGCCAGGATGTATCAAGAATAATACAGGCAATCAAAATAACGATGTTAAGGAATACAACAATCTCCTTATTATTGAGGACACTGTCTTCGAGAGAAATTTCGGAATTTTTGGCGGTGCTATATATCTAGATAATGGACAAGCAACATTTCGTAACTGTTCATTTATCGACAACTTTGCAGAATTCAAGGGTGGTCATATATACTCAACTTTTGGTTTTGCAAGTCTTGCAATACAACACAGTATTTTCCGACAGACTGTGAATAAATTAAAATGGAATAAAATGAATTACTCTAACATTTTGTTCATTCAAGTGGAAAATATATTAACGTTAAAATTACACAATACCACATTAGACGTCAGATCCTACGACAGTACCGGTCCTCTTATGCAAGTGACAAATGGTAGACTGATAGATCTTGGAAACAAAAATTTGACAACGACATTTAATTGTCCAGTTGGAAGTCAAATGGAAATACTAAATATTACAGTTGAGCTCACCACGCTTGTGTTTAGTTGTTCCGCATGCGCGGGAAATTCCTACAGTCTACAGCGTGGTCGTGCGCTTGGATCCCAGGTATCACAAGGATTTCAGTGTCTTCCATGCCCGTTTGGAGCAAACTGTTCTCAAAATATACTCGCCAAACCCAACTTCTGGGGATTTAAGGAGCGGCTCAATCCTCCAACGCTTAAGTTTACCATGTGTCCGTTGGGTTACTGTAGTCCTCCTCATGAAACAGAATTTCCTGAATACAATGGCTGTCAGGGCAACCGTTCTGGTAAATTGTGTGGACAGTGTAATGAGTCTCACACGGAAACACTTTACTCTACAAACTGCAGACCTTCGCATAAGTGCAAGGATTACTGGTTTTGGCCTGTGGCGTTGCTTTATGTTTCGCTCATGGCGTTTTATTTCACATTTAAGCCTCCTATTGTGCCCTGGATAAAGCGCCAAATCCTCTGGTTTAAAAATCACGAAACGGCGAACGTTAACCTTGACAGAGGTTATGTTAAGATTGTCTTCTACTTTTATCAAGCAGCAAACCTTCTACTCGTATCGAACTCTTCACACAATATTTTTAAAACTAAATTTATCGATATCTTTGTTGGATTGTTCAACTTTCAAGAACAATTTTCATCGAGCGGGTTTATTTGCCCCTTTCCGGGCCTCACGGTGATAACTAAGCAGCTGTTCTCTGCATCTCACGTGTTTGGCACATGTCTTATGATAGGCGTATTTTATTGTTTGCATTGGGGAGTTCAGAAGTGTCGAGGTCGAGGAGCCCAGTCTGTTGGTCCCTATGTTGGCGCTGTTTTACAAACCATGTTGCTAGGATACACAACTCTAGCCTCTGTTAGCTTTACCCTTCTACGGTGTGTTCCCATTGGCTCAGAGAAACGCTTGTTTTACGATGGAAACGTGGTGTGTTTTCAGTGGTGGCAATACATTTTGATTGCTTTTATCTGCACGTATTTTGTACCCTTTGTGTTCGTCTTACTTTGGGGTTCGTTCAAGTTGTACTTTAGGTCTCTTTCTGTTGGAAAGTTTCTCCTGGCCTGTTGTTTTCCGTTGCCATCTTTGTTTTACTGGGCATTCCTCTTTCTATTTGGTAACCCATCAAACGAAGATACACCTCCAAGCCAGAACACAAGCCTGAAGTATATAGAGATGGTTCTCTATGGCTCTTTCAAGAGGCCTGAGGATGGCGGCACACTGTCTTTGAGCTGGGAAAGTGTTATGATCGGTCGTCGGCTGTTTCTTATTGTGTTAAAGGCTTTTATCAGCGACCCAATGCCTCGTCTTCTCGTCATGAGTTTCTTTTGTGTTTTGTTTCTCCAGCACCATTTCATGACTCAGCCGTTTGTGTACGGTATCGCTAATACCGTAGAAACCATTTCATTGCTGTCTGTTGTGCTCTTGGGAATGGTAAACATGTTTTTTGCTTCTTTTGTTTCATTGGCTGTACCATTAAACGATCATTTTAGCTCTTGGTGGAATGTGTGCCAAGTAGTTGAAATTATCATTCTTTGTGCTGTGCCTGCGGTTTTCGGTTTTCTTGTAGTCGCTGCTTGTTTATCGCAGCTGTGTCGTCTGACAGTGGTAGTTTGTCGTTTGCTATATGACTTTTTGTTTATCTGTTTTGGCTGGTGTTACAGAAAAGACGACGAGGAGATGAGGCCACTACAAGCTTCTGCAAGAAGGAGCATTCTGTTTTCGTGAAGAAATGTTCCATGCCAAAACTGTTGTATGATGGGAAGCTATTGTAATGTTTCCATGGCCATAAACGTGCCACATTTACATGATCTGACTTGAAGGTTGAAACGGTTAATAACTACAATCGAGTTATAGATGAGCCCGATTATTTAAGGTTTATTCCTACGATAAAGTTTTTGATTCACGTTCATGTTCTCATTTTCTCAGTCCAAGATGGCGTCCAAACGCTGAAATCGCATAGCATCCAGCCCAATTCCTCCCACAATCCCCTTAGCCCAGACCGATACCCGACCAGATTAGGTAGCGTTCTCCTATCGTCGAACGCAATCAGTAATTGATAATAAGGTTTCTGTCCAGGATAGCAAAGAATTCGAGAAAACCAAGCGTGAGAGAGTAACTAAAAATCACAACTCATGAATAAAGGGTTAGTTTCTAAAGAAACTGTGGTGCTGAGTCGGTGGGGGAGTGAAACTTAATTTGGTTTTCTCAACTGACTTGATAAGGTAAATTGGCCACCGTAAAGAGATTCAAAAGCTGACGGGGGAGGGGGGGGGGGGTGGGCAGTGAAACATGAAGATTTGGTTTTATCAACTGACTTGATAAGATAAATTGGCACGGTAAAGAGATTCAAAAGCTGACGGGGGGGGGGGGGGCAGTGAAACATGAAGATTTGGTTTTCTCAACTGACTTGATAAGGTAAATTGGCCACCGTAAAGAGATTCAAAAGCTGACGGGGGGGGGGGGGGGCAGTGAAACATGAAGATTTGGTTTTCTCAACTGACTTGATAAGGTAAATTGGCCACCGTAAAGAGATTCAAAAGCTGACGGGGGGGGGGGGGGGGCAGTGAAACATGAAGATTTGGTTTTATCAACTGACTTGATAAGGTAAATTGGCACGGTAAAGAGATTCAAAAGCTGACGGGGGGGGGGGGCAGTGAAACATGAAGATTTGGTTTTCTCAACTGACTTGATAAGGTAAATAATTGGCCACGGTAAAGAGATTCAAAAGCTGACGGGGGGGGGGGGGGCAGTGAAACATGAAGATTTGGTTTTATAAACTGAGTTGATAAGGTAAATTGGCCACCGTAAAGAGATTCAAAAGCTGACGGGGGGGGGGGGGGGGGCAGTGAAACATGAAGATTTGGTTTTATAAACTGAGTTGATAAGGTAAATTGGCCACCGTAAAGAGATTCAAAAGCTGACGGGGGAGGGGGGGGTGGGCAGTGAAACATGAAGATTTGGTTTTATCAACTGACTTGATAAGGTAAATTGGCACGGTAAAGAGATTCAAAAGCTGACGGGGGGGGGGGGCAGTGAAACATGAAGATTTGGTTTTCTCAACTGACTTGATAAGGTAAATTGGCCACCGTAAAGAGATTCAAAAGCTGACGGGGGGGGGGGGGGCAGTGAAACATGAAGATTTGGTTTTCTCAACTGACTTGATAAGGTAAATTGGCCACCGTAAAGAGATTCAAAAGCTGACGGGGGGGGGGCAGTGAAACATGAAGATTTGGTTTTCTCAACTGACTTGATAAGGTAAATAATTGGCCACGGTAAAGAGATTCAAAAGCTGACGGGGGGGGGGGCAGTGAAACATGAAGATTTGGTTTTATAAACTGAGTTGATAAGGTAAATTGGCCACGGTAAAGAGATTCAAAAGCTGACCGGGGGGGGGGGGGGCAGTGAAACATGAAGATTTGGTTTTATAAACTGAGTTGATAAGGTAAATAATTGGCCACGGTAAAGAGATTCAAAAGCTGACGGGGGGGGGGGGGGGGGGCAGTGAAACATGAAGATTTGGTTTTCTCAACTGACTTGATAAGGTAACTAATTGGCCACGGTAAAGAGATTCAAAAGCTGACGGGGGGGGGGGGTGGGGCAGTGAAACATGAAGATTTGGTTTTCTCAACTGAGTTGATAAGGTAAATTGGCCACTGTAAAGAGATTCAAAAGCTGACGGGGGGGGTAGGGGTGGGGAAGTGAAACATGAAAATTTGGTGTTATGAACGAAGTTGATAAGGTGAATTGGCTACCGTGAAAATATTAAGAAAGAAAGCTGACGTTTCGAGCGCTAGCCCCTCGGCAGAGCGAATCAAGGATTTGTGGTTGCGTAGCCAGGATTTGTTCAGCGCACAATCAGTGTTGTAACACTCCCCCTACCTCTTTCCCACCCCCCCCCCCCCCCCCCCCCCCCCCCCCCCCCCCCCCCCCCCCCCACCCTCAAGTCCCAAATCTTTCTTTTTTTCGACTTTTTTAGGTACGCACGTGCGTACATGCGTACAGGTAGCTACGTCCCTGGTATATATCGAACGGTGGAGCTACGCTATTCGTAGAAACATGGTAACGCGAAAAACGTTCGTTGATTACGTGGGGATTATAAGAGTGCCGATTTAAAAGATGACTTTTGTTGCTTTGGATTTATGCGGCTTTTCGTGTTACCCTGATGTAGGGAAAGGCCACAGATCACCGTACGTTTACGAATGTCTTTACGGTGGCCAATTAACCGTATCATCTCAGTGTTTATAAGACCAAATTGTTATAAGTCATACCTCAGTCAAGACTGCTAAGCCGTTGCTGTTTTCTTAAATTAAAGAAAGAGAGTGTCCCTCCGAAATATCGAAATATCGCCTGTCTTGTGTCCATGTTATACCGCTATATGCCACCAAATATGCAACTAAATTGGATAAAAAGATTCTATAGAGCAAAACAGAAGCAGTAGTTTGGAGAAAAAGTGCAGGATTACAAGGATGGAAGTGGATTACAGTTCTCCATGTTGTATCACCAAATGCCACCAAATACACAACTAAATTGGATAAAAAGATTCTATAGAGCAAAACTGAACAAGTAGTTTAGGGATAAAGTCAGTGGCGGATCCAGGGGGAGGGTCGGGGGGGGGATCCGGATTCCCTCTCCCCCCCTCCACCCTTCAGACTTGTGTCTCCCATGTGGTTCATAAAAATATTAGAATAAAATTGTTTTATACGTAGTTGTTTCACTTCCACCAATTGACTGATTGTCAAGTTTTTGACTTAACAAACGCTTTTCGATTCTAGGGAATGCTGTAAATGGCGTTTTAGAGGGTAAAATCAGAAAAATGCTCCGGCGGACATGCACCCGGACCCCCTTTCTGTATTATTAATGTAGTATTAATGTAACAGTGTTGAAATCCAAAAAAAAAATAAATCCAATAAACCAATGTCAATGTCAATGTCCTTTCAGAAATTCCTGGATCCGCCCCTGAAAGTGCAGGATTACAAGGATGGAAAAGGGTAACCGTCCATCAAATCTGATTTCGTGACTTGCAGGCGGTCAAGAAATCGAAATTGCCATTCCAGCTGTTCAGTGAAACTTCGAATTTTTTAGACGTTGTTTCGTTCCTTTAGTTTATATTTCTTTTCTTTCATCCCGTTTGGCGATTTGTTCTTCGTAAGTTTCAAGATAAGCCAAAGGGGAGGGGACCCGTGCACTGCGGGCACATTGAAGAGACTGTTGAATTTCATACACGCCATGCAGGTACCATTAAAACCTCATTTTATTCAGTGTATCATCTGAGTTATATTCAGTACTTTTAGATACAGTTCAAGTAGAAGCTCCCTTCGATAAGTTTACCTTAAAAAATTCCTTTCAAAAATAATGAATTTTTAAACAAGCTCCATTCCTTACGCTTATTCCCCTCCTCTAAAATGTTATTTCACTCACTCATTTTCGGTTGTTTCGTATTTCTTTATTTTCCCCGTAGGATGATTGGCCCTTAACTCGTTATTATTTTGATGTTACCTGTTATAATTTTAAAACTGAAATCCTTATACTTATATAATCGCTTTTCGTGCGCACTCGTGAACACTTTATATAGACCTAACACCCCCTTTATCTCTTTAACTTATTAATCCCAGCTTTCGTCGTGCCCTTCCTTTTAAAAAAAAGGCCCTTAGAGCTAATTATCGGGCCTGAGTTTCATCTCGCTGAACTTAAGGCGCGCTGATTTAAACTTCCCCTTCAGCCACACGATCCCTTTTCCGTGTGTCTTGTCTTTCTCCAAATATTTTCCATTCAGGTTGGCATCCAAACAACTGTGGAACCACCAGCCACCGCCATAAGCGACGGCACAGTTGCGCTTCTTCGCCTGATCGTTGTCTTTATCTCTAGTGGTGAAGGCCATGGAGTTGTGATTCTTTAGAGCATCGCCAGCAGGACTTTTGCGGTAACCAGTGACGGTCAGTTTGTACCCAGACGCCTCATCACCAACAGCGAAGTTACTGTATGTGGCAGTAGCGCGAGTAGCCTGCCCCTTTCCCATCTGTAAAAATATAAAATGCGAGACGCAAATATCGATAATATGGGTTGTGTTTGGTGCTGGTTCTTGCCACTGATATAGAAGAAAGATAATACTTCGGGTTTTCAACTGGATATCTCACGAGTGAGGGCAGCAAACGAGTTAGATCCGGTTAGGTATCGAGTTAGATCCGGTTAGGTATCGAGTTAGATCCGGTTAGGTATCGAGTTAGATCCGGTTAGGTATCGAGTTAGATCCGGTTAGGTATCGAGTTAGATCCGCTTAGGTATCGAGTTAGATCCGGTTAGGTATCAAGTTGAACACGAGAAAAGAAATTGCCTAACCCCAAGTAGCCATGCATTATTTTGCTTATTATATAAACTACTCTAATTACGAAGTTTTAAGATATTCCGAAGACTGCAGGCGATTTTCAAGCATATTCTCGAAATCCAGATCGAATCGACATTTAAAAACATAGTTTTTTGGAGGAGAAAAACCATCCCTGCTCAATTTAAAACTACTTCCACTTTAATAGCCCTAAGGGTGAAAAAAATGTCCAACCTTGTCAAACTAGACTGCAGACGAAGGAATCCTGACAGTTTAAAAGGTTTAGGCAAAAAGCCTTGGAGTTCTCAAAGTTCGAATTGTTTGTACAGTAGCCGGATCTCGATAACTCGATTCTCAAGGGGAGAGGAAAAATTGGGTTCGAGATATCGAAGGTTCGAGTTATAGAGGATAAATTTGCAAGCCATCTTTAGCCAAGGGGAAAAAAGTTTGATTCAAGTTAGCGAGAGGTTCTAGTTACAGAGAGTTCGAGTTATTGGGATTCCACTGTATATCTAAAGTAAGCTATTGTGATATAAATGTTGCAGTAGTTAGCTCAATCTGTTGGCTCACCTCTACAATAAGATTGACGTTTCGATTTGCCGTTAGCCGATGAAGATATTCATTTCCAAGCCAGAAGCTTTTTCTTCAGACTACCAAAACCTTTTTTGTACTTGGCCCATGGTTGATTGAAGTTGCCGGTTCTCTTCTCTTTCCTCCTCTGGAACACAGTCCACCCATCATCACAATAGACTCGAAAGGGGCGTTTACCATCTGGGTTGATGCAGAACAACCCATCACTTCTGCCTTCTGCAGTGACCTCGGAGCAGTCTGTAATTCAGTCAAATTTATAAATAAACGCATATAAAGAGGATTCGCGCTTGTTTGGGGATCACGACTGATCAAGGCAACCAGACTGTATTGACAAATGTATGGAAAACAAAAATATTGATCCTGATTGCTCGCCTTCTATCACAGCTACACTCCTCAAATTTGATGAGTAAAATCTTCTTCCTCAGTCGCGTATCGCAAAGAAGTGTTCAATTCACAAATACTACAAAATTTAAATTTTACCAAAATTATTGGACACTGGATTCCCATACAAACACTGTATTTGACACTGGATTCCTGTACAAACATTGTATTTGACACTGGATTCCTGTACAAACATTGTATTTGACACTGGATTCCCATACAAACACTGTATCTGACACTGGATTCCCATCCCCACGGGGGTGGGGGAGGGGGGAGGCTACTCGGGCATATTTTGGGTGGGTATGTGCCGCCCTGGACCCCGTTTTAGAAAGAATTTGTAGTCAAAATGATACCCCGTTCTAGAAAAAATGGCTGCTGATAATCTGAAGCTTTCGTGCGTTCAAAATATTATACCCCGTTCTAGGAAACGTCTCTAAAATGGATACCCCGTTCTAGATCAGGAGTCCCAAAATCACGACCTACCCGTAAAGGTATTTTGGGGGAGTACCCCCCCCCCCCCCCGCCCCCCCCGGGATTCCCATACAAACACTGTATTTGGCGACATGTTTGCCCTGATTACACATGATCTCCAACAAGCGCAAAGTCCTCTACGTTGTTACCTCTTATTATTTGGGCAAGACTTTCATGACTTTCATTAATCGGGAACGGATAGCATTATTGAAATCAAAATACATATAAAATTCAGGTTTTAAATTGATCATTGGAATCTTCCAACGGTAGCCTCATTCAAAATAACGAATGCTGATTGGTTTGTTATTGGCATCAGGCAAAAGTTCACATGCAAAGCAGGCAACAGTTGGCTGCTTGACGCATCTGACCTATTTCTGTTAGCTCAACAAAAATTCATCACTGAATTTTTTTTTTTTGACGTTAAGAAGCTCTGCATTTACAAAACTCCGAAGAAGAAGTCTTAAAATGCTAGTGTGTTGGTACTGAAAGGGAAATTTTCACCGAAAGTGAAGAAAATTTCCTATGACGTCCAAGCGACTGAATTCTCTGAAACCAATTCAACCTGTGAACTTTTGACCCATGACTCTAACTAAACAGACTGTTTAAAAGACCAAAAGACTACAGATCCAGACATCTTACATACACAAGCTTCAGATAGTTGCAAAACTCACAGTTTTAAATTAATGGCTCACTTGTGCAAGCATTTTCTAACATTTCTGGCAACTTTCGACATTTTTTTAAATAACAAACATAATCTTCAAAGGCATAATTTCAAAGTCGAATCATAGTGCTAATAATCATTGCATTCCTTGTGACTCAGTCGCAATGATGACAGTGCACGCCATATGTGGTTTGAGTTTGTTGTCGAGAGTTCTCCGGTTTTGTTCATGCCATTATAACCAACATTCTAAATTCCAATTCAATCCGGAACGCAGCAGTAGACATTTCGGCGAGTTCGAAACTGCTCCGGCTTACATACAGGGACGTGCTAGGCACGGTTACTGACATTTTTACCTCTTGGTATGGGCCCCTTCCCGGTCGAACACGCCATGGCAATTGTTACTGCCGTCAGCATTGTTAATATCCAAAGGCTTGTATGCTCCATCATAGATTATTTGCTATATAGAGAACAAAAAACAAGACATGTATCAGAAGGTGCATCAGTAAAAATCAGTAAAAAAAAAAACACGATAATCAGTTGGACTAAAACGGCTCTGGCAGTTTAACTTAGTAACGATTTTACTGAAAAGTTATTTATCAAACACAAGGAAATGTGTTGCATCCATTTTCAAACACCGAGAAGTGGGTCAAACAAACGAGACGCTGCCGAGGTGTTTGGACTGTCTTAAATAAATGCAGAGAAAATGAAGGAATAAGATCGTCAAAATTATATGGGTTTATTTCTAAAACTTGAGAAAGTTTGGGAGAATTCTAAAGATCTACGTACTTTTCTACCATACTAAAATACTAGCATGTGAAAAGGTTACTAAAATACGGTATTAACTGAAGCCGGTTATTTCACTTGAAGACTTGAAGATTTCACGTGTCTCGTGATCTCTATGGGATGCAATTCGTTTATAATAAAGTAATAAACGGCCTTGACTAATAGTTTTATTCCGTTCACATAATGCCCGCTGTGATTTTTATTACATCCCGATTTTACACGGTTCATGTTGCTGTTCAACAGTGTATCGTGCGACACTTTGAACATGATGTTAAAACAGGCCATTCAACATGTTAAACGTTGTTGAAGGAAAATAGAGACAGGCTTTATTCCGTTCGACAAGTTGGATCTTGTCAGCGAAAGACAAAAGCAGGCGGCTAATCGTTTACAAATGTTGAATGCGTTTTCTACTCATTTAACAAGTTGCGACAAATGTTGAACCGCGTGGCAGGAATGAAATGCAAATGCGCAAGCGCTTGAACTGGGAGTATTTCACTGATCGATTTATTCGACTTTTCAGGCATCAAACGAAGCAAGGAGCGTTGATTTTCAATTTCTTCTCTAAATCTTGGTGGGCGAAAACCTTTTAAGAAGTGATTATTGATAGAGACAAGGACTTCTGGCTAGTGTTTTTGGAACTGTGACAGTCAGAGTCGCAGTTTTTTGTTCATCGCATGCTGTCATGTTTTTGGCGCCATACATGAAAATTCACTTCCATTGATCTTTAATTCTACACGAAAAACATACTATTATGTACAACCTACTTGGGAAACGCTGTTGAACTGATAACATAGCATGTTAAATGCTACTGTGCAACTAATTTGTTACAACAAAAAGATGCACACGCCGAAAGAACTGACATTAAAACTAATAGAAACTAATTAAGCTGATGAGAAAAAATCGACCCAATTGTAATTGGTTTTCTTCCGAGCCATATACTGACCGCCAGTAACACATTTTATTCGGCATAATGTGGCAGACTTAGTTACGTGCCTCAAACGTCTTTGCGGCTTGCTTCCCTTACACCACACTCACGTTTTAAACATGTTTAGGACTTGTTCTTTCTATATTTGTTAGCGAGCGTTGAAATTAATAAATATGATATTTTTCCGCCTTCTTTAACATTACTAAGACCCCGTCCACACGTATCCGGATATTTTTGAATCGGTAGATTCTTAATTACTGGTGCGTGTATAATTAAAATTGTTGTTGAGACAACGTCTCCATATAAAGAAAAATGCTTCCTTTAATGAAAAATAGCTTTCGCAAATCTTTGAAATAATATTTCGTTCAGCTGAAACTTTTCTAAGCTTATGCTCTAAGGGAAAAGTGTACGTTACTATCAATCAACATCTTTAGTTTTCATTTATAGTAAATCATTTTATAAAACTATACGTTAACTCATTCTAATAAACGCCAACGATAAACACATTGATGCGTTACTTCTAAACGTGTTTAATTGATTGGGAATTGTGGTTTTTTTTTTCAAAAGACCAAAAATCGAAACGAAGTCATTTCTCCTGGTCTTAAGAGAAAGGCAGCAAGCAGAATTTTCATTTTCATTTTCGGACATGCAGTTTGGGCATAAGTTTAATTACATTTTAGGAAAACTGTCACTAAAACGTATTGGAGGTAGGTTAAATTTGATTGAAAAGATGTAAACTCGGGATTTAAAGCTCATTTCTAGCTAAGTGAAGATACATCCTCTAAAAGTCATAAAAAAACAAACTATTTTACCTGATTCTGGCCCGAGAAGCAGTTGTTTTGACTAAGTTCTTGGCCAAAGCCCCCTTGCAGAAGACTACAGCTGCAGCTTCTCACAGGATGCGATTTACACCGTCGTTTTGTTCAGAAGGCAATTAACACAGGATAACCTTAGAAATGAATTGGCGTCAAAGGGTTATCCTATATTTCAACTACTTTTGACGTTTCACCGGGGGTTTCTCTCTCACAAACACGCATGCATGAATGGCCAAACCCGGTTGCCAATGGAGCTAGCTTCTTCTTCCTCTTTTTTTTTTTTTCGCAAACATTTGCCTTTGAAAGCGATGGGGTGGGACTTAAGGCAAGTGCGCAGGGTGGGTGGAAATTTTTATTAGCATTACCACGTTTTCAGTTATACGGCAAGGTACTTTAGATCGAGTTACAATACGCACCAATGCAAAACGAGTGCAAATATGGCGTATAACTTCATTTTTTCCCAAGTCTTGGCGATAATTTCGCATGGATATATGAATATGACTTTTCATATTCATTGTTATATTTACACTAGTTTTATTGTATTTGAAACCGTTGAAAAAAAAAAGGTTATTCAGCGAAAAATAAAGGTGTAACAAGGTTGAGCATTTTTGCTGTTACATTTGTTTTTTTTTTTTCGCGCGTAATAATCGAAAAAAATATGAAGAGCCGAGAAGAGTAAAATGTTTGCGCTAAATAATCTCTTCTCGTACCCAGATTTCCCACGTACGTCGGTACAAGTGAGATCTAGGTACGAGATTACCCATAACCACTAGCGATCAGTTGACTCGTTCTCAGGCTCCGCCGCTAGGAAGAAGGATTGTGGCGCTGAATTTGACATGTCACAACATGGCGACATTTGCCCACAAACGCAAGGCTTTAGCAGCGCTTCTGCTTATTTTACTGCTTGACGAAGAGGAGGATGAAGAAAGCGATGGCGAAGAAACCGAAGAGGATGAAGATTACGATTACAAAGTTTCGGAAGATTCTGAAGACGAAAGAGACGATGACGAACAAGAAGGACTACCCGTGAACAGACCAGAGGTAGTGAATGAGTCTTGATCTTTGCTTTTCCCCCTTTTTGCAATCCTTAGATTACACAAGTTATCTTGGTCTCACACAAGCGCCATGTATTGTTTTGTTTTAGTCCAAATTTTTGCCAAGTTTCATCAACAAATGTATGATGTATCTAAGGTCTCTTAACTTGGACAGAAATATTTCTAAAGTAACTTAAGCTTAAGTCTTATAAGCTTAATTCATAAATCTCGCAGGTATCAAATTTTACGAAAATTATTTCATATTCACAGATTCTGATTCCCGTTTTGGCTGTGTGTGCATGTTTATTCATTTCCAAAATGTTAGATTTTACAGCTGTTTAGCTACCCAGCAAGCAGAGGTTATTTTATCGCCCCATGTAGTAACTTTTCGCACGCCAGTAGGCGGTACATAGGGCGAAACAATAACTGTTCTCAGGATACTGTTTTGCAAGTTCATACCATGGATGAGTAGAAAAAACTCTTTCTACTATCCATGCTTCAATACAACACGTCAACTGTCAACTGTCGGTAATGTTTCTGAGGTTTATGTGTACCGAATCTTTATTTTCTTTTCGTTTTTTCATTTTGCTGGCTATGAATTCAGTTAATGTTTTCTGCCTTGCAATGTTATTAAGCGGAGCCACAACGCTCCCTTTACTCTCAGAATGCACTTGTCATTTACTGAGATAGAGGGCATTGGACGAACGAACGCAATCAATACGGTGGAATCGTGGAATTTTTCATCCTAGGAGACGCAGGAGCAATTAGTCGGGAATAGGGATAGAAGGAAAGGGCAAAAAAAAAAAAAAAAAATGGCGAAAAAAGAAAAGATCCGTGTAAGAAAAGTTATAGTCTCTCTTTAACTTTTCTCCCGCCGATTTTTTCTCTTTTTTGCCCTTTTTCTCTTTTTATATTAATTTATCCAGGGACATCTTTTGTACTCTCCCTTCGCCCCGACTAGCTTCCTCTAGGTTTCCAAGGATGGACGTACACGAGAACAGAACCCCATTATCAGGCAAAGAACCGGCTGAGAGAATAGAGCTCCAGTTAAGCAAAGATATGACGCGAACGACTCGGTTTCAAGGCATACATTATTCTGATATTTTACTTCTTTTATTTTGTGTGAAATAAGTTTAAATATTTCATTTATTTTAAGTGAAAGAGAATAGTCAGTTTGAGAGATATAATGGTAACTAGTGTTGACAAGAAGAATATCCCAATGCGAGACTTATTGATTGATAATAATCAATTGTAGACTCGGCGTTTATTCGAGGCCCACTGGCAATCAAGGAACTGATATAGAAGGAATGATGGTCTGAGACAATCTTATTATCCAGTACATGTTTGGTCAAAGAAAATACCGGGAAATATTATATGAAAATATCTTGAAAGTATTCGAGCCTATCACCAAGGCTCGCTTTTAATTAACAAATAAGTAAATACTGTAAATAAATAAATTAGATCAATGATATTAGAACTAGCAGTAATCAAAGATTAATAAGTGCGTTCGAAGTTCAATGAATTTAACTAAAATCATAGGAAAATTTAGGAGCAAATTAGTTGAGAAGAAACACGAAGTATTTAAACAGCAACATGAACAACCGTAATTTTAATAGTGAAACCAAAAAATGTAACAAAGCATGTCTATCTACTTAGTTACAATGTAGTTCATGATACTGATTGTGCGAGACTAATTTTGTAACAATAACATGAATGATAGTAACTTGAATAGTTGCAAGAGAAAATGTAACAAAACATATAAATTTGGCACAATGGCCACCAAGTACAATGACTCGGTTTGTTTGGTTTGTATTTGTGACCGCTATGGGTCAAAGCACAATGGCTTGGTTGATTTGCTTTGAGACAACTTTGGGTCAGAGTAATCGGTTGATTTGCTTTGTTGTTAGGCAAACTCGAGGACATCAATTTAAAGCAGGACAGCAGCGAAGGTCTTCGGTTTGCCACCAAGTATAATGACTCGGTTTGTTTGGTTTGTATTTGTGTCCGCTGTGGGTCAGAGCACAATCGCTTAGTTGATTTGCTTTGAGACAACTTTGGGTCAGAGTAAATCGTTTGATTTGCTTTGTTGTTCGGCAAACTCGAGGACCAATTCAAAGCAGGACAAAGGACAGCAGCGAAGGTCTTCGGTTTGTTGTAGTTGCAGTAGTTGGGACGCCGACGTCGCGCTTTCCACATGCTTTTGGAGTACTAAAAACTTTCATGGTGAGGCTTTGACAAGTTGAAGCGATGAACTTTTTAAGAAACATCGCATGAAGTTTGAGAAAAATGATTGCACTTACCATAGTTAGTCCCCTCTACTAACTATGATCGAACCAAAAAATCTCGATTCTTCACGCCTGGCATGCACAGGTATCCAATCGACCACAGGATACCCAAATCCAGTTGAAATTAGGATGCGTTCTCCCAACGTCGAACGCAATAATAAATACAGTGATAAAAATTGGTGTGGTTTACATGAAGTACCTATCTGTCTTGGCGGGAAATTGGGGAGAGTGATCGATCGGAGCTGAGTTGCTGAGTTGCGGGTGATTTCTTTATTATAAGCTTAAATGCCGCCGAAAAAGACCAAAGAAACGAAGGTACGGTGTTCGTTAAACTACATTATTCTCAGAAATTATAATTTAAGCTGATTAATTTGTATAATGAGGTTAAGATTCAGTGGTTAACAAGATCTGGATGTAAGTTTACATGTAAGATGCCAGACATCATAAGCTTATGCGTTTCGCGGCGCTTTGATTTACCCGGTTTTGGGAGGAATTCATGTTATTCTTCGATTGAAATAAATAAGTTCTATGTAGAACGGCTATTACCTTGATAGAAATTGTTTTCGTTTAAATAAAAAAAGCGAGTCAAAGCGATTCATTTTTGGTTATGTGTTGCTTGGTAACCGCTCACTTTGAAAATGTCTTCTCAGAAACAGGTGTAACATGCTCTTGGCCATTAACAAGTCTTCACCTTTGTTTACCTTTGGATTAAAAATATGTGAAATCTATTTACTGTATTTTGCTGTATGATCCCATCTATCTTGAAATTTACATGTACATTTTTCTTTCAGGAGGCTAAGGGAAAAGGGAAGCGCCCAGCCAAGCAAAGTAAAGCTGGGGATCATGAACCTAAGTCTAAGAAATCTAAGAAAGATGAATCAGAAGACTCGAGCGAAGACAGTGAGAGTGAAGAAGAAACTGACCTCTCATATGCTGCTTCAGATAAGTGAGTGAAACAGTGTGTACTTTGTACAAAATTATAACGAGTGATACAAGTAGCAGTTGGAAAAAATTCGCTCAATCAACAAAAACAACAATCTTTATTTTACCCCAGAACCTACCATAAGTTTCTACAATTTTAAAAAGGAAAAATAATAAGGGTGCTGGCTACCCGAATATTAATAACCTTTAAGTTAAATTGGCTGTTTTTGTGATATGCAATGGTCACCAGCATTACCCGTGGGAATAGAATTGGAGGGAGGGGGGGGAGGGGAGTTGGACACAAGGGTGGGGGGGGGGTTGGTGGAGGAAAATACCTAGGAGAGGGGAGGGTCAGTAAACATTGAGTTCTGTGATATGAAATGGTCGTCTGTTTTATACATAGGGATGGTGTTGGAGGGAGTGGGGGTGGGGGGGGGGAGTAGGGGAGTTGGATGTAGGGGGGATAAGTACTGGGCAAAGCAAAACATCTAGGAGAGAGGAGGGTCTGAACATCATGTATTCTTATCGCATTCGAAGAACGCAATCCTAATTTTGTGTTGGTTGTCCTGTGGTTTATGTGCAGTAAAATTTGAGATTTTTTGGTAGACGGTCTTCCAAATGGCCGCCCCTATTGGTTTTATTCAGGGGCTCATTTCCGCCGGAAATTCCTTCAAACGCATCTCCATAATCTGTGATTACTGCTAGTAAATACACTGTAGTTGATTCATTGGAGCCTTTGATTAAAAGCAACTTGACATTTTCTTGCAAGACTGCTTAATATTATCCATCTAGAGTTAACTTAAATTTGTGCCAAACAATTTATTTTTATGATTTTTTTTTTAGAGAATGGAATTTTAAAATTTCTAGCTGGAATGTAAATGGCATGAGAGCATGGTTGGTGAGTAATGTGATAATGTGGTCATGCATCATATGCAGGGTGCAAATACAAATCATTTTGAATACAAAAGGCACATGCAAGTAGAAGAATATATGTATTGTCTTCTTCCTTTGCCAGTATCTACGCTGTTTATTTGTGTTGGTAACTTGTTTTTGAAGCCATACATCTGTATAGTGTGATCAAAATAATGCACCTTAAAGGGGCATTGTCACGCAGATTTTGCTGTGTTTTGGTCAAAATACACTAAACATATGACAAAGTGCCTTTGCTCAAACATACACTAAAATTGCTTTTAGAACACCAAGAAGATAATAATATATGTATAGATAAGCTTAACTAAGGTGAAACTTAACTAAGGTGAAAGGTTGGAAGCACAATAATTAAAATTGACGACCGGGCTATTTTTCAGTTTTAGCAGTTCTCAAAAACAGTAAGCTTAAGGCTTATTATCCGACAGTTCAAACAGTAAATTTAGACCGTACAAATGTTCACAAAAAAAACTTTTCTCTGTCTAGAATAACTAGTACGACTACTTTCCGAATAAAATACAGTTGTCGTTTGCCAAAAATTGCTCGAGAAACTGATTTGGTAATCGAAATTGCAAAAATACACAAAAATATTTGCATAAGGCGACACGAGTGAAGTCTAAGTCTTGTTTTGTTTCCATAAAATCGCAGTTTATGTTTAAAAGCAACATGCATACCATTTTAATATAGCGCATCAAGCTGCCTTCGATGAAATTCAAGAAATTGATACAAATGAAGTTAAGCTTGTTTTAATTAAAATAATTCTCCAAAACTACACAAGAACAGAAAGAAAAAGTCAATCACAGATTGATATCAACATAAATTCCCATCGAAAAATGTAATCTGTTCAGTTTACCTTTGAGTCCCTCACTTGCTGGTTAATTCTCTTGCATTGAAATGAAGTTCCTCGAAGCAAGATTTTATCCCAGAAAGCTCTTCTTTTTCTACTAAAGCGGCTTCTGAGTATCCCTCAATTAGTATCCCTGTCTTGAGAAGCAAACCACGAAAAAATGCAGAGAAATAACGACTTTGCTTGTCCACTAAACACTGACCAGTGAAAGATCCAAACTTTTTAAAACATGTTTACCGAGCTGACAGCTGTGTAGCCGCGCGAAAAACAAAGCCTCAAAGATCCCAGATGTTGATGATGTCCTACGCGCATGTTTTGTGAAGTCATACGAGCCCGCAAGCTAACCCAAAGCGTACGGCGGGCGTTCGGCGAGAACACAACGGGCCTGCGAAACATTCCGCTAGCCATGACCATGAAAAATGACGGGCATGGGTTCTATGAGTATGGGGCTGCGCAGCCGGACCTTCGGCCCAGCAAGTTCTCCACTATCAAGTGCTTTCTTCCAGGAAGAAAAAACCATAATAAGTTTTTCTGCAATTTTTCCACAACTCTTGGGAGGAACTTGAAAAAATTGGCCAATTTTTTCAAGTTGCAATCCACTTCCATCCTGGCCATCCACAGCCAAAGATAACAAATACTAGTTTATGTGCTATAGTAGAGTATTAATTTTGTTGACAAAGCTGGACCATTATTTGCAGGTTTCCATTGAAACAAATATGTTTTTTGGCTTTTCAAAGTGATACTAAAAATAGGTTACAGTGTCCCTTTAACACTGAGAATGAGATCACTCCTAAGCTTAAAATGTGAATTGGTTATGTGTACATGAACAGTGTCACTGCCTGTCCATTTCAAAAAGTTCTTGTTATAATTTATAAACAGCTGTATATGAACATTTAAGTTAAACTTGCATGCACTAAGTACTGTACTTACATGTAGAAGCAATGCAGGGATGCAAATCATTTAGCACTCGCCTACTCACCCAGGCAAGTGTCCAATCTTCTTTGGCAAGTGAAGATATTTTACATTTTTTTATGCAGTTCTGAAAGAAAGTTTTGAGCCTGAAATGGTCCAATTATATCAAGAGAAAACATTTGTTGCTCACTACTCTTTTTGGGGGATGCACAAACATTGTATGTTCCTCTGGTACAATGTAGTAATTAAATTAAATCTTGTTTTTTTCTGAGCACTAAAAAGGTTGTTTTGATTGCTGATGTTAATCTTGTTTTTTTGCAGAAAAGTGGCTCAGCATCATATGTAAAAAGAGAAGCTCCTGATATATTCTGCATTCAAGAGACTAAATGCCAGAAGGATGATATTCCTAAGGTTAAAACTATTAATTTTTCATTCTTTCTCAAATAAGTATTATCATTGACAACAACATTGTAGAACAGTGTTTATTATATAAACACCAATGAAATACCAGGTGAGCTTTCGCGCGTAAACATCATATCTTCACACGTGAGAATAACATGTTATTTTCACACGTGAAAAGATCACCATTGACACGTTGTTCTACTTTAGGACTTCAAAAAAAATTTATTAAAGTGAAATGGTTTGATTTCATTGGTGTTTATATAATAAACACCAATGAAAAAATATGAAAAATATTTCACTCGTTCGCTGCGCTCACTCGTGAAATATTTTTCAACACTCGAAGAGAAATTTCGTATCTTCGCGCGGCCATGTAATATCCTCTATATTATATTTTTAAAATTGATTAATAGTTCAATCATAAGCAGGATATGAAGGAAATGAAAGTGTAACAAATGGACTGTAAACCCTCAAATGCAGTTCAGCTATAGTGTTTTCACTGACGTCATATCAAAATTCAGAAGCAGTTTTCGATTCGAAAATGTTTATGGAATTGTAGAGAGTTTAAAACTACACATCTGGACCAAATTTTGAAGAGCAAGAGCATTTCATTCAAGAGTTATAGGTTAATGAGTATAGACATTTCTAGTAAGAAATGTATGGAGCGGCCATCTTGGTGTCCCACTTAGGGACACCAACATGGCGGCCAAAAAATCAAAGTCTTAATAACACCAAAAAACTCATCACAAAATATTGTATTCACTATAAGAGGCATGAAATCGGCTTATAAGCATCTATAATTCAAAAATAACTTTCAACTAGTTCAATTTTGTTTATTTTCACGGCTTATCTAAAATAGCGTGACGAATTGCGTGACACATTTACAACCTTTATAAATCTAAAACGAAACATTGTTAAAACCTGAAACTTTTTGTGAAAGATTATAACACTGGTATCTGTTGTGGTTCAAATTTTTTTTTGGTTTGAAAATTTTCAAACCAGTTTATTTTTTTAAAAACCAGTTTAAAATTTTTGAACTGGTTTATAATTTTTAAACCAGTTTATTTTTTTCAAAACACACCACTATTTAGGGTTAAGCACTGATGTTATTGGTAAGGGCCACTGCTCACCAGTGCTAAAAGTATACCATTTGGGTTTAACCCCATCCAGAGCTTCTCTTTAAAGGGCTAACAACACTTTGTCATGTAATAATAGATACAATTTATTCTTGGTTCAGGGCTGTACATTGTAGCTAAGAAAACACATTTTAGCAGGCTCATTAACAAGTTCAGCCAGTTTTTCTGGCTCGTACACCTTCACAATCACCCCAAAGTCTTTGTTTTCTAGTGAAATTTCAGCCGGTGATAAGTTCTCTTTCAGGTGGTGAAATTAGCTGGAAGCCGGCTCTTAGCTACATCCCTGTTGGTTTGCGCATGACAATCATAAATATTCAAAAATGTAAACTGTATAATAATATTATTATCCTACAAAGGTACATGTATGTGGATGTCAGTGTTACATTCCTTCACAAAAAGTTTCAAATTTTAACAATGTTTTTCCGATTTGTAAAGGTTTTAAAATTAAATGTCATTTAATTTGTCACACTATTTCAGATAAGCCATGAAACCAGGGGTCGAACTTAACTTTTTAGTCCACTAGCAAACTTTTGCTAGTAAGATTTTTTTCTACTAGCAAAACTAGTAAGGTCACTAGCTATTTTTTTGCAGTCATTTTCCCTTTGATGACTCTGAAATAATGGTAAAAATACCTAAATAGTACACTGTTAATTTTGTAGTCTTCTAATCTTTGCCGGTGTTGTCCCGTTGTTTCTTTGGCGGTTCGGGATTGTCGGGTGAGACGTTATCATCTTCGGTCACGTTACGAGGGTCTCTTGAAAAAAGGGGTTATTTTAGACATCTGCAACGAAAGTGGCTCACAAAGCGTGAAATTCATTCTCATCTGTCACGTTGCTGATTCCAACAAAATGTGAATACGTAGATAAAGTGTGCACACGTTGTGTGTAAGACCATGCTTATTTCCTCCCGTAGATGACATTCGATGATGTCTGAATTTTTGCCATTAAATCTCCAGGAACGTTCACTTTTTCCCATAACTTTTATTAGAGAAATGCTAACTCACAAAAGTTTGCTAGAGGATATTTTTCAGACTCGCAACTTCCAAAAACGACTCGCATTTTGCGAGTTTGCGAGTGTAAATTTCGAGCCCTGGAAACAAAGCAAAATTGAACCAGTTGAAAGTTATTTTCGCATGATACATGTACTGTAGATGCTTGAAACCGATTTCATGGAACTTATAGTGAATCCAATCTTTTGCAATGAGCTTTTTGGTGTGCCAGTAAATTCCTAGGGCCAGGATGTTTTTCTATCCATCCAAACTAGAAGTGAAGACCAAACTGGGCAGGCAAATAAGATAAGAACAAAGTGTTTTTCTAGCTAAAGAGAGCATGGAAAAGTACCATCTGTAAATTTTGAACCAAAACAGAAAGAAAAATATTTACTGCGACAAACAGTAACTCAGACAAGCTGGTTACATTGGATTTACCATTGCCAGTACAGTGTAGGTTTATAAATTATTTGTGACAGGTACAATATTAACTTACTTTATTGCATTCATTTATCTCTTTTATTAAATAAGGAGGCAAACTTTCCTGGATATCATACTTACTGGGCGCAAGCAGAGACCAAAGGTTACAGTGGTGTTGGGTGAGTTGAAATTACAATGCAGTGTACACCTGTTTGAAAAAACGTTTTTGATCAAATGGTTTTCTGGGAAGCTGAATTAATCTTCTTTTAGTCCCAGATGAATCACACATCATTACAATACAGTTTGCCCAAAATCTTCCTCTGAAAATCTTTTAGGAAGGAATAATATCTTAAGGATACTCCCAACCTTTGGGTGTGCCTGTCAGAAAAACAAAAATGTACACCATCCTTTACTATCTACCCAAATCTAGAAAAAAAATTCTAGATTTGCACATATACAATGTCTAATTGATTTCTTTCTGTTTCTTTTATGTAGACTTTGCAGCAAGACAAAACCAATGAATGTATCCTATGGTATAGGTCAGTCGCACATTGTAAAACACAACGAATTGTTATTAATTACCTATAAAAGGCTTGGTGGAAAAGGTCCAAAATAAACATTGGTTAAAAATTACTGAGTGTTTGCATACATGTGTACAAGCTTGTTTTTGATCCATATTGGCCATAGTTATACAATACATGTACATTGATAATTATCTTTTGTTTCCTTTGTTGTTGCTTTTTAATTGTTTTATACTACAATGCATACATAGTTTTGATATAATTGTGGCACATGAACATGTGGTGTATGGTTCAAATTCTTCATTGGTTTGACAATTTTCAAACCAGTTGGATTTTGTTTTGACTTCCTTTCTCTCAGATTCTTTACCCATAATCTAGACAAAGGAAAACCAAACCAAAGAAGAATTTGAACACATATACATGCGAGATTAAGTCTTTTTACCATGCATAGCCAAGTGGCACTTACACTGTATCTTCAGGTTCATCAATATGAAACAATCTGGAGTATTGCTACTCCCCAGAGTTGTGATTCTAGTCCATTGTGTGGTTACATGTACTCTCTTCACTCGGGTGTATATAAAATGGATAACAGCAATGTAATGATGGAGGTACACAGGGATGTAGCTAAGAGCCGGCTACCAGCTAATATCACCAGCTGAAAGAAAGACTTGGGGTGATTTTGAAGGTACACAAGTGATAAAAACTGGCTGGGTTTGTTTATGCGCCTGCTAATTTTTTTTTTCTTAGCTACACCCCTGTGTAGATGTGCATGAAACCCTGCAATGGACATGTATTCTATCCATGGGGCCAAGGCGGAGAGAAGCAATACCCTAGTGGCTTCCTGCTACAGAAATCAGGTGTCTCCAGCTATGTATGCAGTCTGTGGCTCATGTGTGAATGTACATTTGTACAGTAAATATATGTGTTATGTTTTTCCAGGCATTGAAAAGCACGACAAAGAAGGAAGAGTTATAACAGCTGAATTTAAAGACTTCTATTTAGTAACATCATGTGAGTTGTTTTGTGTGCCTCCTTTGCTACTATTGAACAACAGGATAATAATTATAAATGATGGGCTCTTATAACATCACTTATTCAAAAGTTGTTTTTATCCTTTGTTGTTGTTTTTTAAATGCTTTTATAGATCTTATTTTAATCAGTCTTTGGACTGTCACCTGATGATTTTTAATTAAACGTTAATTTTTGTTGATCGGAGTACACCTGTACAGTGTACATGGACTTGTAACCCAAGCTCATAATTATGTCGAGGGTCATTAACAAAAAGTTATAGCAGGGTTTGATTATGTGGCACATTATTATTGAAATAATTTGTGACCTTGAAATAATTAAAGGGATTTGGGACTTAAAATGAAAAGCAAGGGCATACACTTAAAAGGAGGGGCATCCTTTCTGAAATCACTTAGGAGATAAATTGACATTGTTTGTTTTGTTGAAACTACATGTAAGGTTGTGCACTTTTAACTTTTAGATGTGCCTAATTCTGGACGTGGACTTCCTAGGTAACTGTTTATATTATCAGTTGTATAGTTTTATTTCCTTGTCTATTTAAAATTAAATGATGTACTTATTGACTGAGTGGAAGGGCCAGATGTGAAAATATTTGGCTTGAGGTCATGGTGCACAGACCTTGTTACACTCGGTCCTTGAACCATGACCTTGAGTCAAATATTTTCACTTATCATATTACCAATTTGGAGACAAAATTGTTTCAAATTGTAACACAGGAGGCCATACGCTTTTGTAGTAGGCCCCTGCTTGCACAAATGCATACAGCCCTCATATGGGACTTTCATCAATAGTTTCACAATGAAAAGGCTCGCAGGGCCATACGGGTCATATGATAATAAAAGTTGTTGCTGTTTTCGTTTTCTTCAACAGTGGAAGCTGAGTATGGTTATGAGAATATTCAGTTTATTTTTGTATCGTGGATGTCCAAAATAACACTAAAAGGTGTATGATGAAACAAAAGTGATGATACCTTCCAACTTCGCCGTTTTCTCAGAATAAAGTTGTCACCATTGTTTTCACTGCTGAACTTTCTATGTAGGCTTGGCTATCGACAGGGCTGGGACAAAGACTTCAGAGATTACCTTAACAATCTGGATAAAAAGAAACCTGTTATTCTGTGCGGTGACCTCAATGTTGCTCACAAAGAAATAGGTAGGATTACTGCTGATAGTAATAGTTAACAATTATTGGATGAGGTTGAGCATGATAGCGATAATTATCAAGGCCAAAGTTTGTGTTATCTGCCAAAGCCGAAGGCTGAGGCAGATAACACAAACTGAGGCCTTGATAATTATCGCTATCATGCGAAAACCGAATCCAATAATTGTTTTATTATGCATATTCCTGAGCTGCACTTGTAAAGACAAGAGAGCGCACAAAAAAGTGATCAATGCACAGCAGTCAACTTGTAAGTAAACAACTTACGTCACTTCTGCATGCATAAAACTATTGTCTGTAGGTATGACGTAACAGAAACAGCAAGCAATAATTAGCTGCGTGCTTATAGCCAATCAAAATCGAGCTAGTGACACCAATGTATAATAATAATACATGTAGTTAATTGCCACTCACCCAGAAACTGAAAAACTGAACAAATGATTGTGTTTGCTGCATAGCACTCATATAAATATTAAAGCCGAATGACAATTGTTATTAATATTGTATGTGCGAGTGCTAAGAAGAAAGAAGCCCTAAGAAGTACTTGCATCTCATCGGGCTTAAATATTTTTCTTTCATTTCTGGTTTTCCAAATTCCCTTTGATTTTGTAAAGAAAATGTTGTCCAGGAGGATTTCTCAGCTGGGTTTATCGCTTCTTAGCACTCACATAATACTATACTTTCTAATGTCATTTCACTGCTCAGAACGTTGTTGGGTGCCATGGAAATGCTCCGTAACGAACTAAGAAAAGCGATTCCTTACTTAGTTTCTTCTTCTTCTTTGTAGACTTAGCAAACCCTAAATCAAACACAAAAACGGCTGGCTTCACAAAAGAAGAGCGACAAGGCTTCACAGAACTACTTGAAGAAGGCTTTGTTGATTCTTTCCGTCATTTTTACCCCGATAAACCAAAGCAGTACTCATTTTGGTCTTACATGGGAAATGCCCGTTCTAAAAATGTTGGCTGGTGAGTATACAACTGTAGAAAGTGTTACACTACTATTACATGGTGATGTAGACTTGCCACAAATTGACTGCGAATCCCACGAGAGCGCAACGAAGTCGCGAAAAGGGAGCGACGAAGTCGCGAGAGCAAGCCACAAAACGAAAAACGGACTTTGAGAAAGTCTAATGGTGATGTCACAATGATTACTAACAAATTTTATTTACATGTACCACAAACATGGTACAGACATTCCTTGCTGCTTCCTGTTTTTCCATTATCTTCTGCAATTCTAGTGACAATGTTCCTACATGTACTTGTACATAAACTTTAGCTTATATTTTATTGCATACAGTGTACGTGTAGTTGAACCATCTTGCAAAAAAAAGATCAGGCCTGAATGATCTAACATTAATTTTTATAACATTTTAACTGCCCCCCTTATTCACTCTAGAACTTCCACTCCTGGCAACACAA
Source organism: Cladopsammia gracilis (assembly GCA_022457155.1). Classification (NCBI taxonomy): domain Eukaryota; kingdom Metazoa; phylum Cnidaria; class Anthozoa; order Scleractinia; family Dendrophylliidae; genus Cladopsammia; species Cladopsammia gracilis. The sequence continues at coordinate 1,097,037 of JAJGOT010000188.1, forward strand.
CCACATTAAATATGTTTGACATACTGCTTGGTTTTCGTGGCTCAGTACTGTAAACGTTTTACTGTTGCTGTTAAAGCATAGAAATCACCAAACTAACATGTGTGTGATTGCTAAAACTGATAGTTATAACTCTTCTTTCATTCCCTCCTGTTTTTCTGAATGCCTTCCATTGGACTTTCTTTATTACAGGCGCCTTGATTACTTTGTGGTGTCCGAGAGACTGATACCTAAAGTATCCGATAGCCTCATACGTCAGCGTGTAAAAGGGAGCGACCACTGTCCAGTTATGTTACTACTGGCCCTTTAGACAGGAAAGGAACTTTTCAGCCCGAGATGTTTTGGCACTTTCAAGTTTTATCAATGGATGTCAGAGAATACAGATGAACTTATTGCGCTGTAGTTTGTTATCACTGTGGTCGGCCTACTTTTGATGTGCTTTAGATTGGCAGGAAATGAAACAAGGATATCAGATATTATAACTCATCACATTGATACACTGCCCAAATATGGTAAAAACGTTATCGATATACGCCATGTCTACATAACGTATATCCAACGATGGCGGTAAATTTCGAATTTTGACAAGAGAATGCAAAAATGACGGACCGGCCTCGATATTTTTTCTTCAAACCGTGCTTTGTTATCAATGTGTTGAGTTATAAAACTATTATAGCGCTCAAGCTTGCGTGATATCACCTAATTTTAGCCGACTCTGCCTACGGCCTCGTCGGCTAAGAATTAGGATAAGATAGGATAGGATAGGATAACTTTATTTAGACACGGTAAACTCATCAGTACAACTATAAAAACCTAATTAATACAAAATTATTATAAAATATGTAATAGCTAGAACTACATTACTAAAATTACCCTAAATAATCAATAACTATACAACAATAATATTAAATGCGAAATTTAGAAACCTGCTTTACATGAGTGCCGTGGGTAAAAATTCTAAATTTTCATGACGAGAAGAAACGCTCGCAGCCAGCCCGGAATGCTCTAAGGGAGTCAGCCTGCCGCAACTCGATTGGTAAGTTATTCCAAAGAACTGCTCCAGAGTAAGTGAAGCTATTTTTCACATAATTTGTGCGTGGCTGTGGGATAGCTAGCTTGCCCTCTGTGTCTCTTAAGGAGTAATTGGAGACGCTACTACGGTCAACAAATTTGGAACTAAGGTAATCGGGAGTAAGACCATTAAGCGACTTATAAACCATCACAGCCCTATGGATTTTTCGTCAATTAGGCGATATCACGTACGCTTTCGCGCTATAATAGTTTAATAAATTCCTAAATCAGGAGTTTACAGTCACTAGACACACTACTGTATCAGCAAGATTCATTGTATAGGTTCTGATCTGGTGCGTTGTCACACAAGGTTAAAAACAAATGACTAAACAGCAGACTAAATGGAGAAAATCCTTAAAAAAGACGGAGAACAAAAAGTCACATCCCTTGTGTGGTGGCACACCTGGTGGGGGGGGGGGGGGGGGGGGGGAGGGGGGTACTCGGTACTCGACAAAACTTTGTATGGGGATGCTAGGCGGCCCCGAGGTACAAACCCTGACCCTTATATACACTTTTTTGACAGAAAAGGTAACCCTTTCATATACCTAGTTGACTTACATCCCTGATTTACATCCTTGATACATGCAGATGTTGTAGTGACAAAGGAAAAACAAAAGACGCGTTTCTGGCTAGCATTTGAGCAACGTTTGCTCACTTTTCAGTTTAGTATAAACATTAAATTACGTTAATAGACGAATTAGCCATTACGTGCGACCTAAATGGCAGTTTTCCCTGTCCTTTTCTTTACTTCAACTCGTGAAATCCCTGCCATTTTATTCGGGCGGAGCATCCCCATATAGCCTCTTATAGGAAGTACCCCCGGATTGTCCACCAGTACAAAACCTACAGTACCCCCGGGTTGTCCACCAGTACAAAACCTAGCATGTGAACAGGTCTCCTGGATAGTGAGTTGAGAGGAAACTGGGGAATGGGGAAGAGGCGGGGAGGTGTCCCCTTTCCCCCCCCCCCCCCCCCCCCCCTCCCCCGCTTCTCACTTTGATCACCAGCTTTTCTTTACACCCTATCACCTAACCAGGAGGCCTGTTCACGGATTGGACAGAACCTATTTGATATTACAATTCATTAAACTCATTTCGTTGTGGATTGTTGGCGCCAGGCCTCGTTTTAAGAAAAAGACTCAAGGTAACTTGAAAATTGCTTATTTATTAAGCAACTGCGTTTAGATACTCTTTGAAAAACCTCTACCAAATGCGGGACGGTTTCCAAAGGTATTTGATGTTATGATCCCAACCCAAGTCCTCGAGGTCTAGTTACCGTTCTTGTTAAGTCCTTTTACCTTGATAAAAGCGTATATAAACTGATAACTGTAAAGTCGTTAAGAAAGTTACCGTCAAAACGTACTAATAAAGTTTGACTTTACCGAGGTGTAATGGTTTAGTGGTTTCAAAATCGCATCGGAATTTACGAATCGGTACGTAAGGTTCGTGTATGATGGGTTACACACCGATCTGGGTACTCCTGCCATGACCTTAGACATCATCATCATCATCATCATCATAACTTTGTTAATGTGTCAACAAAGGATTTAGAAATTGGTACTTCATGACTCATTGGCCCCTTCTTCCCGAGCACAGTTGATCAAAGCTGGATCAAACTAGCGTTAGACAGGCCTTTATGGCGCTTTTGAAGATTTGCCGTCAACAGTAATTTCCGTTGAATTTGTTGTGCTCTTCTTTTCTTTGTCATTGATTAAAAAAATTACTCCCTCAGTTTCCTTACCATGCAATTGGAAGAGAAAGCCAAACTCACTGTGACTTGCTCCCACACGGTCTTATGCATGTGTTTGGTAAGAGTTTAAAATGATGGCAGTTCCTTGGCGTTGTGATCATCCAATGATTGGAAAAACATTCAAGACACTGAACAATGCATTTTCCTACATTCTGAAGCACGAACTCGCAAGGATGAAAAAGGAAGGAAAATCGACAGAAGATCCTACCAATTTGTAAATTTCTAGGTTGAGTGTATTTTTAAGCCATTCTTGTAAAAATGCCAATTCTCACCGCAGTTTGTGGCAAGATATAAAAAGTACTCTGACAGGGGAATCATAAATTTGTAAGTGTGATTTGCGATTCGTTTTTGTAACTTTCTTTCTTTCTTTTTCTTTCACAATATTTTAGGTAGTTATTTTAGAGCGAACCCCCCCCCCCCCACCCCCCCCCCCCCCCCCCTTCACTCCATTGTTTGAAGCAGCCCCCCTTTTAATGCCAGTTTTCCATCGTCAACTGGAGTTATCGGATTCCATTCCCGGTTTGCCCAATAGTGGTCTCAGCTCGCCGTCTTGTTTGCTATAACACCAACTGAAACAAACCCAGAACAAGTCGCATAGAAACCGACCAACTACAACAATCAGGCGACACACCTGGGATAAAACAGCAGCGATCACAAGAAGACAAAAAATGGCAGGAACAGCAGCGAGAATGACAATTTCCACTATTTGAGAGAAATTCCACCAAGAGCTGAAATGATCGTTAAATGGTACCGCCAATGACAGAAAAGACGCAAAAAACACGTTAACAGTTGCCAACAGCACAATAGACAACAAAGAAATGGTTTCTATTGAGTTGGCAAAACCATCACGAAACGGGTGAGTCATGGAATGATGCTGGAGAAACAAAACACAAAAGAAACTCATGGTGAGAAGACGAGGCAATGGGTCGCTGACGAAAGCTTTCAACACAATAAGAACTAAACGGCGACCGATCATGACACTTTCCCAGCTCAAAGCAAGTTTTCCACCATCCTCAGGCCGCTTGAAAGAGTCGTAAAGTACCCTCTGTACATAATTCCTGGAAATCTGTCTGGAGGGTGAGTCTTCGTTTGCTGCATTTCTTCTTGTACAAAACCTAGAGAAGAATACCCAGTAAAGTAAATATGGCAACGGAAAGCAACAGGCCAGCAAAAAGTTTCCCGAAGAAAGGGTTTCGCTGTACAACTTGAAACAACCCCAAAACAAGACAAACACGAACGGCACAAAGAATGCGCAGACAAACCCAATCAAAATGTATTGCCACCATTGAAAACACTCCACTTTACCATCGTAAAACAAGTGTTTCTCAGAGCCAATGGGAACACATTGTAGCAGGTTAAAGCTGACAGACGCAAGAGTTGTGTATCCTAGCAACACGGTTTGCAAAATTCCACCAATGTAGGGACCAACAGACGGGGCTCCACGACATCGACACCTCTGGACTCCCCAATGCAAAACATAAAAGACAGCTATCATAAGACACGTGCCAAACACGTGAGATGCAGAGAATAACTGCTTAGTTACAACTGTGAGGCCCGGAAAGGGACAAATAAACCCGCTCGATGAAAATTTTTGTTGAAAGCTGAACAGTCCAACAAAAGGATTAATCAATTCAGTTTTTAAAATATGTTGTGAAGAATTATAGATGAGAATGAGGTTTGCTACCTGGTAAAAGTAGAAAAGAATCTTTAGATAGCCTTTGTCAAAGTTTTCTTCCTCGTTTGGTATTTCATAGTTTTTAAACCAGAGGATTTGACGCTTGATCCAGGGCACAATAGGAGGCTTAAATGTGAAGTACAGCGCCATTAGCGAGACATAAAGTACAGCCACAGGCCAAAACCAGTAATCCTTGCACTCATGTTTAAGTCTGCAATTTGTAGAGTAAAGTGTCTCCGTGTAAGACTCATGACACTGTCCACATAATTCACCAGAACGGTTGCCCTGACAGCCATTATATTCAGGAAAATCTTTTTCATGAGGAGAACTACAGTAACCCAGAGCACACATGGTAAACGTCAGCGTTGGTGGATTTAGCCGTTCTTTAAAACCCCAGAAGTTGGGTTTGGCGAATATATTTTGAGAACAGTTTGCTCCAAACGGGCATGGAAGACACTGAAATCCTGGTGCTACCTGGGATCCAAGCGCAAGACCACGCTGCAGACTGTAGGAATTTCCTGGGCATGCGGAACAGCTAAACCCAAGAGTAGTGACTTCAATTTTACAAGGTAGGTTGTTTATCTCAGTTGTGAATTGATCAGTAAAATTGAGAATTTCTATTTGACTTCCAACAGAACAATTAAATGTCGTTGTCAATGTAGTGTTTCCAAGATCTATCAGTCTACCATTTCTAACCAGCAGAAGGGGACCGGTACTTGCATATGGTATAACGTTCATTGCTGTGTTGTATAGTTTAAGTGCCCCGGCCTGAACTTTCTGCATGTATAAAAGATGCTGTTGTATAGTTCCTTTTTGTTCGTTTTGACATTTGTTGTCCGTTGATGGTTTGGCAGAAAACACTGTCTTGTACTATTAGACTAGCAGATCCAGGCAATGTGTATAAACTTCCACCTTGGGTTGATGCAAAGTTGTCAATAAAAACACAATTTTGAAATGTTGCCTTGCCATTTGTTAAATACAGAGCACCACCAGAAACGGCAGCATTTCTCTCAAACTTTGCATCTTCAAAAATTAAATGGCTTCTGTAAACCCATGAGGGAAATTCGTTTGCGCCATCAGTCTGACTGGTTGAACGTTCCTCGATACATCCTGGATTTTTTGCAGCATCCGGTGCTAGTGAAAGGGAAAGGGCTCCTCCGAATTTAGTTAACACGACATTTCCTACGAAAAGTGTGCTCTTAACTTCGAGACGTAGGTTTCCGCCAAATGAACTAAGGTATATTGCGCCTCCGCCATTTCCAGCTGTACAGTTTTTGAATGTTGTGTTAAATATTAAAACGATTTTGGAAAGTAAAACGTGGTTGCCGATACATAGTGAGCCCCCAAGTTGATCAGATCCTGCCATGGCCGACTGAACGTAATTGTTATCGAAAAGGGAATCTTGCACCTGAAGCAAGTTCAAGTCGAGAACATAAATTGCCCCCCCACACTCATGAGCGGTATTCCGCAAGAATCGAGACTTGAAAATTTTTAGGGTACAATTGTTATCGATAGAGACAGCTCCTCCAAAGGTACCTGCTCTATTCGATTCCATAGTGATGTTTTCAAGAGTAACAATGCTATGGTTGTATACCCCGACAAAAATTGCACCGCCAGCATCCTGAGTTACACTGTTGTTAAAAAACGTTGAATGTTTTACAGTGACGTGGCTAGTGTTTCTTATCGATCCCTTAATGAAGCTCTGAATAGTAACAGCACCACCATTATTAGAAATAAAATGGCTGTTAGTGATACTTATCTCTACTTGCGTTTTGTACACCGTAACTATAGCTGCACCACTCGAACCCGTACATCCTATGAAACGGGAACTTTCCACAACCAAGATCAAATCACTGTCTGAATTTTGTTTTAGTGAGGGCAAACCCGTGCGTATGAAAACACCTCCACCGTTTCCTTCTCCTCTTCCTTCAACATCGCTAGCAGTGCAGTTGGTGAACGCTGAGTCACACAGTCTTATTGAAGCCTTAACAGCAAATATTATGACAGCACCTCCACTCAAGGAACTGTAAGAGTTGGTAAAATTACATTTAGTGATGTTGATTTGAAGGTACTTCTCGCCTTGAATACTCCTATCTACGTCTGCTTTGTCGAGAAAATATGGTGAGAAAATATACACCGCTCCTCCTCCTCCCCCTCCATTCCTTGCTGTGTTGTCTTTGAAAAAAGTTTCATCAAAGCTTGCACTAATACTGACGCATTCAATGTTGATCGCTCCACCTTGAGTAGCAGTCGTATTAACAAACGATGAATTATAAACCGTTAACACGCAAAGATCATTTCCTCTTAGGGATATGACTCCGCCATTTCCTTCAACGCTATTGCCACAAAAAGTGGAGTTATAGATCTGTAATGAAATATTTGATGATGTTACATTGCATGATCGTGCATTTTGACTTCTGAAGTTGCTTGAATTAATACAAATATTTACGTCTGTCCCGCGAACGATTATTTCACTGTCACCATCACCTGTCAAAACATCTCGGCCTGATGATGGACCGTTGTCAATAAATGTCACATTCTGTAAGTTGATGTGCTGGTCGCCATTATTCATCTGTAGGAAAACAAGGCCTTTTGAACTGAACTTGTTGGCAGAAAATATTACATTGTCCACGGCGATATTACAGCTTACAGAGTGGCCACGGTTAGGCAATTCAGTAAGTGAGATACATCCGCTCTCATTTGACAAGACATTGCCATCAAAAGAGGAATTTATCAGCTTGAACATCACTTGAATGTATTGCGATGAACGTTTTGTACTGTTGACAACAACTGAGATGCAGTCACTGTTTCTAGAAAACGTCGAATTCGTAATCTGAATCCTTGAAACCACTTCAGTACGTAAAACAATCTCCAGGGCTTGTTTGCTGCCTTCGAATTCACAGCCATTGATACAAACAGAAACATCATTAAAACTCACAAAACTTTTACTAACAAGAAGTCCTGATAAAGTTACATCCATTTGCTCCTCATTATCAGAACCGTTAAACGTCAAACCTGTTCCTTCGGTGCATCGTATCTGAGGCATGGGACCGGCAGATCCGATGAGAGACACACTCTTAATGATGTAAATTCCCGGATGCTCTGGCGTTCTTGATTGACAGGTGTAGGGGTCTTTGTCAGTGTTAGTACCGTCTAAGTGAATGTGATCCCCACGTGACGCCAGCGTGACAGCCCGCCAAATGTTTTTACAGGGCTTCCATTGACTACATGGCCATGTGTCGTTACCTAAAACACGGGAAATGTACAAGTTCTTTTCCTTTGTGGCAGCTCCTGTAAATAAAATGTGGAACTGATTTTCTGAATGGTTTATGAAAAAAGTCTCTGTTTATTTGCAACTAGAGAATGGAAAAATAAAGAATTTGAAATCCGTGTTCATAAAATTGCGAAAATTTCGATCTAATTTTTATTGGGACTCGCTTTTACAAATGTGTGCCTTCTGGACCTTCTGTGACACTTCAGTTAAGTCGTTTAGACTCCGAATTTATGCCATGTTCTCGCATACGTATCACCGTTTTCAATAGTCTATTAAGATCAGATTAAAGCCTTGCTACTACCTTCCTCTGCCTTCGCTGCCTTCCCCTTATTAGCTATGCTTAATCATGACGTCAACTGCCTATACCTTTTGTGTTATTCTGCATGCTTATTTGGATTTCCAGCATATAAATTTGGATTTTCCGAGTCCTTTCGCAACAATTGGAACAATAGATAGGTCTAAACATGCCCGCTTTATACTAATACTGAAAGTAATGAAAGGAAGCGAAAGTAAGGGAAAAGAGATAATTTTTGAAGAAGCTATTTTTTTACGTACGGTTTAACGAAAGAGGCTTTACCTCAACGGGTAGAGCACTCGCCTTGCAAAAAGCAAGAGATAGTGGTTCGAGTACGCTTCGCTCCATTGTGTTTTTTTATTTTTCCTTCCTATATTCAGTGTAAAACGCTTCTTATTCGTACTTACCGCAATATTCTTTAATCTTAGCTTAGGCGTTAGGAACAAATGAACGTTTCAGAATGGTTTTGTTTATCGAAGCTAAACATAAAATTGTTCTTACACAATCATAACAGACTTGCGTATTTCATCACACAACTACGAATTAATGTCGTTATGCTCAAAGCGTTATGCGCAACCCCCCTGGCATTTGACTTTTTTAAAAAAAAAAATTGGTCAAATGCCCCACTATGTAGGCAGTTTATACGGTCAAATGCCCCACCGTGCAGGGCTTCACAGAGCGTCAAATGCCCTACCGTCCAGGCAAGGAGGTCAGTAAATAGTTAAAGGAATTTTTACAACGTTTCACACCTTTTAATGTAACAATTTATACAATTTTTTTATTTTTACAGCAAGTACACATTGGACAAGCCTTTTCAAAAACGCAGAGACGCACCAACAAAACAGATAATATAACTCAATTGGAACAAATCAACAAATAAAACATTTTTTTTAAGGAAAAAGATAACTCTACTGACAATAAAACGAAATTGAAAGCCAATGGCTGTGTTTTCACGAGGCGGTTTTTCTCGCTTAACATTCCTGTAGGTTATTTGTTTACTGACCGCGTTAAGCAGCTTAAAAAATTTATGCGTTTTCACGGACAGAACTTTATTCATTTTTCTTATACCATGCGCGATATATTTTCTTTTGTTAAAACAATAGAAAATTAGAACACAAAAGAACGACAATACAATGCCCTTCATTGTTGTTTAATTGCCGACAAGCTTAAGCGACCTGGTTTGGTGGTTTAAATTTAATGAGAATTCTATTGTAGTTCGCCGACTCGCTTAACTTTAAACGAGTTGGACAAGCAACTGTTTTCACGAGATTTCCGACTGTCACTCGCTCAGCGACTTGAAAAATCGCTCGTGAAAACACGGCCAATGTATGCTTGTTGTTCATGTAGCTTTTACCTTATTAGCTCTGCTAATAGGTCATCTGGAAAGGCTAATACCTTTTTACCATAACTGTAAAATTTCCTGTGCGCTCATTGGCCGAAAACTATTGTTTATAAGAGTACAAGCAATTGGCTTCAAGAAGATATTCAACCTTTCGATACGAGCTCGGAATAGTTTCCTGCTAAGACACCTTTCCGGATTTCCTTGTCCGCGCTCCACACTTCAAACAAAGGCATCTAAACTCCAGAATAATGAATATTTATAACGAAAGAGGTCAACCAAGTCAACAGACACAACAGCAAAACCACGTGGAAACTACCGGAAAAGAATGGATTACGATCCATTCGACCAAAATTTCCGGAAATTCCGGTACAAAATCGAATGGAACAGAAATTTTCGAAAAATTCGTTTCGGAAATTTTGGTCAACCTTTGGAGGTTGTCCCGTTTTCCGGAAATTTGGAATTTCCGGGAAATTTTCTGTTCCATTTGGCATTTCTACTCGGTGCGACAATTCAGCCGTAGTTGTTGCCTTGTGAAAAGCTACAATATGGCGGCAAAACGAGATGTTTATTATTGTCGCAGTCTGTTTCTTCAGGTTTGACGGTACAGAATTCTTTCTTCGATATTTCTGTCGATGATTCGGGAAATATCGAACCTGCCGTTGATACGTTGAAAACAAAACTGAATGAACTTGAGCAAAAAAAATGTACAATGCACGGAATTCTTATTCCCGCCAGTTGTGAATATTTCTTGTTTGTGGAATTGAGCTCGTGTTCTTACGTTTCAATAGCTACTATGCAAGAATTACAACAAGTTTCAACAACATCGCGTGCTAAAGAAACGAGAGCGGTTCATTCAAGTGGAAAATACCGTTCCATTCGACATATGAAAATTTCGGAAATTCAAACCGGATTTTTTGGTCGAATGGATCGCACCCGAAATCCTTTGCCTTGCGACCGCTGACCAACGTTTTTGTCGAAGTCAAGTGCCCGCCCCGGCCTCGTTTCGCGTCGAATGTCCCACTATGCGGAGCTAGCCTCTCGTCAAATGCCCGGGGTATGCGTTGCGTGTTAGCATTTCTTATTCACGGGTTGGCTCTTAGGAGCCTTTGATTGCAGACAAATTCTGTTCACTTCGCCTGACCGCCCACTTGACTACTAAGTAATGCATAATTTTCTTAAAACATTCACATTTGAAGACCGATGTCTGCGATGAAAAACCCTGACTAGTGACACTAATGAATCTAGGCCCTTGTAGATTGGAGAAATTGCTATGTTTAGACGATTGGACAGCCAGTATTGTGCGGGCTTCAATCGAGGTTAAAATGTCCATACAATGGGAATGTACATAAACACAACCACTTCTGTGTGTGCGTTCAAACCCGCATATTATTCTGTCTTACCTTCAGCGATGATACACCAAATGCAGTAAAAAGCGATAAAACCGAAGCTTGCCAGTCTTTGCATTTTGCTTACAAGACTTAGTGCTCTTTTAAATTCGAGTTCGGCTGATTTTCACTGACTTATCCCAACAAACCGGAAATACAAAGAGAAAGTCACAAGATCTATCAAGTAAACATGAGCCTGCGATATTATAGAAGCTAATACGTCACGCCCTAAGAGGGTCACGCTGACAGTCGGTCACGCTATATTTTGGGGTGCTTTCTCATGTCCTTTTCTTGTCGGTCCTGTTACCAGTGAAATCGGGGATCCTTAAAGCTCATTATATCTGATGATATATCGCATTCTTACATGTTAGTCATAGGTTCCTGTCGCATTATATTGCATTGTATAGTACTGCATGATTGTGGGAAAATGTTAGAAAGCGTGCAATTATATTTTTTGTTTTATACCACACATCGCCTGCAAATTTTTCCGTGGACTTTATTGACGAATGTATGGAAAACAAAAATAAAATAATTGCACGCTTATCTGATGATATATCGCATTCTTACATGTTAGTCATAGGTTCCTGTCGCATTATATTGCATTGTATAGTACTGCATGATTGTGGGAAAATGTTAGAAAGCGTGCAATTATATTTTTTGTTTATACCACACATCGCCTGCAAATTTTTCCGTGGACTTTATTGACGAATGTATGGAAAACAAAAATAAAATAATTGCACGCTTTCTAACAAAGCTACTTTCCTGCTTTGGTAAACTATATCTATTGAATAGGGCACTATAGCCACGTTGGTAGTGTGCATCTACCAAAATAGAACGTGCGCCCAAGTATTAGCAACCATTGACAGCTGTTTCGGCCTTGTTAGCTAATATTTGGGATCCAACATGAAGGTATAAACAAGTGCTGAATATGTACTACTTGTGGGGTTGTGGATAAAAGTGACGAAGTTACAATACCACACCAATGTGCTTTGGTAAACTATACCGTTACAAAGCACATTTGTGCGGTATTCTGACCCCGTCTCTTTTAAGCATATCCCACAAGCCTCACATAATCCCAGACTGGCGTGAAGTTTAAATTCAGTCGAAATGAATGCATCGATGTTTCAGTCAGTTTATTTTATTCTTTCATTTTTAATAAGGCTGATATAGATTTGAAAACTTTTCTTTCATTGCACCGCGTGAAAACACGTTGACTTAAAATCCCCCCTCCCCCCAACCCTGTGTTCCCCTTCCCCATTTTTATTTCCTTATTAGGAACGTCCTCACAGAACTTTGTATGGCTTTAATCTTTTCAGCCCCAACAGTGATCGCTGCCAAACTACTCGGTCCTTGTGATCGATATGAATGGTTAATCAATTACTGAGGACATGAGAATTACTGACCAACTCAAGATGATTTTTCTTTATAACAACTTCTCCCGACTACTTCTATAGGAAACACAAGGACACATGTAAGGAGAATGTGTATTTTCATATTGGGGATTAAAGAGTTGAAAGGAAAATTCGGCACTATATTCAAAGTAGTGTGCGGAGCAAACAGTTTAATTTGGTAACTTCTTACAACTATCTTATCACGGATATTCACAGCTGAGTATTTAAACAGTTCAAGGATGTGAGTAATTCATAAGGTTGCTGTTGCAATTTGGTTCCATAAATTAATGACTGCCTCAGATGGTTAATTATTAAAAACACTGGCAAAACCTCCATTCACGGGACACCTCCATTAACGGGACACTTATCTTTGTCCCGAGGGTGTACCCTAAGGTTCCACTATAGCTGTTTGACTGGCGTTCATTCATTTATTTTTTTCCTGTATTTCTATCCTATCTATCTACAAACAGTTACAATTATAAAATGCAATTCAAAGGGCTCGCGTTCGATATATCATGAGACCTACAATCCCTTGTGCGCATGCTTGGAGTTTGTTTCCGTTTTTTGTTTTGCTTTTGACGATACGTTACACTTTGTGACTGCTTACATGATGAATGTTCGCCATTATGGATGGAGAGCTTGCAAAAGTAACCTTCTATCCTATTCTCGATGAGTTCAAAAGAAACGGTGCTAAAGTAATTAAAGATAACTTCACCCACCAGCAGTAAAGTGGAAGGTTAAACTAACATTGCATCGTGTGAGTCTCGCACATGCGCAGAAGGGAC
>JAJGOT010000188.1:1115000-1192500 GCA_022457155.1 Cladopsammia gracilis
CCTGGCAGCCGTTGTATTCATGAACGTTCTGAGGAGGACTGCAATAACCCAAAGGACACATGGTAAACTTCAGAGTTGGTGGATTAACTGTCTTACTTAAAAATCCCCAAAAGTTTGGTTTGGCATGTATATTTTTAGAGCAGTTTGCTCCGAACGGGCAGGGAAGACACTGGAATCCTGGAACTAAGTGGCCTCCAAACGCACTGCCGCGCTGCAAACTATACTTGTCTTCTGTGCATCTCAAACAGTCGTATCGTAAATAGCGAGTGTTGACTGTGATCTGGCACGTGCTATTTATCGTTCGTATCTGACATGCTGTAAAATTGGTAATGGCCATCTTATTTCCTAGGGGACAATTAAACTTTGTCAAATTGTTGTCTCCAAAATCTATCAGTCCACCGTTTTGTACCAGCACAAGAGGACTATATATAGCACTGTCATACGGTTGTGCAGCATCCATTGTGGTATTGTAAAATATTAGTGCTCCTGAGCTTTCTGCGTGAAGAAAAGACGTCACTTTTAGCTGTTGCAACTCGTTAATGGTTTGGCGAAAAACACTTTCTTGTACAATAACAGTTGCTGACCCAGAAGCTGTGCATATATGTCCACCTTTATGTGCCGCGAAATTGTCAATGAAATAACAGTTTCGAAACGTTGCCTTCCCGTTGATTAAATATATAGCACCACCGGCACCCGCTCTATTTCTCTCAAACGTTGTATCCTCAAAAATAAGTTGACTTTTGTAATTCAAGAAGGGGAATTTATTAGCATTGTCAATGTGGCAGCTTTCAAATAATTCCTGTTGGCTACATTCTGAATATCGTTCGGTATCTAATGATGAGTAGAGTATGGCCCCTCCATATCCAATTGCATTATTTACCACAGAGTTCTTCACGAATCGACACCTTTTGATTTCAAGATTGATAATTTGATTTAAGGAATTTAGGAATATAGCACCTCCCATATATCCAGATGAACAACTGTTGAATGTAGTATTGGATATTGCAATGGATATGGAACTTGATGCTTCGGCACCGGCAAGATATAAAGCGCCTCCCCATCCCAAATCAGCATGATTCCCTTCAAAGACAGAATCCCTAACCTCGAGCTCTGTCAAAGACACAATAAACACGGCACCACCGAAAGCATTTGCATTCTTCAAAAATCGACACTGGTGTATTCTAACGGTACAGTTGTAGCGGATAACAGTACTAGATCCCAAAAGGCTGATACTTGATTCCATGGTCACGTTTTTAAGACTAACAATGCTTCGGTTGTAAAGTGATATAAGAATAGGACTTGAGCCACTGTTGTATAAAAACGTGGAGTGCTCTATTTTGACATAACTGATGCTTTTTGTCGAATAGATTGAAGGGGACTGAATAGCAACAGCACCGCCATAATTAGAAATAAAATAGCTGTTATTAATAACAATCTCTATTTGGGTTTTAAATAAAACGCACAATGAGCCACAAAACTTTGTAAAAGAATGAATCGACTGTCTACATCCCATAAAATGGGAATCTTCCACAAATAATAGCAAATCATTGCCTGGATTCCTTTTTAAGACAGACGTCCAACTCGTATTTATTGAAATCCCTCCTCCTCCATACGGTACAGCATGACTAGTACAGTTGATAAACGCTGAGTGGCGCAGTCTCATTGAAACCCTAACAGCCTTGATATGTATACCCCCTGCTCCAGAAAAACTGAAACTGTTACTAAAATCACATTCGGTGACGTTGATTTGAAGAGATTTGTCACCTTGAATAAAATATTCTACTTCATCGTTGTTCGTTGAGTGTTGATAACTGTTCGAGAGTGATTCTGTTGAGTAAATATAAATTGCCCCTCCTTCTCCATTTCTTGCAGTGTTGTCTATGAATATGTTCTCTTTAAAGCTGACCCTAACAACACTTGCGCATTCGATGCTGACTGCTCCACCTTGAGCAGCAGTCGTGTTAGCAAACGATGATTCAGACACGTTTAACCTGCAATGATCAGTTCCCCTAAGGGATATGACTCCGCCACTCCCTTGAACCTTGTGGCCAACAAAGCTGGAGTTGTAGATCTGCAATGAAATGTTTGATGCACTGACATTAAATGACCGAGCATGATGACTTGTGAAGTTGCTTGAATCGATAAAAATATTTACATCGGTGCTACGCACGATGCATTCACTGTCATCGGCACCTTTCAAAAAATCTCGGCCTGATGATGGACTGTTGTCAATAAATGTCACGTTCTGAAAATTGATGTGCTGGTTGCCATTCTTCATCTCTAGGAAAACAAGACCTTTTGAACTGAACTTGTTATGGGAAAATGTTACATTTTCCAGGGTGATATTATAGCTTACAGACTGTACATTGTAGGGTGATTCAGTAAATGAGATACAGCTACCCTCATGTGACAAGACATTGCCATCAAAAGAAGAATTCATGAGCTTAAACATTACTTTGATGTCCTGCGATTGGCTCTTGCTACCGTTAACAACAACTGAAATACAATCACTGTTTCTAGAAAAAGTCGAATTTGTAATCTGAATGCTGCTGGTACGTATGACAATCTCCACACCTTTTTTGTTGTCTTCGAATTTACAACCATCGATATTAACGGACGAATCGTAAAATCTCACATAACTTTCATTCACATGTAGTCCTGTCAAAGTTACATTCATTTGCTCCGCATTATCAGAACCATTAAACGTCAAACCTGTTCCTTCGGTGCATCGTATCTGAGGCATGGGACTGGTAGATCCCATCAGAGACACACTCTTATTGATGTAAATTCCCGGATGCTCTGACGATCTTGATTGACAAGTGTAGGGGTCCTTGTTAGTGTTGGTGCCGTCTAAGTGAATACGATCCCCACGTGATGCCAACGTGACAGCCCGCCAAATGGTTTTACAGGGCTTTGATTGATCACATGACCGTGTGTCATTTCCCAAAACGCGGGAAATGTAGAAGTCTTTTCCGTTTGTGCCAGCTCCTGTAACAATTAATAGTATAAAATTTTTACTATTAACATTTTGTACTAGAAACGCTGTGAATTAAGACCCGACTGTTTCTTTTACGCTCATAGCTTCACATTTTCCTATGGTTCTGGATATTTGATCAGGTGGTTTTATCGCATGAACGGACGAAAAGCAAGTTAAGGCGCAAACAAGAACTCGACGAGTAGTGAAACCGGGCTAACCGGACTAAACCGGACTAACCGGACTAAACCGGACTAACACATTACATTATAAAATTGGAAGTATAGCCAGTATAGTGTAGCTACTCCACAATGTGAAATTCATTGGTTTTTTTTTTCACTGTTAAGTGGGAATTCAAGAATGTGAGAGCATTTTATGAATTGTTTACGCATAGTAAATAACTTCTAATTTCCGAAGTCTTGGAACACTTGTTTCTAACTTTAAATTAATGGTGACAATATTTGCAATACGCTTAACTTTAAGTCCGCTCATCGGTTCTATTTTCTATACTGAGTTTGAAGTCAAAGAATTGATCAGTTAAAATGTGTGAAACTTTACACATTTGACAACATTAATTGCCGTGCTGTAGCGTTTTCCTAAGTCTTGAAAAATCCATTTGAAGTCCTCTAGAGCTCGAAGCCTTATGCACTGGTCAGCGGAATTACCAAGCCGAGTGAGCTAGCGATCCATCGAGCGATCGAGTAAAATTTAGTTCTACTGCTATGCCTCATTCACAATGCTTCGCGAGTTTACGAGTTAAAAAGGGGATTCGCCTTGGGACTTAAAAGGTTAAGAGTAAGCTGTTTTAAAATTGATTTTTTGTTTTGTTTTCTGTTCTGTTTGTTTTTCTTTTTTAGGCTTTTGTCTATGATTGAGGAGAAGGGCAATATGGTGTGTGTAGTAAGCAAGAAAAATAACACGAACAATAAGTTTTCTTAACATAAGTAGACTAGCATAAGTGGACTAATTAATAAATAAGGAATACAGGTCACAAATCACATTGTTGAACAATTGAATAGCCTGAACAGTAACGTTGTTACTTCTTTTGTTAACTAATTAATTTTTTTTTCGGATTGTGAGTACACCAGTTACTTAGAGATCAATAAACTACGTACATGTGGGATTTGTTTCCTTGTAGTGTGACATGGTCTCTGAGAGGAGAGTTGTAATTAAATGAATATATATTTACTTAGTTGGTGTGCCTTAAAAAAGGTTTTGAGGGTAGGCTGTTTTGAAATTGCTGGTAATTAATTTGTTTGGTTTTTATGAGAAGGAAGTATTCGGGTTGTTCTTGGCTTCAAATAAAATAATCAAACACTGACTTCTTTGTTTTTGTTAATGAGTTCATGTCTTTCTTTAAAATTTTAAAATTCATAAAACAACACTAGCACTATAAAATTGTACTTTTTATAGTTTTGATTGTCAAAAATGTCATGTTCAGAGAAAACATTCTAACTGAGAAATCATGAATTGTAAAAACGATTGAAATACAGCGTGCAGGAAAGAGGAAGCTACTGTATTTGCCTCGTCAGGATGCAGAATTTTCGGTTATAATAAGGGACCGACTATTTCACTTCTGGGGGGGTATGGGTTGGGCCATGGGGCGGGGGGGGGGGGTTACTTTGAAAACTAATGTCTCGCAACTCAAGCCAAGTTGAAGCTTTGCTCTTTTAGCAAAACAATTTCATGCAGCAACACAGCGACAGGAAAAAAACCATCAGCAAAGACAAGATCACCCAACCCCCCCTCGCCCCTCCCCTCCCCCCTCCCCTCCCCCCAACACAAACCCTAACCTAACCCTAACCCTAACCCAACCCTAACCCTAACCCTAACCCACACACACACACACACACACACACACACACACACACACACACACACACACACACACACACACACACACACAACCCCTTCCCGGATTCACCCCGCAAATGAACGCTCACAAACATTAACGCGTCCTAGCTTAAATTCACGTTAATTTCATGGAGCGTTTATTTCCTATAATAAGGTATATGACAAAACAACTACGATATTTTGTGATGTGACTCATCGATGGTTCTGTTGGCTTTCATAAATTCTGGGGATAAAATCCCAAAGAGTCAACATTTAAGTGACAGCTGTTAAGATTTTATTTCGTGAATTATATATGTTTTTCCTCGCGAAGCGAGGTTAATAAATTTGGCGGCCGAAGGCCGCTCGGGTGCTCGGGTCTCGGGAGCTGAGCCGCGCGAATTCGAGCGAATAATATATTTATATTCATATATATATACCTGGATTTTTGAAAACGATATCGCTCCAAGTAAGCGTTTGTGAGCGTTCTTGGCCTTGTTTTTAATTTAAAAATATAAAATATAATAGACCGTTGCTAGTCTCTTTTTTTTCGCTCGCTCTTGCTCCCTTTTCCTCTTCTCTCTCTTCTCTGTGATTTTCGGGCTGATCGGGCTCATAAAAACCCTTGTTTGGGCTAGTTGCAGTGAAATTGGGTAAATTTTCGTTGGACACGTTTTCAAAAATCCAGGTATATATATATATATATATATATATATATATATATATATATATATATATATATATATAAATATTTAAAACAGGAAAAAGACTACACTTGTATCCCTACAAGCCTGTTTCGTGATTGCTCACTCTTCAGGGGATTCACGAAACAGGCTTGTAGGGATACAAGTGTAGTCTTTTTCCTGTTTTAAATATTTATCACGCTCTACTTTATGTATTGAGCACTCTATTACGGAAAAGTCGAAACACAAATTTATTTATTTATTTATTTATATATATATATATATATATATATATATATATATATATTAGAAGACAGTCTGATCAACTGATTCGACTTGGCATTTTATTACTAACTAGTTTCGTACCGCACAACTTGTACGGCACTCATCAGATAAAATTGCCGAATACAAAGATTACAACGTTACACGGATGAGAAGGAAAGTATAAAATTACAACGGTTTTTTTCGGAAGAATGGAACATTTAAAATCTGCGTGACAATAGAAATTGAAAAAGTAACGAGTATGCGTGATGATATAAGTTATGAAATCAACAGTTGCTATTACGTGACAGGCTTAAAATTTTTTAGCAGGAACTTGTTTGCGTGCCTACAGGAAGTTATCAGTTCATTTCGCTTATTGAGCGAAGCCAGATCAGGTCTGCAGATTATAAAATACTTCTCCCATAGGCACAAGTATATATATATATATATATATATATATATATATATATATATATATATATATATACCTAATTCAATAAAGGTTGCTTTGGCAGTTGGTCATTGGTAATTGGGATTTGGCATTTGGCATACGGAACACAATGCAATGCTTCGCTTGAGTGACCGCCAAACAATAGCTTCCCAATGTCCAATTACCAATGACCAAAGCAACCTTTATTGAACAAGAGGCTGCAAGCAGCCTATACTAATGCGCATACGTAAGAAAGTTTTATAATACAGTGTATATATATAAACATGATAAGAAGATGTCCGACATGGAGAAGAGTTTATCCTTTCATTCAGTCATCGTTCCTGCAAACCACGTTGTTTGCTATTGAATGTTTTGTAAATGAAGGCTGTACCACAATGAAGCCAATGATTCTTCTACGTCTTATATATACCTAACGTGAACATTAGTCGTGTAAGTAGGGTTGTAGGAGACGCTGTCGTGACGCTTCAGTAACGCTGTTTTACCGGAAGTGAAAGTAGCCGGAAGTCACTAAACAGGAAGTGTAAATGGCAAAGCTATGAACCGGAAGAGCACAATTTAAAATATGCGTGCATAAATTTGCATGCAAAATCGTGACACCAAAAAAAAAAAAAATAAGAAGAAAAACCGAGGCCGTTTTATAACTCATGCCGCTACGCGCATGAGTAATTATATATATATATATATATATATATATATATATATATATATATATAATAAAATAATGAATTGAAGACTTCATCAGCTATAAAAGTGCTCAATAGATAAACTAGAGCGATATGTAGATTTGTAGAGATGGATTACTTGGTCGAAGACATTTATTCACTGCTACTCAGAGTTTCATGCTTCTTACGAAGCAATCATCAGGCAACTGCCTACAATAACGGATACATAGAATACATACAAAATTTGAAATTACAGAACAATACCTAATGGCGTGACGTGCGGAGATATGATTGGTTAACTTAACGAATACAGTTTTCAACAGGAATTT
Organism: Cladopsammia gracilis; assembly: GCA_022457155.1. Lineage (NCBI taxonomy): Eukaryota > Metazoa > Cnidaria > Anthozoa > Scleractinia > Dendrophylliidae > Cladopsammia > Cladopsammia gracilis. The sequence goes on from JAJGOT010000188.1 coordinate 1,122,191, forward strand.
CTTAGAATGTCTACAAGTAGATAGGAGTTCGCTTCTATTGAAACACTGAAACTATTGTTCAACACTGAACAATAGAAGCGAACTCCTATCTACTTGTAGACATTCTAAGAAATTCCTGTTGAAAACTGTATTCGTTTAGTTAACCAATCATATCTCCGCACGCCACGCCATTAGGTATTGTTCTGTAATTTCAAATTTTGTATGTATTCTATGTATCCGTTATTGTAGGCAGTTGCCTGATGATTGCTTCGTAAGAAGCATGAAACTCTGAGTAGCAGTGAATAAATGTCTTCGACCAAGTAATCCATCTCTACAAATCTATATATATATATATATATTATATATATATATATATATATATATATATATATATATATATATATATATATATATATATAGTTGAAGATGTCCTGTAGTTGCCTGGCAACAGCGCAACGTGAGACAGCGGTACTACTTCATGTAAGCCTATAGAAGAGCATAGTAAACAAAGATGGCGGACGATAAACGGTACGCGAACCATCGAAAGGACCTTTTACCAACGTATTTGATTTAAAAGAAGACGAAGTGGAATGGCGAAAAGCCTCATACGCAAATCGAGACGCCACCAAAGTTGCGACCCGTGGTGCACCCTCCCCCGAGCTTCGCGAGGTTCTGCGAGACCAGTATTTCTAGTTAATTGTGTCTGCGTGTTGTGCGTGATTGCTGGAGTACCGAGTTCTGAAAGTGCCAGCGTGGCCTCTGAAGCGTGGACGTCACAAAAGAACTTACACGCAGTGAGTCAACCTCATACACGGAAGTTTCTATGTAATACTCGGCTTTCTTGAATGAACCTATGCATAGGACGAGGACATGCAACATACAAAAATAGTAGCAAAACTCAACTGAAAAAAACTTAAATCTCGAGTAAAGTCCAAATTTGTTTTGCAATTTTTACAGATCAATTCTATTTAACTTCCCGTGGCCGTCTTCCAGCCAGATCAGCCTGACTCGTACGGAAATGAATAAAATGGAATTTTTAAAATTCGCGTTTGAAGACCGATTCCTGCGATGAAAAACGCTGACTAGTGAATCTAGGCTCTTGAGAGTTGATAGCGAAAAGCAAGTTTGTTCATTGCATTGCAATTGGTTATAATCGATGACAATACGACGTCTGGCTTACATTATATTGACTTCTGTTTGTGCGTTCGAAGGCGGATGTTGATCTCAATTTTTTAAATAACCGTACCTTCAGCGATGATACGCCACATAAAGAAGAGTGTGATAAGCTTGAAGTTTGCTCTTGACATTATGCTTGCGAGATTTTGCCTTCAGCTGTTTTTCACAACTGATACAAACCGGATCGAATTCAAAATAGAACTCAGAATTATCCAAGTAAACATAATCCTGAAAGGTCACACTCTCTCTTTCGGTCACGCCAAGAGTCTGCGCATGCCAAGATTTTTTTTCGGTCCTTAGTAAAAGCGTGCTTACGGACCGGTCATAATTTGGTGGGGCGGGGCACTTAGTTTGGGGGATCGAAGGCTCGCGATTTTTTGAGCGACATTTAGGGGGAGGGTAACTGCTTTTTAAATAGGATTTTGCAGAGGGTTACGATGTTTTTAGCCCAAATTTTCTTCAAGAATTTCGAATACTTCTCTAGAGAAGAGACTTTTGTATAACATAGCATACCATAAAGACAATTTATTGTAATTGTGTACGCTTATACATGACAGTTTAGAAAACAATAAATACGATTTTTCTTAACAGCAACGATGAAATACAAAAATGCAAGTTCTCCTTATATTCTACCATATTCATGTAACTTCTACTCTTTGAATCAAGGATTTTTTAACTAGTCTTGTTTTAGTGCTAAGTCAGTACAACTGATAGAGTATTTTCTCGACTGTACAATATGATTACTGCTATATATACACATTTGCACTATTTAGTTTCTCGAAACCCTTAACCCTTAACCCTTAACTACGAAGAAAATCATAAGCAGTGGTTTGGATTTAGCATACTGTTTTGGCTATTTTATTAACTCGTTTTCTCTGAATTATCACTTTGAGGAGCGACACGAGGAATAATTACGAGTGGAGAAACAAGCGAGGAAATCGGGGCTACCTCCATCAGCATTCGCAATATCTCGCTTGCATTCTTTGCTCCCCACTAACTATTAATATACGTTTTGACTAACAATAATTTTCTTAATTAAAAAAAATGAGGGAATATATATATTGGATAGGATAGAAAGGAACCTTTTTGAGGAACTGTAGGAGATTTTTACTCTTTCGAAACAAAGGAGGGAAAATCAGCCGCTCTACCATTTGATGCACACCGCCTGAGGCAAATACAAGCACTTCAGTTTATTGGAGCCAACAACGGTTTCGTCTTGTCATCTTGGTTCATGTAAATCCACGAGCGAAAGCAAACAAGGCGCCAGACTTTTAATCCACAACGACAAATCACAACACCCAACCTACACAACTGCGATAAAAATGCGATTGCCGAGAAAAGTCCAAAGAGAATAGGCACAGAACAGAGTATAACAACTTCCAGTCCTTGGCAGATATGCAACCAGAAACTAAAATGATGATCAGTAAATGGAACAGCTAGGGACAGAAAAGAAGCAAAAAATACGTTGACAATAGCCAAGATTACAATACACAGCAATGAAATGGTTTCTACCATATTGGCAATACTGTCACGAAATGGCTGAGTAAGAGCGTGGTGAAGAAGAAACAAAACGCAAAAGAAACTCATAATAAGAAGACGAGGCATTGGGTCGCTGACAAAAGCTTTCAACACAATAAGTATCAGCCGGCGGCCGATCATAACACTTTCCCAGCTCAAAGACAGTTTTCTTCCATCCTCAGGTCTCTTAAAAGAGTCGTAGAGCACCCTCTCTGCCGAGTTCCTTGACATCGGGCTTGTAGGTGAGTCGTTGTGGGCTGTATTTCTCACCTTACAAAACACAGCGACAAATGCCCAGTAAAGGAGAAGTGGAAACGGAAAACAGCAAGCCATGATGAAATTTCCAACAGAAATGGACCCACTGTACAACTTGAACGAACCCCAAAACAATACAAACACAAAGGGTACAAACGTAACGCATATAAAAGCAATTAGAGCGTATTGCCACCATTGAAAACACACAATGTTTCCATCGAAAAATAAGCGTTTCTCGGAGCCAATGGGGACACAGCGCAGCAAGTTAAAGCTTATGAATCCTAGGGTGCTATACCCAAGTAACATAGTCCGGAGAATACCACCTAAATATGGTTCCGGTGACGGGGATTTCTTTCCTCGGAGCCTCTGTACTCCATAATGACAAGCGTAACAGACGCAAATCATGAGAAACGTACCAAACACGTGACACGCGGAGAACAGCATTTTGTACACAACCGTGAGTCCAGGAAAAGGACAAGGTGACCCATTGAAAGAGAGATTTTGTTTAAAGTTGAAGAAGCCAACGAAGGGATCAATAATATAGGTTTTTATAACAAGCTTCGACGACCTGAAGACGAGGAGAAGATCTGCCGCCTGATAGAAATAGAAGAGAATCTTTAAGTATCCGCTGTCGAAGCTGTTCTCCGTGTTATCAGATTGATATTTCTTGAACCATAAGATTTGACGCCTAATCCATGGCAAAACTAGAGGCCTAAACGTGAAGTACATCGCCATGAATGACACATATATTAAAGCAACAGGCCAAAACCAGTAATCCCTGCACTTATGTGAAGGTTTGCAGTTTGTAGAGTAAAGTGTTTCCGTGTAAGCCTCTTTACACTGTCCACACAATTCACCAGAACGGTTGCCCTGGCAGCCATTGTACATGTACTGAGATTCAGGAAAGTGGTTTTTCTGTGGAGGACTGCAGTACCCCAGTGGACACATGGCAAACTTCAGAGTTGGTGGATTCAAATGATCCTTAAATCCCCAAAAGTTACGTTTGGCGCTTATGTTGGCAGTACAATCAGCTCCAAATGGGCATGGGAGACATTGCTTTATATCTTGATTTAAGAATCCTCCAAACGCACTTCCACGCTGTACGCTATACGCATGTAATGGGCACGCCACACATTCGTATCGGAGAGTGGTGACTTTAAATTTGCATGTCTTATAGATTGTTATGTTACTTGTGACCCTGAAGGGAATCTCCAGCTGACTTCCTTTTGGACAATAAAACGCTGTCAGGTTGTTATTTCCAAAATCTGCGCTCCTACCTTCGTATATAACAAGCAAAGTTATCTTATGAATGCTGTAAGAATGGCTATCCAGTGTGGTATTGTAAAGTTTCAATGGTCCTGCATTCTCTGTGTGAATAAAAGAGGCTTGGCTGAAGTTCTTCATGTCACTATGTAAGTGGTTTATGGTTTTTCTGAAAAGGCTGTCTTCTATTTCAAGGCTCGTGGAATCTTTATCTGTGTAAATATGACCACCGTGAGCTGATGCAAAATTGTTAATGAACGAACAATTCCGAAACGTTGCATTACCGCTGACCAAATGTATAGCTCCGCCAAATTCTCCGGCATTTCTTTCAAATATTGTATCTTCTACAAGAACATGGCTTTTATAATGCTGTGAATAGTTCCGTTCAACTTTTCCGTCTACGATTAGAACATTCTTGGCACATCCCGAATCGAATGGTAAATAGGGAGCCAGTAACAATCCAATGGCACCTCCGTACCGTATATAGCTCCCGAAACCGCCGTACGAAAGGTTATCCACGAACTGAGACTTTTTAACAACAATACTGACGTTCCCTTTTCGATGGCGTACGAACATTGCAGCTGCTTGTCCAGCGGAACAATTTTTGAATGTCGTGTTAGTTATAAGAATAGAGACTGAAGCGACCTTTCCGCTATTGGCTAAGAATGCTCCTGAACCAAACTCGGCAAATAGACGGTGCTTGAAGCAAGAATTTCTGTCAAAAAGAGAGTCTCTCACTTCCAGACTATTTGCGTCTTCTGTGCAAATTGCACTGCACTCACCAGCTTTGTTTTTCAAGAATTGTGATTGCTGCAGTTCTAGTTTGAAAATGTTATTGATGATGGCGGCCCCTCCACGTATTTGCGCCACATTTGATTCCATAACGACTCTTTGAATTCTAACTGTACTTTTGTTGTTCAGTTGTAGATGCATAGCACCGCCATACAATGCACTGTTCTTAAAAAACGTCGAGTTTTCTATTGTGATATTATTTGCATTTGTATTTCCATTCACTTCCCCCTGAATGTTCAAAGCACCGCCATTAAGTGAAGCGTTATTGGAAACGAAATAACTGTTCTTGGCCTTAACCTGTATTTGGCTGCTGGAGAACACATTTAATGCTCCACCATTCCCTGCTGATGTACACCCTCTAAAACGTGAACCTTCCACAATCAAGAGTAAATCTCCATGTGACATTGCGCTACTGACTTTAAGGTAAACAGCACCTCCCTCGGAGGAGCTAAAGGCATTTGTAAAATGACACTTGGTGATGTTGATACGAATAAATCGAAGAAGTTGATCACTTTGACGATCATAGCTAAAACTTCGTACGAATATTGCAGCTCCTTGTCCAGCGGAACAATTTTTGAATGTTGTGTTAGTTATAACAATAGAGAATGAAGCGACCTTTCCGTTGGTGACTGAAAAAGCTCCTGAACCAAACTTCGTAAACAGACGGTGCTTGAAGCAAGAATTTCTGTCAAAAAGAGAGTCTCTCACTTCAAGACTATTTGCGTCATCTGCGCAAATTGCACTGCACTCACCAGCTTTGTTTTTCAAGAATTGTGATTGCTGCAGTTCTAGTTTGAAAATGTTATTGATGATGGCGGCCCCTCCACGTGTTTGCACCACATTTGATTCCATGACGACTCTTTGAATTCTAACTGTACTTTTGTTGTTCAGTTGCAGATACATAGCACCGCCATACAATGCACTGTTGTTAAAAAACGTCGAGTTTTCTATTGTGATATTATTTGCATTTGTATTTCCATTCACTTCAATGTTCAAAGCACCGCCATTAAGTAAAGCATCATTGGAAAGGAAATAACTGTTCTTGACCTTAACCTGGATTTGGCTGCTGGAGAACACATTTAATGCTCCACCATTCCCTGCTGATGTACACCCTGTAAAATGTGAACCTTCCACAATCAAGAGTAAATCTCCATGTGACATTGCGCTACTGACATTTACGTAAACAGCACCTCCCCGCAACGAGCTAAAGGCATTTGTAAAATGACACTTGGTGATGTTGATACGAATAAATCGAAGAAGCTGATCACTTTGACGATCATTGCTAAAACTGCGTACGAATATTGCAGCTCCTTGTCCAGCGGAACAATTTTTGAATGTTGTGTTAGTTATAACAATAGAGAATGAAGCGACCTTTCCGTTGTTGACTGAAAAAGCTCCTGAACCAAACGTCGTAAACAGACGGTGCTTGAAGCAAGAATTTCTGTCAAAAAGAGAGTCTTTCACTTCAAGACTATTTGCGTCTTCTGTGCAAATTGCACTGCATTCACCAGCTTTGTTTTTCAAGAATTGCGATTGCTGCAGTTCTAGTTTGAAAATGTTATTGATGATGGCGGCCCCTCCACGTATTTGTGCCACATTTGATTCCATGACGACTCTTTGAACTCTAACTGTACTCTTGATATTCAGCTGTATAAACAAAGCACCGCCACACAATGCACTGTTCTTAAAAAACGTCGAGTTTTCTATTGTGATATGATTTGCAATTGTATTTCCATTCACTTTAATGTTCAAAGCACCGCCATTAAGTGAAGCATCATTGGCAACGAAATAACTGTTCCTGACCTTAACCTGGATTTGGCTGCTGGAGAACACGTTTAATGCCCCACCATTCCCTGTTGATCTGCACCCTTTAAAATGTGAACCTTCCACAATCAAGAGTAAATCTCCATATGACATTGCGCTACTGACTTTAAGGTAAACAGCTCCTCCCTCGGACGAGCTAAAGGCATTTTTAAAACGACATTTGGAGATGTTGATACGAATGAATCTAAGAAGTTGATTACTTTGAGGGTTATGAATTAAGTCAGTTTCGTCAATTGTCAGGTTATCCCAGGTTTGACCGAGCCCGTTAATAAACACCGCTCCTCCGTTTCCCTTTTTGGCCTGGGTGTTGGTAAAAATATTCTCGTAAAAATTCACTTTCACTTGCGAGCAGTTAATACTGATGGCTCCACCATTTAATGTGGAAATCGTATTTGTAAATATTGAGTTAAACACGTCTAACTTACAGAACTGAGTTCCTGTAAGTGACATAACTCCACCATCTCCTTCCACTCTGTGATCAACAAAACTAGAATTGTGTATCTGCAATGAAAGTTTTTCTGCATAGACATTCAGGGCTCGTGCGTAAGGGCTCGAAAGTTTGCTTTTGTTCACGAAAATGTTTACATTTGTGCTGTTAACAGTGAATTCACTGTTATGATTTTTCCCCATCAAGATAGCCATATTTGAAAACGGATCTGAACTGTTGTTAACGAGTGTTACATTTTGCAGGTAAACATTTTGGTCGCCATTTTCTATATCAAGGGAAAAAAGTCTTCCTTGATTAGAATTGTTCTTGGTAAATGTTACAGTGTCAAGGGTGACATTGCAATTTACTTGAGACATGTACAGTCGAGATCCAGTTAAAGAGATATATCCATGATCGTCTGACAAGGCACTCGCTTCGAAAGAACATCTTTTCAGCTTGAGCCTTATTTGGACATTTTGAAATAGTAGCGATGGCAGGTTGACCGAAATACAACCACCGAGTCTGTAAAACGTCGAATCTGTTACTTGAATGCTCGCAAACGTCGTTGTTCTTATTACGAATTCTATACTTTGTTGACCACCTTCCACTTTACAGCCATCGATGTAAGCGGAAAAGTCTTGGAATTTCAAATGGCTTTCCTTGAAGTGTAGCCCCGATAGAGTAGCGTTCATTGGCTTGTCATCAGCGGATCCATCAAACAAAAAACTACCTTGCAAGCATTTTATTTGCGGCATTGGACCAAATCCTATGAAAGATAGACTCTTATTTATGTAAATTCCCGGATGCTCTCGTGTTTTTGATTGACAGGTATAGGGGTCTTTGCTAGTGTTAGCGCCGTCTAAGTATATGTGATCCCCATGTGAAGCCAACGTGACAGCCCGCCAAATGGATTTGCAGGGCTTTGGTTGCCGATCACATGACCAGCTGTCGTTACCGGACTCGCGGGAAACGTACAAGTTCCTTTTATGAGTAGAAATTCCTGCGAAAAGTAATAAACCCACTGTACTGTATGTTGTTATCTATAGACATGGTATTACGTTATATTATGCATTATCAAAACTAAGTGAGGGAACACTGGTAAGAGCAAAGGTGTACTGTCACGGAGATTTGATGCCATTTCAAAAACCAATGTCTTTGTATTAACAGAAATCGTTCAATAATGGTCCAGTTACGTTTTGGCATTAATCGTATCAATAACAAAATTCTCGATTGTGATTGGTTATCTGCGCGGTCACGTGGGTGTCAATTACAGCTATCCAATTACAAATGTTTGAAATTGGATAGCTAAAATAGGACACCAACATTGCACGCGTGTCAATCAGGTGCACTTAAACGGGTTCTTTTTTTTTTGACTACGTGGAATGTAGACTTTGCGAGACACCAATACGACAGAAACCGATAAAGCAGGGTAGCAACCGCGGACAGCTGCTTCGTACATTTTTTCGTTTACATGCTTGCCATGTACATTTTTCTTTGCGAGATACCATTGTGACATTTTGGGACTATTTGTTCCCCGCAACACGTGATGTGGCAACGCATGATGCAGTGACAAGTTGGTTTCCAAGGTACGGAACCCGATATGGTGAACGGGTCATTGTGTAATCTATTTACGACTGCATTCTTGTAGTCTTGTTTAGTTTGCTATACTGCGCTGACGAGCCCCAATCACAGCGAAACAGCTGTCCGCGGTTGCTACCCTCAGGCTTTATCAGTTTCTGTCGTATTGGTGTCTTGCAAAGTCTACATTTTCACGTTGTCATATCAGCCTTGCAGTTTGTTGTTATGTTTGTTTATTTTTTTGGGCTGATTAGATCTTTCGTAGATCCTACGTATCCATTTAGCTACAGGTTTTTTCACGTGAACGGCAAACCGCAAACGACAGTTTCAGGTTAGGCGTTTGGCGTTCGAGACATCATGACTTTTACTGGTTTAGCTGGAGGTTTTCATTCGCTCGGTGTTGATCGCCGCCATATTGGATTTGTTCCCTGTGCAAATGCTTGTTTTTCGAGAGAATACAAAATGCTCAACATGCACTCTTTTGACATAAATTTCTTCACTATATCTAGACAGATAACTACTTTATATATTAGTATCGTCAATACGTGAGATAACTGAAAAGAAAAGCAAAAAACCTTCAGGGAAATCACAACATGAAAACCTACCTCCTGCCGTTGAAAACGTGCTTTGAAAACCTCAAACGTTTATTTAACGCCTGGTCACGTGGCTCCTAGACGTTTGCGGTTTGATGTTTTGCAAGCCGAAAACCTGTAGCTAAATGTCTCTATTATCGTTTGCGGTCCTTTGCGGTCAGTGACGTTTTCAGTACAAAAACAGTCCACATGGACTCTTTAATCTCGAATTTTGTTATTGATGCTATTAATACGTAATTGAATTTCGTGTCGTACAATTCAGAGGTAATCGATCGTGCTCATAATTTCAAATCGTCCACGTGCTACGCGCTCGGCCGATTTGAAATTACTCGCCCAATTTCTTCCTGAATTGTACTCCACTCAATCCAATGGTGGCTATTTAACAACTATTCACCGAAGTGGAGGTGGGTAGTGGTGGATATTTACCGAGCGAAAGCGGCGAGGTAAATATCCACCACTACCCACCTACACTGAGGTGAATAGTTGTTTTAGTATATACTGAAACAGTGAGATAATATAACGAAAATGATGCTTTTAAACTCATTTATTCCTGTCAACGATTACAATTTTCGCGCGCAAATTGCTGGGAGGTGAATAGCACTTGCCATTCCGAGTTTCAGTAGCCAATCAGAGCGCGCCAACAATGCAATCCACTGTTTCAGATATACTAATACTGATTACCACCCCAGTGTACCAAAAGTGGCAATGAATGTCCCTAGTCAGAGACGGACTGAATCTATTACTGAATGAATTAAAGCTTGAAAAATGTTAGCCTAACCGTTTTCAAGTTCTCGCATTTTCGTTCCCAAACTGGGTTATAACTCGCCGTGATTTAGTCCTCTTTCATGAATTTTTTAAAGCCTTTATTCACGTGCAGTTACAGTTGTGTTTTACATCTATTTGTATATGTAAATATAAATATATGCACTACTTAAGGCAATGAAACTACATAAAGCTACACGCTAAATATAATAATTAACTTGCACAACAGACAGAATACACAAAATATCACTTAGAAAGCATGCATTATGTTAAGAAAATAACTGACCACTTTACGGCGCTAGTGCGTCTGTTTCTCATTACGGCAATATATTTCTCCATTTCGATTTTTTCTTGTACAAGAGCTAGTTATAAAATCTTTCATGAATTGTATGTTGATTTGTTTCTCTTGGTGTTTTAGTATTATGTTGTAAATAAGTAAAGGTATTGTCGCATATGGTTTTGACCAAAAGAGGTAAAAATGCCAAAAACACTTCCTCTTTAAAAGTGCCTATAACCCTTAAACACATATTTTCAGAATCAACCCTACGTAACTTGAATAGAGCGTTTTCACTTGACGTCATAGCCGCCATATTGGTGTTCCCGTACAAAAGAATTTTAATTAACTTCTTTTGTTAGGAACACCAACATGGCTGCCATGGCCTTTGTCATTTGAGTCCCACGGGACTGAAGGTCACGTGAGTGAAAACGCTCTATAGTTGAATAGTGAAATATTTCTTGTTTTGAAAGTCACGTTAGTGAGTTATATAAATTTGAATTTATAAAATACTAATCAGAGTGGCGTCGACCAAGGACTTTGCCATTATTTCTAAGTTAGGATAATCGATTTTAGAAGTACTAAATATAAACTGTGGATAGTGAATTGATTTAAAAAAAAAACATTACTTGCAGTTAAAAGTAAGAGGTTGTGTAATAAATGAATATCGGGTCGACGTCATCTAATTTGCTCTTCAACTATTCAATGTACGTAGAGTTGATTCTTAAAATGTTTATTTGAGGGTTATAGCAGACTTCTGCTATTTCCGTCCTTCGTCGGATAATGGACCGAAGGAGACGTTTTCAGAATTCTTTGGTGCTCTATGCTAAAGGAAGACAATGCGCAACCCAAACAAGTGATGCTCTTTTACCTCAAATCATTACAGTTTTGAAAATGAAAAAGCCGTTGGCCATGCTGCAGCGACAAAAGAGCTGAAAGCTCACCAATAAATTTTACTTTGAATTCTCAGCTCAAACCAACGTTCAGATACTGAATAAATGCGCCGCGATCTTTATGCCATATGTCGACGCACAATGAGGGCAGTAGAACAAGTTTTTCGTTTGATTGTATACTCATTTCATTCCTTACCACTGGTAATCCAGATTCCATAACTAAAATATTATAATTTCTGCAATCAAAATATGCAAACCAGGGTACGCACGTGACAACAGCTGTTTCGTTATTCATGCAGATATTTGGATGGTTCAGGTGTATCCGCTGTTTCGGTTTTCAACAGGAACACGGATGATTCTCTTGTGGAATTATCATTTAAGTTTTACTTTCAACGTCAATTCACAAATTATATTCTTCTCGTATTTCTTGAAAGTGAAACAAACCTTTTTCTCAAAATTTGATTTAATCAATCTGGGGCTCCACTCTCTTGGAAATTTACACTTTAGTCTCTTTGGGATACAAAATAACAAATTGAGTTTAAAATAACGATAATGATCTCGACAAACGTAAAGTGAAAAAACGTTAACAGTCCTGGTCTCTAAAGATCTATGTCACTGTCGATGTACTTGCTTACCTTTCATAATGAAACACAAGAAAAAGCAAAGTTTAGCGATGCGGTAAAAGCTTGTATTTGCCATCATTTTGTACTCCATATTTTCGATTTGGCAGTCAAGTTACTAATCTCACGGTGATGTCGACAAGCCGTACATGTCGGCGTATAATTAATCGGTAGATTTTTATGTGATCCCAATCTTGGCAAATTTGCTGGTGATGTGGCAGTCTTAGAGGTTCACAACACTGATTGGTCGCTTAGATAAGAATGACCAAACAAAATAAAGAAACAAATCACGTTGCCTTAAATATCTCAATGTTGCTGTTGAGTCAATAGGGCCCCGAAGGGGGGGGGGGGGGGGGGGGGGAAGGGGGGCGGGGGACTCCCTTATAAAAATGACATGATAGAGCCCAAACTGAAAGCCAGCTGTCCACGGTTTCATTTTGGCTTTCAGTTTGGGCTCTATCATGTCGTTGTCGCGTTAAATGTTCTACGTAGTATCAGCCTTGCTCTATACTTTGAATAAACTGCAGGGCTGATCTGACTACGTAAAAAATAGACTTTGCGAGACACCATCACGACAGAAACTGTCCACGGTTGCGATCCTACTTTATCAGTTTCTGTCGTGATGGTGTCTCGCAAAGTCTATTTTTTTACGCAGTCAGATCACGGCCCTGTAGTTTATTGCATCTTTATTAAAATTCAATTTGATAACGAGGTCAGAGGATATAAACAAAGGAAATGAATAGACATCATCATCACTGCAGTTCGTGAATTTCATTACAGTCAAACCTCTACTAATCGGTCACCTTTGAGGAATAGCCCCGGGGGGTACTCCCCGAAAATTTGGGTGGGGGTGTGCGGCACGCTTCTTCAAACCCTTACCCTATTTCAGACCAAAATATGCGGTTTTCCCTACCCTATTTCAGACCTGACCCAAAATTTGATACCCTATTTCAGACCAGGAAGTGCTTTCATTTGCGCGTAAATATTTGAGAAGCGCAAACCATACCCTATTTCAGACCAAAATGGTCAAAATCTATACCCAATTTCAGACGAAAACGGCTTGAAAACCATACCCTTTAGGGCCGCACATACCTATATAACTTATATAAGGGAGTACGCCCCCCCCCCCGGGGGGGGGGGGGGGAATAGCCAACTGACCGCTTAATAGAGGTTTGACTGTATATCGAAAGGCCCGCATTAACTGATGTCCGCTTCGATCACCAATCTCAGAAATTTGGAGATTTAGATTCAATTTGTTCAAGAGAACATGAGGAAAGAGAACAGACATGGACCTTTTTCAATGACAATTGCTTCAGCCTTGACAACTCCTATCAAATTTTGAAAAGAAGAAAGGGAAAAGCCCTGGGACGAGGTTGTTCACAGTCAAACTCGGCGTGGTTATTCTTAGGACGATACCTGATTGGTCAGTTCAAATGACGCGCGGTCACTCAAACTTAAATAAAAACAACCTTCACATTATGCGTGAAAGCTATATTACATGTACTGTGGAAAACGTGAATTCACTTACTCCATTTTCTGTCTTGATCTAAGTGTTACCTGACTAGGAAGTTATGGATTTCAGTTAGTAGGCAAAAATCATGAAAAATAGCTTGAAAATTTAACCTTTAAAGAGTTTCTCGCAAATATGGGCGCATTTTAGGAAAGTACGGAAACAGAACATATGGTTCATTTGACGTGCTATCAAATGACAGGTTATTAATTTGTTCAAAACGGCCTTGATAAACGTCAATAAATTCGCATAAATTAAAATTTTTTATCAAATTGTTCACTTTTTCGTGCTTGATATGTGCTGTAAACCTATAATGACCCTCTATAATTTGCTCAAAAGTTGCTGGATAAGGCGAAATTTGCTCGAGGTTGCTAGAACTGCAAAATGTTGCTCCAAACGCCAAAAGTTGCTCAAAATCGGGACAGGCCTACTTTTCTTGAGTGTAAAATTCGCCATTTTGAAATACAGTGTTTGTATAAGAACAAACGGAACAAAAATTTCCGTCAAATTCTTTCCTGAGCCCACGGTTATGTGCTCCTGCGTCGCTCCTGCGATTTTCCCACACTGTCGCGTGGGGCCTGAGCACTTCCATCCCATCATCTCCAGCGGGCAGGGATGTCAGTTCGTATTTTCGTGACCAGTGAAGTGTGTATATTTCTTATTCGTTGAATGGTAGGTTTTTTTTAATGGTTGAAAATAATTTTACCTCGAGCTAGAAAGTGTTAGGAGTAGTCTTACCCTCCTTCTTATTTTTTGACCTGTTCATTAAGAAGTTAATGTTTGGTAACCTTTTAATTGTGTTCAATTCTCACTGCTTAGTTCCAGCTTAGTAAGATTCTCATTCAAGGCGCATTCTAATAGATTATCATATTGTTGTCGTTATTTTAAAGTGCCAATTTGTAAACTATTGTATTCGTTGGTCTTGAAACAATGTAATAATTTTAAAAAGTAAAAACATTAACCTTAAAGTGAGCTCAAATCTTTTATATATATTAAGCTTTTGTACGTAGCTAATTTAGTTAAGCTTACCTGTGCCTAATTTAGTTAAGCTTACCTGTGCAAAAAGGTTGAGACACTTTCCAAAAAAATGTTCATTCCGTATAAAAGCGACCGCGTAACACAAATCAAATCAATACCATGTGCTACTGACCCCCCTCCCCCTTTCAATGTTGATGACTGTCAGTTTGAATGGCATTTTTGATCTGGTACAACATTGATAAGGGGGGAGGGGGTGGGGACCTGCTGAAAGCCATGTTGGCCTCGAAATATGCACTACAGTACACAATGTCTCAACTCTTTTTGCAATTGCTTGTCTGGATAGTAGTTCAATTAAAACACTAATAGCAAGAGGAACCGGCACGTAATATACGATTAAAATGTATCAATAGAAAGAAAAAAGATTAAATTTTGTGCTGATAAATACTTTAACGGTCAGTGCGTTGTAATTAGCGGCAATAATGGTTCCAATTATTACAGTAATTTCGCGCTTTTACATGTCACGCTTTCGTGACGTCTTTTACATGTCACGCTTTCGTGACAGTATAAGGGAATGAAAACATTCTTTCGAAAGAAACCTTGTTTTCGGCTTTTATTATATATTTATAGAGAAATGGAAACAATATATTCTCGTAACACATTTCTACTAAGAAAAGGCGCTCATTTTCGTTTCATAAAAATTTCCCCACGGTCTACATGTTTTGGACGGTCTACACTTAACAACAAATAAAGATTACATAAGTTCTTATTTCTCTCTGTAGACCGTAGACCGTTGACCGTTCACGCGAGTATTAAATTACAGACAGTGAATCCTGCAAGTACGCATTTTACTAATTGTTGCTTTCCAAAATAAATCTTGCGAAACATTTAGCACATTTTGGAATCTACTGTTGGTTTTGCTGGTCGATTCTCACATTAAAGTGGAAGATTTTCCAGCGCACGGACATCATATCTGTCCCAGTAATTGTGCCTCGCTCTTCGTTCCCACCGGACGTAGAACGTCCATATACTCGGCATTTATATCGTAGTTCTCAAACAACTCCATTTGGCGAATGTCTGGTTAACGGTTGAAAAAATCTAGCGCAAAACCCTGCTATGGAAGAATTTCACGAAATCTGAGTAAATATACGAAACTTGACAACTGGGATACACGTGCAAAACACACGGCCAGATTAAAGCTAGCTAGCAAAAAGACGAAGAAATGATAATATTTTCACAACGAGAGTGTAACCCTAAATTTACTGGAGAAATTGGACCAGCAAAAAGTTGTTCACCGTTTAATTTCAGCGCGAACATGCGATCACAGTATCACATGACGTATTATTTACACAGACTAATGCTTATCATTTCAATCTAAGCACGTTTCTTGCGTCAATAGCAAGCGCAAACAAACCTTCGAGAAAGAACAAGAGGTTGAAAATAACACAATTTGCGTCATTGCAACAAGATAGCAACGTTCTTTGAAAAATACATAACGATATTGAGAAACTACGGCAACTTTTGGAAGAAACGCTCCTTTTTTGCTGAAATTCGCGCTAATTAAGGCCATAAAGAAATGTCGAAAAGGCAAGTTTTTGACTTTCTATTCTTAAACGCCTAATCGCAGTGGAATGAAAAACTGTTGTTTCAAATCAAGTCATTACAATGATAACGTACATCAACTATGACTCATTTCCGAAAAGCAAATCCAGTGCTATATCGCGAAATGTGACTCAGACAAGCAGTTGCAAAAAGGTTGAGACACTTTCCAAAAAAATGTTCATTCCGTATAAAAGCGACCGCGTAACACAAATCAAATCAATACCATGTGCTACTGACCCCCCTCCCCCTTTCAATGTTGATGACTGTCAGTTTGAATGGCATTTTTGATCTGGTACAACATTGATAAGGGGGGAGGGGGTGGGGACCTGCTGAAAGCCATGTTGGCCTCGAAATATGCACTACAGTACACAATGTCTCAACTCTTTTTGCAATTGCTTGTAGAACTGCAAAATGTTGCTCCAAACGCCAAAAGTTGCTCAAAATCGGGACAGGCCTACTTTTCTTGAGTGTAAAATTCGCCATTTTGAAATACAGTGTTTGTATAAGAACAAACGGAACAAAAATTTCCGTCAAATTCTTTCCTGAGCCCACGGTTATGTGCTCCTGCGTCGCTCCTGCGATTTTCCCACACTGTCGCGTGGGGCCTGAGCACTTCCATCCCATCATCTCCAGCGGGCAGGGATGTCAGTTCGTATTTTCGTGACCAGTGAAGTGTGTATATTTCTTATTCGTTGAAAGGTAGGTTTTTTTTAATGGTTGAAAATAATTTTACCTCGAGCTAGAAAGTGTTAGGAGTAGTCTTACCCTCCTTCTTATTTTTTGACCTGTTCATTAAGAAGTTAATGTTTGGTAACCTTTTAATTGTGTTCAATTCTCACTGCTTAGTTCCAGCTTAGTAAGATTCTCATTCAAGGCGCATTCTAATAGATTATCATATTGTTGTCGTTATTTTAAAGTGCCAATTTGTAAACTATTGTATTCGTTGGTCTTGAAACAATGTAATAATTTTAAAAAGTAAAAACATTAACCTTAAAGTGAGCTCAAATCTTTTATATATATTAAGCTTTTGTACGTAGCTAATTTAGTTAAGCTTACCTGTGCCTAATTTAGTTAAGCTTACCTGTGCAAAAAGGTTGAGACACTTTCCAAAAAAATGTTCATTCCGTATAAAAGCGACCGCGTAACACAAATCAAATCAATGCCATGTGCTACTGACCCCCCTCCCCCTTTCAATGTTGATGACTGTCAGTTTGAATGGCATTTTTGATCTGGTACAACATTGATAAGGGGGGAGGGGGTGGGGACCTGCTGAAAGCCATGTTGGCCTCGAAATATGCACTACAGTACACAATGTCTCAACTCTTTTTGCAATTGCTTGTCTGGATAGTAGTTCAATTAAAACACTAATAGCAAGAGGAACCGGCACGTAATATACGATTAAAATGTATCAATAGAAAGAAAAAAGATTAAATTTTGTGCTGATAAATACTTTAACGGTCAGTGCGTTGTAATTAGCGGCAATAATGGTTCCAATTATTACAGTAATTTCGCGCTTTTACATGTCACGCTTTCGTGACGTCTTTTACATGTCACGCTTTCGTGACAGTATAAGGGAATGAAAACATTCTTTCGAAAAGAAACCTTGTTTTCGGCTTTTATTATATATTTATAGAGAAATGGAAACAATATATTCTCGTAACACATTTCTACTAAGAAAAGGCGCTCATTTTCGTTTCATAAAAATTTCCCCACGGTCTACATGTTTTGGACGGTCTACACTTAACAACAAATAAAGATTACATAAGTTCTTATTTCTCTGTGTAGACCGTAGACCGTTGACCGTTCACGCGAGTATTAAATTACAGTCAGTGAATCCTGCAAGTACGCATTTTACTAATTGTTGCCTTCCAAAATAAATCTTGCGAAACATTTAGCACATTTTGGAATCTACTGTTGGTTTTGCTGGTCGATTCTCACATTAAAGTGGAAGATTTTCCAGCGCACTGACATCATATCTGTCCCAGTAATTGTGCCTCGCTCTTCGTTCCCACCGGACGTAGAACGTCCATATACTCGGCATTTATATCGTAGTTCTCAAACAACTCCATTTGGCGAATGTCTGGTTAACGGTTGAAAAAATCTAGCGCAAAACCCTGCTATGGAAGAATTTCACGAAATCTGAGTAAATATACGAAACTTGACAACTGGGATACACGTGCAAAACACACGGCCAGATTAAAGCTAGCTAGCAAAAAGACGAAGAAATGATAATATTTTCACAACGAGAGTGTAACCCTAAATTTACTGGACAAATTGGACCAGCAAAAAGTTGTTCACCGTTTTATTTCAGCGCGAACATGCGATCACAGTATCACATGACGTATTATTTACACAGACTAATGCTTATCATTTCAATCTAAGCACGTTTCTTGCGTCAATAGCAAGCGCAAACAAACCTTCGAGAAAGAACAAGAGGTTGAAAATAACACAATTTGCGTCATTGCAACAAGATAGCAACGTTCTTTGAAAAATACTTAACGTTATTGAGAAACTACGGCAACTTTTGGAAGAAACGCTCCTTTTTTGCTGAAATTCGCGCTAATTAAGGCCATAAAGAAATGTCCAAAAGGCAAGTTTTTGACTTTCTATTCTTAAACGCCTAATCGCAGTGGAATAAAAAACTGTTTTTTCAAATCAAGTCATTACAATGATAACGTACATCAACTATGACTCATTTCCGAAAAGCAAATCCAGTGCTATATCGCGAAATGTGACTCAGACAAGCAGTTGCAAAAAGGTTGAGACACTTTCCAAAAAAATGTTCATTCCGTATAAAAGCGACCGCGTAACACAAATCAAATCAATGCCATGTGCTACTGACCCCCCTCCCCCTTTCAATGTTGATGACTGTCAGTTTGAATGGCATTTTTGATCTGGTACAACATTGATAAGGGGGGAGGGGGTGGGGACCTGCTGAAAGCCATGTTGGCCTCGAAATATGCACTACAGTACACAATGTCTCAACTCTTTTTGCAATTGCTTGTAGAACTGCAAAATGTTGCTCCAAACGCCAAAAGTTGCTCAAAATCGGGACAGGCCTACTTTTCTTGAGTGTAAAATTCGCCATTTTGAAATACAGTGTTTGTATAAGAACAAACGGAACAAAAATTTCCGTCAAATTCTTTCCTGAGCCCACGGTTATGTGCTCCTGCGTCGCTCCTGCGATTTTCCCACACTGTCGCGTGGGGCCTGAGCACTTCCATCCCATCATCTCCAGCGGGCAGGGATGTCAGTTCGTATTTTCGTGACCAGTGAAGTGTGTATATTTCTTATTCGTTGAAAGGTAGGTTTTTTTTAATGGTTGAAAATAATTTTACCTCGAGCTAGAAAGTGTTAGGAGTAGTCTTACCCTCCTTCTTATTTTTTGACCTGTTCATTAAGAAGTTAATGTTTGGTAACCTTTTAATTGTGTTCAATTCTCACTGCTTAGTTCCAGCTTAGTAAGATTCTCATTCAAGGCGCATTCTAATAGATTATCATATTGTTGTCGTTATTTTAAAGTGCCAATTTGTAAACTATTGTATTCGTTGGTCTTGAAACAATGTAATAATTTTAAAAAGTAAAAACATTAACCTTAAAGTGAGCTCAAATCTTTTATATATATTAAGCTTTTGTACGTAGCTAATTTAGTTAAGCTTACCTGTACAGTATACGAACTACAATATATTGTAGTTCGTCTAAAATTTAAATTCAAAATAACCGTCCACAGTCCACTTCTAGCAGTCCATAGTTTATACATAAGCCAAACTCGTATATAAATACATATCTTAATTATTTACGTATATTGGTACTTTATCATTAATCAATGTACAGCTTTAAAATTCATTGGGACGTTCACACACCCCCTAAGTATGGCCTTTTTTTCTTAGGAGGGATATGATTTTTTTTGTTCAAAGGAGTCACCAAAATTTTGAACCTCCTTATTTTTCAAATGTACCAACAGAAAGTAAATCGCTTGGATTTTTTCTTAAAAGGGAATGCCCATTAAAAGGGGGGTGCAAAAAATAATGGAATGTCCCTATTTATATACTGTAAGGTATCTGGCATTTCATCCACAAATTTCTTACATGCAAAGAAACCCTTGTCTAAAAATTCTTGAGAGATAATAAGGTGCATATAATCAACCTTTAGAGATTGTCAGCATTATGTTCTTTGTGAGATGTACGTCTTCTGGTAATTCAGGCTTGAGTAATCCAGGAGAATAG
This sequence comes from Cladopsammia gracilis, assembly GCA_022457155.1. NCBI lineage: Eukaryota > Metazoa > Cnidaria > Anthozoa > Scleractinia > Dendrophylliidae > Cladopsammia > Cladopsammia gracilis. The sequence goes on from JAJGOT010000188.1 coordinate 1,142,458, forward strand.
ATTTTGAATGGAAATTGTTCACCTTCCAAATAAAATAATGCATTTATGTGAGATGTACGCCTTCTGGTAATTCAGGCTTGAGTAATCCAGGAGAATAGATTTTGAATGGGAATTGTTCACCTTCCAAATAAAATTATGCATTTATAAGACAAAGTAAAAGTCACATGAATGAAAACCAGCATCCCAACTCGGAAAAATTTCCGAGTTCCAGATGGGATTCAAACCCACGAGGGTCGTGGGTTCGAATCCCATCTGAAGTCTGGAATCGAATCCCATCTGGAACTCGGAAATTTTTCCGAGTTGGGATGCTGGTTTTCATTCATGTTTCATTTCTTAAAAGACTCACTTGAAAGTAAAAGTCATCAGATGAAAATTGTAGTGCTAACACTCTATTTTGCAGCTTGATGTTAATACACTGCAATAGAGAGACCAGATAAACAACAGAAGGAGAATGGGAAACACGGGGTTAACGAAACACAGAGATGTTCACAGTTCAGATTCCACGTTAGAATTTGAAACTGGCAAGAAAATGTTTCCAAGTGAACAAGAAGCTAAGATGATTTTATCAGGTATGTGCACTGAATATCTTATAACTGACCTAATCAACTTTACTGGTCCATTGTCCATTTATGCAGACTTTAGCAGGCCAGGCCAAAGCAATAGTAAACATTGTTAATTATAATAATTTCAGTTGTTTTAACTGCTATAATAATGGTTCTTACATGTAACTTCATTAATTGGTGGTTCATCATGATATTTTTTATTTTTGCAATTTCCACGGTTTTTAGAACTCAAATGCAATAAAATCCTCACGTTTTACCCAATCATTTGATTGAGATCCTCTTCTTTTTTTTCTAATTTTTTCCATTGTTGTTGTTCTTTCATTAGACTTTAGTTTTGCAGTAACATTTTCATATAAATTCTGGAGAAAGTGAGAATATTTAACAAAAAGTGGTAATTCTTCAAATTTCGCCAGTCAAATTTACTAGGTTTCTTGCATGCTCTCATTTGAGCATGCTTTGGAAGGTTTCTTCCTCCAGAATTAAAGATCTCCTTTGTTGTAAAAGGTAACAATGACACAATTTATTATTGGTACAAGGACCATGGAGGTATTTTGTTAATTAAAACTAATTACATATGTTGTGATTCAAATTTTTCTTTGGTTTAAAATATTTTTAAACCAGTTTGATTCTTGTTTTCCTTTTTTCTGGACCACATCGTACATGTGCACTAATGGACCGGACCTTACCGGTATGTACATTTGAAAGGATTAATATTGCTAATATAAGTTCAAATTATTATTATTTAGCAAGGGAACCAGATATCGATAGTCACAGTGATTATGAATATGAAGATGATTTCATGGAGCCTGAGCCGCCACAGAAAAGAACAGTACCTACAGTGTTTCAGTGGGAGAATGGTGGCAGAGAAGTTCTGCTTTCGGGGAGTTTTAATGACTGGAAAACAAGGATTCCCATGAACTTTAGGTTGGTATTATAACTGTGTTGGTGTTATTATAAAATAAAAATGTACATATTAATCAGCCTGAGGGCAATTTTAGAGAAACCATATTCATGGTCTATGTTCATAAGTGGATTAAACTGTGTTTTTGTAGAAGTTGTTAGAAGAAGTTGGATGGTTGCCCTAGTTTTCTAGCCCATTATGGTTATTTTGGGCAGTCAGTACTCTCCATTAACTATATAAAATTATTGTAAATAGACCATGAAGTACAAATAAAGTTGTTGTTGTTGTTGTAGTGATCTCAATTTTTCCAGCCATTCTATGCAGGACCTCTTTATTAAAACATTTTTCAATTTGGTTCTGCTGTTGTAGAAATTTTAATAATGCTAAATTAATCAATAATTAAATAGCAGTAGTGTTAGCAAACTTTGAGAAAATATTACAGCTGTAAAGCTGATCAAATGGTAATGGCCTTTTTCCATAGTCAAGGAGAATTCTCAGCAATCATTGAGCTTCCTGAGGGAGAGCATGAATACAAGTTTTGTGTTGACGGCCGCTGGATTCATGACCCAAATGCTGTGAGTACTGCAGTAAAAAAGTCATTTGGTTCTGAATGTCACAGTGCATTAGAAATTACAAATTGCCATCTCTTTCACCATCCATTAACAGCTTTGAACTTTGGGGATATCAGTACAGATGCTATAACCTCTTGAGAAATCATTTTTATCTCAGTGAGCCTGTGCTGAAGGATATGGAGAACTCTGTGCCATAATACATGACATGTATATGTAATATACAGAGGTTTCATTAGAAGCCGGCAACCGGCGAATTCCGCCGGCTACTTCCTAAATTATCACCGCCTACTTTTCGATTAATTTACTGAAGTTGATGCCCAGAATGCTGGAAATGCCATTTCCGAGGTCCTAGGCCTTATGGCCCCTTTGTTGCCACTGCTGTCTATTTTACAAATATTGCCACTTACTCTCAATTTTATTGAAACCCCTGAATATAAGTTGCAAACAAATCTCATGTGTATGGTCAATTCTACAAAATTAATAATGTGACTGACTGACTGAGTGAGTGAGTGTTTTCACATGATAGATACGGGAAGCTGTGTGAGTCCAGTGTCTCGCTTTTACACGCCAGGGATATGACAGTCAAAATCTATTTTCTTGTGTTCAAAATACATGTATGAGGCTGTACATACATGCTTGTATGCAAATTAATGTACAGCAAAAATAGTCAGCCAACCTGGGCCGTGGTTTAAACTTCAGTTTCATGATAAATAATTATTAACATAATGCATCTTTTTAAAATCTCTACACTTTCTTCATCTCCCAACAGCCAACCACAAACGACAATTTTGGGGGCAGAAACAATGTAATCAACGTAAGGAAGTCTGACTTTGAAGTGTTTCAAGCGCTTGATTGTGATGCAAGTGCGAGTATTGGTTCTGTTGGCTCAATCAGTGAGTAGAACTTCACATGTACATCTACCTTAGTTTAGTTAGTTGCTTATTTTGCTTCAAGTTACCAAATAATACAGTTGACTCCCAGTGAATATGGTGACTCTCAAGTGAATATGTTGACTCTCAAGTGAATATGTTATGAAATGTTATGAAACGTTTATCTTTTTAATCGCGATTGTACTTATAGTCTTTTAGCTTTTTATCTTATAGTTATATTTTTTTGTATCTTATAACTTTTATCTTTTAGTTGTTTAGTTATATTAATTTATTTACTTACAGGACCCCATTGATAACAGTGTTTTTTTTAAATACTGATAGGTTTTATCCTGTTTAAATATTCGTCATTATTATTATTATTATTATTATTATTATTATTATTATTATTAATGTCACCGCCGCCCAGAGAGGAAAGAAAAGAAAAGATTTTCTGTGAATTTAATCTTAGCAGAACTACCCAGTCTGTCCGTCAGGTTAGGTCACCGTTCGGTAAGCTTTCACCAGTCAAAATGCCAAATTTACTGGACATATATCTGATGACAGGCTGTTATTTGTAGCCTTGCATGTATCTATTGCCAATTGGTAGGTTATCTTGACTCTCTACTTTTGTTATTTCAGAGTCGTTGTCTGGATCTCCACCTGGTTCCTATGGCCAGCTCATCCCGTCACACCACACCCCTGTCATAGTCCGTGACGGAATGCACTCCAGTGTACCTCCAGTTCTTCCACCTCACTTACTGCACGTTATACTCAACAAAGAAGTTGTGGATCACAATGACCCATCGCTTCTCCCCGAGCCTGATCATGTGTCACTAAATCATCTTTATGCACTCTCTATCAAGGTAATGACTCATTTATTCAAGACACATTTCTTAGAAGGATCTGAATTCATCAGATGTGTAGTCTGCATAGCTGGTGGTTTTGTTGCTGATTTTTGCAGCTTCAACACTTGCTAATTCAGCATCGTGCGCCATCAAAACCGCTAACTACATACATGTGTAGGCTATCATGCAGTTGTGTTATTTAGTTAATAAATAGCTTTGAATGTTAGGTTTTGATTCCCTCAAAATAAAAGTTGTTGAAGAATTGTTTATTGTTCCCCACCATGCAATGATTCTACAGTTCAAGACACATTACAATAAGTTTTTTTGTTGGGACAGATCTCGTGTTCTCTTTCCTCTCAAATATATTAGTTTTCAACATTGGATCACAGAATCACAAAATTAAAAATTGGGAGGGGGAAAAGAGGGACTGTATTTTATCGGAATATGAGTGCCGCATGGGGTGTCCCAAGTTTATAGTGTGCCTTGGATTGTAGGTCATTGTACAAAATGTAGTTTACATGTACTGGTTTTCCACGTCACACTTGTTACTTTCTATGTTCAAACTTTGTTAGTTATGTTTATTGAGAGTTACAGATGACAAAAATATGTACAGTATTGCACTTGCTTTAGTTAAAGTTAGTTATTTATTTCCGAGTTCTGTGTTGCTTCTCTTCTATTAACTTTATGCTTTCTTTCTTTTTTTACATTTGCAGGATGGGGTCATGACATTAAGTGGAACACAACGCTTTAGGGAGAAGTTTGTCTCAACCCTGCTTTACAAACCAATCAAATAATCTATGCTTAGATGGCTGTTTGTTCTATTAAAGTATTATCGGACATATTTTTAATGGCATGACTGGGTTATGGTTACGTGTATGTACACTGTAGTCCTGTTAAAGTACATTTTTTAAAACTATTTGTTAGAGCTCTGATACAGTGTATGTACATGTATGTTGCTCTCAGATGACCAACCATGATAAAATAGACCCTTAAGGCCGATTTAGATGGGACAACTCTAGCTTTCAACTGTTGCATGGGATTTTTGAAGTGCGCACTTAGCTCACATCATGCCTAAATCATAAGAGGGTCTATTATACTCTGGCGGGCTGGCGGTTTAAGCCATTTTTTAGTGTCGGTTTGTGGGTACATTCATATTTATCTGGCGGTTTACGGTCCAGAAATTATCGGCGGTTTCGGTCTTGAGGAAAAGCCAAAGCGGTTTGCGGTCTAGGAGGAACAAACTATGGTGGTTTGCGGACTGTGTGACCCCCTATAATAGACCCTCTCATAATTGACACTGCTCATGTGACATTGTTCGTGGCTGCGATGCGTCATAGCAGTTAAAACATGCTTCAATATCACACAATATTTATCATTCCCTACACAACACTTGTAACACAGTTGAAGCTTTACATGTAATTTAGATGATATGATTTGTGCAGTGTTATCATAAGCACATGGCATGCACAAAGTTGCACTGACTAGATTGGCCTTGAAATTAATATCTTGTTGCAATGTGCAGTTCCAGAAAATATCCCTACTCCCCCCACAGAAGGTTTTTTGTTTAGCACCCCCCATCCCCCCAGGAAATTCCAAATTAGGTTCATACTTTGCTTCTAAAATGTTGGCTTTTAAGACCCCCCTCCCCCTAGGAATTTCCAATGACCTTCAATGGAGTGGGTATGGATTTTTTCTGGAACTACACAATGGTCAGCATGGTTACCAGTTCCATCTTTCACCTGAAATGTTGGTGGTTTGAATAAAGAACATGCTGAACACCACATGCATCAATGTCTCACTCTACCCAGGTGTATAAATGGGTACCGGCATGCAACAAAATGCTGGGCATAACCCTGCGATGGATTACATTTAATATCCAATCCAGGGTTAAGTAGTGCTACTTTAAACTTAGTTTACTTTTTCAGTACGTAACTATAGCCTTATGATATATTAGGTTATTGTAAGTTAGATTTTTTTGAACTAAAAGAAAGTACATATTAAAAAGAAAACACCTGATGTTCTGACATCCTTGTAAGGAATAAAAAAGCATGCTAACCATATTTCCTCGAATAATTGCCATCCCTTGATTTATCACCCCCATCCCCTCCTCTTTCTCTCACATCTTCCCAGTCAAGTTGAAATTCCACAATCGTTACAATAGACCATTTTTCTGTTGTCTTATTGTCCTGGCCTGAGTGGAAGCGAGGTTGAAGTTGACTAGTATGATACAATCCTTATGGAGCTTTTCAGATGTAAATTTACCTACAATAGGCGACAAAAATAGTTGACACACTGTATAACAAAAATGGTTTTTGTGCCATATTTATCACTGTATCTTTCCATTCACTACACTGCCACATTAACCCCGTCCCCCCATCCAATGTTGTAGGATTGTAGCGACAGACCTAACTAAACGATACTATACACAACATTGTCTGGGGGTTGGGAATAAGGGGATGGGGCTGAAATGTCTCTCCCGAAAAAAATGGGGTTCAAAATGACGAGTCAACAATATTGTCGCCTATTGTAGTTTGCATGAAAAAAGCATCATGAAAGACAGGAAGGTTTGTATCGAAGCAAGGTCACCTCCAGCCTCGCTTCCACTCAAAGGCAAGGTCACCAAGCACACAACTGTAAAATGGACTATTGCAGAAAAGTTACCAAAGCACAGGTTTCATCGCATTCAAAGAACGCAATCCTAATTTCGTGTTGGTTGCCCTGTGCTTTACATGCAGTAAAATTTGAGCATTTTTGGTGTCCGGTCCTCTAAATGGCTGCCCCTATTGCTTTTTTCAGGGGCTCATTTATGCTGGAAGTTCCTTTGAACGCGTCTCCATAATCTCCGATTACTGCTAGTATAGTTTTCCTATTCGTGTATTTGACTCTTTCCTTTATTTCTTGGAGGTCTCTAATTAGTACCACTTCCAGCAAGCAATATTTGAAATAATTGCCCTCTTTTGGAGTGAAAAAATTAATGATCTGTCCCGGCTATTATTCGAGGAAATGTGGTAGTCTATATGTAGTTGGTTAAGTAGTGAAATAGGGTATTTATATTTTTCAAGGTGATTACAGCATATTGTTTCCCTCGAAAAACTGACGATGAAAAAAAGTTGTTAAAATCTCTCAATCGTAATATAAATTAAATATAGATTTGTGTTGGTTTTTTAATTGTATATAGTTTAGTTACATTAGGAAAAGTACAGTCAGAACTTGCTAACCCTTTAAACGTCAACAGATATATCAAATTTGTCCTTGTTATATCAATGTTCAGTCAGAAGGGCTATGTAGCAGCTCTTGTAAGGTCTCACACCATATTGGTTTGATACCCTTCGAGAGAACAAAACAACAGAAACAATGGATCCTAGCCCTGAAAATTTCCATTGGAATTTGGATGTAGCAAGAGGTTTAAGATAGCAAGAAAGTGGAAGACTACTGTGAACTTTTGCCAGAAGTTTTCTTGAAGTTATCAAAAGTTAAAATATATATTTTTGTTTACCCTGAAAGAATTTTTTTTACTCTAATATGAAGTGTTGTATTGATTTATCATTATATAGTTGGTGTTTTTTTATGTACTGTACATTGTATTTGCTTTAACTAATGTTGTTACCACGGCTGGTTTAGAATGTAACAATACAAAGACTTGTTACACGCCCTTAATATACATGTAACTCGTTAAATTACTAATTTAAAAAGAATCTGGCTTATCAGTATTCAGTATCTTGTAAAACTGTGAGTGGAATTCAGTGAGGATTTTCTTGAACACTATAAGCGATAATATTTTTAAGTGGTTTAAATACTGTGTTCAGTTGTAGCCTGTCCTTGAACATAACAGCTACTTTCGAGTCAGTTTCATTGATTGGGATTTCAAAACACCGACAGTGGGTTTAAAACAGTAGATTCACTCAAGTTTTTGTTAACCAACTTTGGTGTTTGGATACCTGACATGTTCACTTGTGTGATGTAGCTTCTCAAACTGATGATTAGTAAAATACAGAAATGAAGGTCTGGGATAAAATCGGCAAAATCTGTGCTAATTACCATATTTATTTGGCGATAAGCCAAGTGATTTTTTCACAAAGTCAAGCCAAGTTTAGGTGAAATGTAGGCCAGAGAAGGGGGTTCAGCTTAAAGCCGATCGAGAGTTTTTACTGAACAAAACTTTCTCCAGGGCTTAAGAACAGTAGGAAATGGGCATATATTCACGTACATTGTATAAGCTGAGCGAATGTAAAAAAAAAAACCACAAACTTTAGACTACAAGTTGGTTTTGATGGTCATGTTTGTTGTATTGTACCCACACTCGTTTCTTTGGCTTTTTTAGTTTGTTTATGGTATTCTTTTACAACTGTGCGATAAAAACGGTGAGAACTGTTTTGACACAGGTATTTTGACAATTTGGGGCTACATTTTTTTTTTTACACAATATTTATGTTCGCATATTTTACGTGATCAATGCAATCTTTTTGTTCAATTTGATTTTTGATGTTGTAGCTCTACAAGAGAAACAATACTCAATCTTCAATATAACTGCTTTACATGTTTACTTGAAATTAAGAAAACCTTGATTTCAAGGCTTAAAACTTGAGGTCGGCTTATAGCCAAATGTTTTGGTTTTATTTTTGTGATCATCAAGGCAATTTTTCAAGTTAAAAATTCCTGTGTCTCGGCTTGTAGCCAAGATCGGCTTATAGCCGAATAAATACAGTAAGATCAGTTTATCATGACGCTGTCATGGTTTTGATTTTTTTTTTCTAACTTGAGAAATTCCTGTCATGTTTGCTGTTTTAAGTCAGTATGACTGGATGGAGTTAAAGTTAAAAACAAGGGATTAAGCAGAAAAAAATGTGGAATAAATGTCTGAAGTATTTAATTTGCACTACCATTACAGTGAATATAATAATTCCTACATTTTAAGAATTGTCCCTAGTACTTTATACAAAGAAACATTTTTGGGCCCAACTTGGCATCCAGTGCCAACCCACTGTTCCTACACTGTAACTTGCAAATCCTGCTAACAGAGCTGTATATACAATTTACAGTACACTGTACATGTGCAAATGAGTCATCAATGTTGACATTAGAAAATACAATTCTGAAGCTCAAACGTACAAACAAAAAATACAAGATGTTGCAGAATACCCTGCTACTTGAAAGGCATTGTTTCCTGAAGATGAAGTTTGTAAAAGGTTGCTCTGTGAAAGGTTTTGTTTATGTCTAGATATATTAACTGTAGTGAGGTTTTTAAAATGCCAAACAACACGCTAACCATCCTGTATTTTTAAGGACATTCGTGCTAATTGTTTGTGCGCATCCTCACTGTGCACGCAATTCATGTTGCAATGCCATGCTACATGTACGTCATGCACTTCCCATTTTTCTACCCACACAACATAAATCCTGACAACTTGTGGCTTTCAGGATTTGCAAATGCTGTTATTTAAAGATTAAATTTCCTTTAAGGGATGTCACCAGTTGAATGAATTAGCTAAATAGACCCACTCATAAAATTTGGCATAGAAAGATGCATTTTAAATAAAATTATTAATTTGAAATATTTTTCCACTACATGTAACAGAGACAGGCCACATCGAGTATGGAAGACCAACTTGTCAAAATTAGGGTCGGAATGACATCTTATCTCCAAAACCAAGTTGGTGACCCCCCATTTTTTGCATTTCTGACATAAGTAACTCATTACCTAGCTGTAGCAAAAGTTTCATAAAAAATCAATGTTAGAAGACTTTCACGTGAACATCCGTTAATGGCTGCATCAGTTATAAATGTTGTTAATTTTAGCCTTTCTAACATATAACCTTTAGGGCTTTTTGAACAAATTAAAACAAAATTAAACATACAATAAGCGAGTTCGGAGTTTGAAGAATAGGTTCACTGGGCATGCGTTTTTATCCCGAGATTATTCTCTTCTTTTGTTATTTAAGATAGTTGAATTTGAATTCTATAGTATTTTTTGATTAATGCTTGTTTTTATCCTGACGCGCGCACATGTTTTTAGAAATCTGAATTACCTTATAGTATGTTGTTGACAGCGTATTATGTGTGTTTGCTTTGTTGATTTAAAGCTTGTGAGAGTGGTTTTACAAACTTGAAGTTTGATTCACTCAGAATCAAAATTTTTCTATTTCTGAGTGAACCAACTCACAAGCCTTCCTGGCAACAAAACAAAGACATAACGATGAAGGACTCATATATTTTCCACTCTAAACATAGTTTTTAGAGAGATATATAAAAGATTAATTTTCTTGAGAACACCACACAACCGGAAATGCGGTAATAAACAAACTAAGGTGATTGGGTCAACTGCACCCATGCTCTAAGAGGCTTCCATGTAACAGGGTATTCTGCAGTTTATATTGTGATGGGAAGCCTTAATTATACGTAGCAATGATAACAAATTGGAATCCGTCTGTGTAAATACTACTTTCCCTGCTGGAAAGACGGAAACCTCGGACTACTTTGTGCACCTCTGGCCATTGGTAAGTGTACACTGTATGTTGTTTAGTTAAAAAAAAAATGACTCTTCAGGTGACACAGTCCGAACACCCCAGGTCTTCATTCATTGGCCGAGAAACCTCAATTACGTTGAACTTTCTTGATGTAAGCTTTGAACAGTAGAACTAAGAGTCTCCAAATTCTTCATTAATTTTTCCAGGTTTCCTCCGCTTTTGGTCTCCTCGTCCTCCCCAAATCCTTCCGTCATATCATCCAGTTCAAAATGCAACTGCGCCAAACGTTCTTGAAGCTCGCGCACTTTATCCATCTTTTCAATAGTACAGTCCTTTCCAAATGCGTGCAATTTACCGTGATTGAACTCGTGCATGAGATCAAGCAACCCTTTTTCCATTTGCTTCACGTCCGTTCTGTCGGTCAAGAAGGAGTGTTCTTGCATCTTTGAAGTGGCCTTTACCTGCGGTCTGTCACTTTCCTTTGCTTCCCTCGATTTACTTTTACTACTGCTTGCGCCTTCCATGTCATTGGCCATTAATTCCCTATCTAAACTGTACAGAAAGGTTTTAAAACTCTTTGTTAAAATTTCCTTTTCTCACTTTGGCGGACGCCATCTTGAAAATACCCACAATCCCATTAGTGCCCAGTCGCTCTTCTGCGTAAAGGACGCATGCGTGCCAGTTTTCCTTCTCTTCCACCAAAATAATCATCGTACAGCGATGAAGTAAGTTTGATTCAAATCCTTTTCCATCCATGCTATTATCCGCTGAAAATTTGCCCCTTCTTGTAATAAACGGCCAGTCCAATTATCGTAGCCTAATTTGGGCGAGCATTTTAGCAAGGGGACATTGAACTGCAGCTATTTTACTTATTGAAGTATAAGTACTATATTTTAGGCCCTCGACTAATCGATAGCACGATAAATCCATAACGAAAGCTTCCAAAGACCTATTATAACCAATCACAGGCTAGCTCTGATTTTTTAAATTCATAGTTACCGACGGAATATCGTAAATTAAATCAAACTTGTGTTTTTCAGGCTCGAGTTGTGTAACTTCAGTGGGTACAAGATCTACCCAGGTCATGGCAAGAGGTATTGCCGGCTGGACGGAAAGGTATGTGCTGTTTGCAGTTTGTGTTTAATTTATAAAACTTCCACTTGATAAAGTGTAGTATCTAAAAATGGTAAAACTGTTTATACATGTCCGAAAAATATACGATGTATTGTCAAATATAAACTTCCAGTGCTAGTGCTGAATTTTGATAAGCATCTATTAATTAAATAATGAATGAAAAGTGTAAAGGGGCGAATTGTGGTTAAACTACAGAATGCAGAGCCATTTGTGTACAAGTATTACCTCAAGTGGCTTGGTGGCTCAATAATCGACTGGCAAAATGTCTAGCCGTCGAGCCGCTAAAAATACCTTCCTCGTTCTTTAAAGCCTTGTAAAGTGGATTGATGAGCCATTGGGTCGTCAAGCCACTAAAATATCATGTTTAAAATTGTACCTCACAGCTATGTGTATCTTGTTTGTGTGGCTATGCAGTGGAACTTCAGTGATCCCGTGTTTTTAAATAAAGATGATGATGATGAATCCACACAATACATGTACCATATAGCAACAAAGTGAAATGACAAGAACAGGAGAAATTGTATATCAATATCAGGAATAACAAAGGCTGCAAATAACAGCCCAAAAAATGTTTTTTTTTTTGCTGCGTAGCACTTGCGTTGAATGATAATATTGAAATTCAGTTAAGACTGAGTGCCGAAAAAAACTGTGACAAAGACAGACAGAAGTTTTGGGGATAAGCCCTTCATCAGTGTTTGTGTTCTCACGAGACAAACACTCGTGCTCACGTACAATTTGTTGTGTGTACGCTATTCAAAAATATATAGTCTTAACTGAATTTCAATATTATCATGCAAATTAAATAACAGCCTGTCATCAGACAAATGCCCCGTAAATTTGGCATTTTGACTGGTGAAAGCTTAACCTAACCTGACCTGGCAGACGGACTGGGTAGTTCTGCTATTAAATTCAGACAAAATCTTCCCTCTGTGAAACATGGAAAACTTTCCATAGTAAACTTTAAACACCAGGTACTTTTCAGTAAAGATAAACCATGGAGAACAAAATACAATGTAGTCAATCACTGACTGACTTCTTGTCAGATCAATATTGTTCCTGGACTGACAAATGACTTGATTAGAGAAGAAAACTATTTGCAGGCTTGATAAAAGGTGTAATAAGGGGTTTGTCTGAATATGCATATTGATTTGTACACTGTACATATATGCAGTGTACCCTGTTATTATGGACTCTTGCTATTAAGGTTACAGTGTACCTTCAGATCGAAAATTTATTGAAAAATTTTTTTTGGCGTTAAAATAAAGTTTACAGAATGAACTTTCATCCAAAAAAAAATTATCGAAAAATAGTGAAAATTGACGGAGAAATGACGGTATAACTTTTGTGGGCGGAGTTTGTTTATTAAGCGATATGTTTTTTTGAGCGCCGTTTTCTCAAAGTTAATTTTTCGCTTGTTGGGGACACTTTAAAGAGCTACAACTCAAAGGGAATTTGTTCGATTTTCCTAAAATTTGGACAGAAGCTAGGCTAACATATAATCAACAAAAACGTGTCGGCGAATTTCTTAATTCCGAAAACGTTTTCGTCAAGAGCCATTTCCGTGCGATCATTCCAATTTTTTTTCTCCCCTTTTCGAAAATATTCTGTAACTTTTCACTGCAATTGAATATGGGAAATCGCCGACACGTTTTTTTAGCGCTTCGTGTCCGGAAACCCGAGAACAAATCAAATTAGCAAAATATAATAATCGCTTTGAGTTGTAGCGTTTTAAAGCTGATTCGGACGTTCGAATTTAAACGTCGTAAAAAATTCGACAATTCATTTTATTACCAAATGGTTTCCATATTTAGATAGCCAGCTCTATAAGCTTTAATTTGATATCTGGGTTTAGGTATGTTAAGTGTAATCTTAAGACGCTAGAGCTGTTATACTGGAGACACCCCCGAAGGTACACTGTAACCTTAAAGACACCAACTCACCATTTCAGGTGACTATTTTAATGGTAGTTTTCTTTCATATTAAACAAAAATATATGCACAAACAGTTCTAAGGGGCCGATTACATGGCGAATTTCAGCCCGGGCTGAGATTTCAGCCCGGCTTCCGAAATAAATCCTCTTAAAATGAAGTTAGCGATTACATGAACAAAGTTTCAGCCTGGGCCGAGTTTCAGCCCGGGCTGAAAATTCCAGCCCGGTTTCAGAAACCGGGCTGGAATTTTCAGCCCGGCCAAACGGGCTGAAATTCGCCATGTAATCGCATCATAATTTCAGCCCGGGCTGAAAAGTGAATTTGGGCATGCCCATTCGCCATTTCAGACGCCATTTTGATTCTCGTTATCAATCTTCCCGCGCAATTTCAAACTTGGTGCCCGGGCTGAAATTTCAGCCCGGGCTGAAATTTGTCATGTAATCACAACGAAATTTCAGCTCGGTTGACCGGGCTGAAATCTCAGCCCGGGCTGAAATTCGCCATGTAATCGGCCCCTAAAATGTGACCTCACACGGGAAACGTACACTAACGCTTATCCGTTAAACGGATAAAAACGAACGGCTAATGCATGGATAGCTAACGGCCTTCAAAGCGTTCTAACGGATCGCTTGAAGCGTTAAAACTTCTGTTGATTCGTCTAACAGATAGCTTGAAGCATTTAACGGTATGGCAAATTCATCTAACGGATAGCTTGAACCGTTAAACGCTTCTGTTGATTCGTCTAACGGATAGCTTAAAGCGTTTAACGGTATGACAAATTCATCTAACGGATAGCTTAAAGCGTTTAACGGTACGGCAGATTCGTCTAACGGATAGCTTGAAGCGTCTAACAACGCTTCAGCAAATTTGTCTAACGAACAGCTTGATAGTTTCGAAAAGTAACGGCTTCCAAGAATAATTATTTATCAGACTGTACCGACAGTAAATATTCAGAGCGCCCGATACCTTTGGAAACATTCTGCCGACTCAGGAAATAATTGCACTGGATAATCTTCCATAATAAAACAGCTAGTTTTTCTCTCCCACAAATGTTATCGAGCATCTGTTTGGCCAGACATGAGCGAGATTCAAGCCAGACAACAGTCCTGCTCTTAAAACGAGCAAGAATCAAGCGACGAATGTTTTTCTCAATTAGATGGAGATCACGCGGATGGATCAATGGAAGGGAACCCTTGTGAAACCAAACGCGGCTTATGTTTATTCCTGGCCCGAAGACACTCCAAACTTCCTGTGATGTTTTAGCACGGCACTGGAATACTTGGAAATGAAGGCTGAGAGTTTGGAAAAACAAAGAAAACAGAGAATAGAAGCGCATAGTCTGTTTGTGCCAGCGTGTTTTAAGGGTTCAAATTACCGTTTTGACATATGCAAATTTGGGCACTTTTCCCGCTTTTCCCAAGGGACCGCCAAGCACTCTTTTTTACCGACAACTACAACAAACTTCCAAGGGTTAAATTTTTTTCTGCTACCAAACCTTCCCTGCTGTATTTAATTTTGATTATAATTTTTAGTTCAAGATTTATTTTAACAATAAGTAAACATGAAGTGCAGAAAGAATTTTACACATGAATTTTGTGTGACTACTGCACTTGGGACTCCGGGCCGCTTGTTGTTTACATTCCGCGCCGCTTGTTGTTTATATTCCGCGAGCGAGCAGCGAAAAAGAATTAATGTTCCTCAGTCTCATAAAAGAAATCGCGTTTATCATTCTCTGGCCTTGAAGTCAAAACCTTGCTTGATTCAAATACAGGTAATTGGTAAAACGAGCGTGACAAGTACTATTACTTTGTTGTCTCGCGGACTGCTGGCGTAGTCTACGAATTACCGCCAGTCTGTCTGTCGTTCAGCTGCTCGACGTTCAAAAGAATCATTTTGCCGTTCGATAATGAACGTATCAGTGAAAGCGACTCTTCGTAGACTGTTATTATGGATTATTGGACGAAACTGCGCTCCGTTTTCAACGAGTATTGCTGGGATGTTAGATTTATATCATGGAAATAGTAAGTGAAGGTAATTAAAAGGCAAACGAAAAACACTATCACCTCTAGAACAGTCATTTCCAGCACCTCTTAAACGAGTGCTGGGATAATTCTAACATTCAGGCTAGTCCTAACGGATGCCAAACTTTAGCTAACGGATGTTAATTCTTTGCTAACGGTTACAGTATTCTTTCTAATGGTTCAGTACTAACGCCTAACGCACACGCTATCCGCTCTAACGGTTAGAAACTAACGCCTAACGGATGCAAAATCTGTTCTAACGGTTGAATACTAATGCCTAACGGATACGCTATTTGTGCTAACGGTTAAATACTAACGTCTAACGGTTTGATGAAAGCGTTTAACGGTTTTCAGGAAATTTTATAACGGATATCTAACGGACACTTAACGCTTTTAGCCATTTAACGGATAAGCGTTAGTGTACGTTTTCCCGTGTGAGGTCACAAATGGTAAAATTTCCATCAGTATTTTGTCCAATTTAAGTACAGTATATCTGTGAGCTGAAAGTGTTTTCTTGGTTTATTAGGTCTTTAACTTCCTGAACAAGAAATGTGAGCGGGCCCTTCTGATGCACAGGAATCCCCGTAAAATCACATGGACTGTCCTGTATCGGCGAAAGCACAAAAAGGGTACAACAGAGGAAGTCACAAAAAAGCGAACAAGGCGCAATGTCAAGTTCCAGCGGTCTGTACAGGGGGCAACTCTTGAAAACATTTTGGCTAAACGAAACCAGAAGCCTGAAGTAAGGAAAGCCCAGCGTGAACAAGCTATCAGGTTTGTGACTTTCTGAAAGACATGTCTCCCTATAAATTAATAATAAATATTGCTCTAAAAGGTTGCCGTTCCAGTGTATACATGTAGATACAATGCAGGAACGGGGTTTCTACTGTGGTTTAAAGTTTCTTCTGTTACTTGCGTAACTCAGGGCTGTCAATAAGAGACAGGAGCTAGTGATTTTCCCTAGCTATTATGTGTATGAGCCCTTTACCTTCAATTGATAGCAAAGCAAAACATTAACAATACCAGAGACAGATTTTCCCAGCAACATTCTTCACTTTCCTGTCTCTCTCTGTCATTGTGTTGTTTCCTAAGCCAAATTGTCTTTTCCTCCTCGGATGTATAAATGGGTACTCAGGGATGTAGCTAAGAGCCGGCTACTGGCTAATTTTACCAGCTACAGTGTAAAAGAGAACTTCTCACTGGCTGAAATTTCACTAGAAAACAAAGACTTGGGGTTATTTTGAAGGTGCACAAGCCTGAAAAACTGGCTGGGTTTGTTAATGAGCCTGCTCAGTTTTTTCTTTGCTACACCCCTGAGTACTGGCAAAATTTTTCTGCTCCCATCCTGGCAGGGATTAGCAATAGTCCTAGTTGCCTCTTGCAGAAGGAACTCAACGAAAAATATCTTGTGATAACATTGTTTTTGATTACCTTTCTAGACAAGTGCCTGTGTTGTTGCTGAACATTTTTCAGTGATGATGTCGTTTTACCTACATTGTTTGAGTGTCTCTGAGAACAACAATTCATAATCTGAGAAAAATGTTCTGTTGCACTTTATACATTGTAGAATGTTAATGACAAAATCTGACTTCATGTAAATAACATACTGGATTTTCTTTAAAGGGCTGCACGAGAAAAGGCCAGGGCCAAGGAACAACAAAAGAAAGTTGCCAAGGTAATTTGAAGAAAAAACTTTTGAGTAGGTGGACGTACAATGTATACAATGTACTTTCCATACAATTTTCCCCAATAAAGTATTCTCCCTTGATTAAGCACCCTCTCTAGAATAAACACCCTGTTCATGCTCTAAAGACTTCCACAAATATAAATGCCCCTAAAGTATACATGAACAGTTTTCTATGAAATTGTAAAGAGTACCCAGTGCTCCAGTTTTACATGTAATACACTGTAGGCAAAGATTGGCCTATACAAAAATTATTTGTTGTCTATAATTAAAGCTGGTTTATAGGTCTTGATTTGACCACCTGGGGCCAGTTGCATAAAACGTAATGTTGGATGTTGGTAACAGCTAACGTCAGACATTCAGCCAAGTCAAACTCACTATTATAACATCAGACGTTAGCAGTTACTTCTGACGTTAAGTTTTATGCAACTGGCCACTGAGCAAAGTTGATGCATCCCAGAGCAGTTGATTCTAAGAACAGTACATGTATGTGGGCCCAAATGAATACGACTATCATCCATTTTGACTAAAGCAATATTTTCAGAAAAAATAACTTTAAATACACCGAATGCAAATATGGCCGCCAGGCAATTTTTTGTTTGGCCAAGTTTTCAGAGAAATTAATGATACATGTATCACATAAACAAGTGCTAAGTGTACATCTTGCAAAGTTTGAGTGTTTTTGGTTTAACGGTTGCAAAGTTATGGCTCACTGAAATTTTAAGCATTTGTATGAGAAAAGACATTCTATCCTGACTAGCCTCGCTTTCATGTTTTCCCAAAATTTGATTGCCTATAACTTCTCCTAAAATAAGAATATGGCCTTGAAAATGCACACAATGACTTATTTTGACCTGATCTTTATGATTATTCAATTGCTTTTCTTTTCTTGAGAATCTGTCCAAACAAAAAATTGTTGGACGGCCATATTTGCATTTGGTGTATGTGTATTAGGGACTTACTTGAATACCTCGCAGTTCCTTTAGTCTCTAGGCTCCAACTGATTATTTTCTCTCCTTGTCATCTACTTTAATTAATTTGTAATGTATGTAATACTTTTCTTGTAATAATTCTGAGTCAATAAAAAGATTATTGTCAGAAAAGTCCCAAAACAAAGGGCTAAAAGTATGTCAACTTAATTGC
This sequence comes from Cladopsammia gracilis, assembly GCA_022457155.1. NCBI lineage: Eukaryota > Metazoa > Cnidaria > Anthozoa > Scleractinia > Dendrophylliidae > Cladopsammia > Cladopsammia gracilis. The sequence goes on from JAJGOT010000188.1 coordinate 1,160,585, forward strand.
TAATGTATATACAGTCTGTAAGGGCTGCCCTTAATTGTCTACAGTTAACTTGGTTTTTTTGGTGCCTTTGCACTCAATTACAAACTGTTATTCCTTTCAGGCGCAGCAACAGCAGCCTCTTCGGCAAAAGCAGAAGGCCGCCAAACCTGTGCAGACGAAGGCTCCACGTGTTGGAGGAAAACGCTAATAAAATAACTTGGTACCTCAACAAGTGTCCAACATGTAATAAAGCCTTTGATAAAATGTAACATGTTTTTTTGTGTTTTTCTGTTAATATGCTTCTTTTCTTCAACTTTACTTGACTCTGAGATTTAACCATTTAGTTGTGTTTATAGATTTCACTTGCATTCATTTTTGAGAGATAGTTTCATTGCTTACAATAATTATTCCTCTGACTTAGCATTCCACAACCATCATGCAAGCAGCAAAATGGCAAAAACTCAAGATTGCAGTGTTGCCCTTCTCAATGTCACAGGGATTTTCACCCTTTTTGGTCAAAACCATGCTACAATACCTTCACTTATTTTCAAAATAATGCTAAAAAAAACCGAGAAACTAGCAGATACACATGTTCATGTATACTCTTGAAAGAGGAACAAATCAGCATCTGTTCTAGTCATTTTGAAAACAAAAAATTAAAATTGTGGTAACCTGAAAAGAGTTAGGCTTACGCTTTTGAAGTTCCAATTCCTTCAGACCCAGTGTATGACTAGAGACACTCATCAACTGTTTTGTTACATTTTGTAGTAATTTATCACATAAGTGGACCATTGTTTTTCGGTTTCTGTTAATACAAAAACCTTTTTTGTTCTTTGGAACGACACCAAATCCCTTACCTGTAACTCTATATACTAAAAAACAATACGCAAATCTGTATTTGTGCAAGGGTTTTATTACAAATTGCAAAGCTTAACCCCAATACATCTCATTACTACCATTACATTTTATTGTTAGACTATTTGAATGAAACTAGTTCATCATGCCACAGTACTTGATGTTATAAGAATTATGACACAAGTGCAACAACAAAGCAAAACATTAAACTATTATCCCAGAATTCTATAAGTGGCTACCACATACTCTAGTAGTATAAAAAAAATGCTTTGACACAGGAGACAAATGAAAACTTTGGTTACCAGTGACTTTGAATCAGATCTTCTTCCAGAACAGAACAACCCTGTTTGTTTCTAGATAGTTGAGTGGTTTTGCTGATCTCCAAGTTTTTAATATCTCGCAGTTTGTTCTTTTTCTGTCATGCTAACAAATATTGCAGTTTTTTAACATGATTTTTAATCACATTCGCTAAAGTTACCCGCTAGGATTACGTTTGAGTAGCCAGCTTAATATAAACTAATTTTTCAAGCAAGGTTTGCATTGGTCTGGAATTCCTAAGAAATCCTTACTAAAAAAAAAACTCCTGGAATTATTTAAACTTTCAACCGCCACCACTGTGCAATCTTCAAGTGTAAGGTATTCCTTCAACTCAGCAGCACAATCCCTGTTACAAAACTACTGTATAATTTATCAAGATATGTTTGGATGCTTCTTCCCCATATGCTCAGCTGTTATCCCTTGCACTTGCGAGGTTGTTTACCACGGAGATAGTTTTACTTGGCAAATCTCAAACCTCCAAAGGCGATCACTGTAACTGTCAAGAAAAAAGACAAACACCAAGATTGAATGGAGTAAAAAAGTGCCAAGAGCAGAGTATTTTATTTATTAATTTTTTTTTTTTCGTTCTGGAATGTTTTTACTCCCTCGTCACCATCATAAAACTCAGTTCTTTTTTGTGGTGCTGTTTATTATGCTGTACAATGTGGGCTTAACCTTTGAGTCTGGATAAAGGAGGCCCTGCCCTTCCCCCCCCCCCCCCCCCCCCGGCAGGGCCTCGTAAAGTGCTTAAGTGTGATTATTCGAACTTGCCTGTTAGCACTGTTCGTTCTGCTCTACAAAGTGTCTCCAAATTTTGATTCTTTACCCTTTAATTAAGAATAATTGCCAATAGCTAGGCTAATCCAGCAATGGTCAATCAATTCTGTGAAGGACCATTCAATTAAAATCTATTGAACAGTATACTTTCCTGCATTACAGTAAAAAGAGAATTCTTGCTTTTGAGTCTGGATGAAATTGTGAGGGTTGTATTTTGATTTTGTTTTGATCTAGCTTTCTTCACGGAGTGAAAGGCTTGTGTTTAAGTTATATGTAACACATTATTGCATTAGTTGTTTACTGACCTTGCATAGCTTGCCACTGAATGGTAACTACCCAAGCCAGTCATCGTGTAACCGTTTGGAACCATGTAGTTCAACAGCCCACCAAAACTGTTCTTATAGGACGTGGTCTTGCAATTGAACTGCCTGTACCCTTTGACACGGCAACACTTGAGACCAACCCTGTAAAAATGTCGGAAAGGTGGATGTGAGCGAGTGTATATGACGTACTACTTTCCTGGATGAACACCCCCCTCCCACCTACACACGCTATTGATCCAAAGGGAATCATTTTTTAGCCATTTTAACAGAAACTGGGTATGTTTGCTTTGTAGTGTTAAAATTAGTATAGAATTTTGCCTTCAAAAGGGGAAATTTTTAACTAAGCTTTTTCTATATCAGCCCTGCTGGAGATTTTGAATATTGTTCTTTTTCAATTGTAAAATTAAAATCCGTACCGAGTCTGAACAAAACTTCCACAAAAATTTTATTCCTCCTGGGAGTAAGTGTTTTTGTTGTTGTAGTTGTTTTGAATTAATAAAACATTGTGACATACCTGCGGTCCTTCGAGACTTTATTAAAATAGCTTATCACTCCTGTGATGAAGCCGTTGTTTGGGCACTTGTAGAAGAAAGAGCGTTTCACATCATGCAAGAGTGGAGTCCAACTGCAGTCACTACAGTGGCTCGAGTCGTAAAATGCAGGTCCCAAGCGGCATCTCAAGAGGTGAATGCGGTCTTGTTGGCACCCTCTGTAAAGACTTATCCATTGGGTCATCGAAGAGGCTTAAATTAAAATAAAAGTGGAAGTATAAAAAACTATAGAAATCTAAAAAAGTAACGCCAGACGCGCGTGGTTGTCACGCACGGTTTTATTGTGTTATCCCCCGCGCATCTGAACATAACGCCTTCTTTTATTTCACTTGCGTCTGCTTCCCGGGAAGGGGAGGAGGGGGGGGGGGGGGGGGGGGGGTGGACTCTGTAGATTGGTACCGCTTAGGGTGCTGAAATCTAAAATGGCCATGGTTAGAATTATCGCGGTACCTTCTAGGGTATCTGAAAAAATATGACAGAATATGACACGTGTTGTTTTAGAATTGGTACCGGCTTAGGGGTAAAAATTATCTTAAACCACCCACATCAAACAAGATTCTGGTACCTTTTAGGTTGTTTTTCGAACATTTCCGACGAGCACCCCGTCATTTTTATATGGGAGTCCCCCCCCCGGGGGGGGGGGGGGTGGGTCTGCTTACGCGAAAGCCAATGATATCGCAAACCAGAAAAAAGTGAGGTAAAATGTAATGTGGCTAAAAGAGAACGCGCCTCCTATTAAAGTTCAGACTGTCCTTTATTCCGCTCGTATAATATTATTTCTTAATTGCGCGGTTCCTTCATTTTTCGCTAACCGATCAGACATGTGATCAGGCCTCTTGAATAGTCTAAAGCCTTACCGTGAGGGCAGGAAGCATTAAATGATTGGTGCCACTCGTTCGTCCAAGTGACGTTAACCGGCAAAGGCGGCATGGAATCGTTGCACGGCGCCGGTGTCGGTTTTGGTGTAGTTGGGACCGTAGTCGGCTTTGGCGTAGTTGGTGGTGGAGGCGGCGCTGCTCGTCTTCGGCGTCGTCGTCTCCAAAACCATGGCGAGGCGTCGACGAGCATCAATTCCAACGCCATTATCAAAAGAAAGAATAGAGCCAGCTTCTTTCCTGTCATGGTAATCTTGAAGAAAAATATTATGGATTCTCTGACTTGTGTAAAACGTCTTTTGTCTTTCGAAAAGGAAACAAAACTGTTTCTATCCCAGTTCAAAATGAAAAAAAAAAACTCTTCATAAAATCTCTTTTTAGTGACAGTTTTTAAAAATAAACGACCTAAGTCCATTATTTAAAATTTAATTCCTTTGAATGCAGCCGATTTATATAGTTTCTTAACTTCCTTCTTAAAAATTAAAACCTCCCTTTTTCGACAGACAGCAACAAATTACCTGCTCCTTAGTGCATTGATCATTTAACTTTTGTTCATTTTCACTCTGCGGTCATTAAAATTAAGCTTAAAAATTGTTCACGGTTGTAGAAAAAGTTCATTGGTTGACGTAAGTCAATCGGCAAGATAGTCCTAAAAAAGAGACGCGATGTTCATAGCTTTTTACGAACTTACCTGGATGAAAAGTAAGACGTTTACTTTTTCGAAGATCAGAGGAAAAAAATCACGGTGAAAGGAAAATTTCGATTAGAATCGAACAGGCTGCCTAATTTCAACGATTGTGGACTGTCGTTTCGCCGTTAGATCGAATCGAAGTCACAGTGCTAGTGGTGAGTTGGCAGAACCAAAGATCTATAGTATGTGTCATTTATTGAGATTTTCGCAACATGTTCTGAACAAGTTCACTATTTACCTCTTTCAAAGAAGTTATTTTTAGAAAGAATTTTAATTTTAAAATCGATTTTTATGAATTTGCATTCATACAAAGTGTATCAGTAAAATCAGCGTGTGTCCGAAAACGAAATTAATTTAATATATGAAGTCCCTAAACCGACGATTCGGTTGTTTATGTGCCGCTGTGATTGCAAGCCGGCGCGGAATATACAATGAAGAAAACTCTGAAAACTGTCAATTTATATTGTACACTTTGTAGAGATTAGAGAAATGCCTATTGCAAAATTGTCAACGATATACTAATTACACTCTTGACTTAGAGTGATTTTACTCAATCCGTGAAATAGTTAGTAGAATAGTACGCACAATTAGACTATAATTCCATTGTTTCCTTTTGTTTAATTTTGACACACTAATTGTTAGATAGTGCTTCAAGGGTTAAGTGAAACCACTCTAAGATGCATACTGATAGGCAGCCTAAGGGTTTGATAATATTACTGACACTTTTAATAGATTCTATACACAACATAAACAAAATGGACACTGAGAAACTGAGTTATTAAGTTATATACTACTCTGGACGTTTGACTGATAATATAAATAGTGACAAAGTAAATGAGAAATCGAAAGAATTATACCTGGCGGGGTGGGGGGTGTTACTCACAAACGCTCGGGCAGGGAGGTGTGACCGGGACGGTTCCAAACCCAGACCCTGTTTCGGCAAGGACCAAGAGAAAGATGATTTTATCCTGTTTTATAAGACAGAACTCTTTGATTTTTATACCTTATTGATGGCAGAATTCCGATTTTTGAGACCCCCTCAAAGACATTTACATATTGTTCCACTGTCTTTGTTGTAGCGTAATCAATATTGGCTTGGCATCAATGCCGAAAATCGCAATAGGAATCAGCGCCAACACTGAATACTGGTTGAAATTCGGCTGTTAATACGTGTTTTATATATGCTTATCCTGTTATTAAGACATAAGACCATGCAAAGATATAAAAAGTTATGGGTGCGCGCGAAGCGTGGAAAGAGCAACCTTCACCCCTCCCTCCACGCGTCTCTCGCGCGCTCCAAATCCTTTCTTCCCCTCCCCTTCCTAGCGCTTGCCACGCAGGCTAGTTTTAATGCTTTACATCGTCAACTAAAAATAATATCGTATCGGTGTACATCGCTTATTAAGACGTTAGACTGCTCACTCGCTTGCTTAACTTCCTTCTATCCCATGCCCGAGAACCTGTCTTAACAATTAAACTCATTTCAAACGTTCTACTTCCGCGTTCCAGAATTTAACTGTAAACACAACATAATAATGTTACAAACAGCAGTTTATTGAGTATCATCTCCCTCCAACAAAATAGAACATTAACAAATGTAACATTAATTTAAAGAAATAACTGTCTGCTTTTGAAATGTGGTGTCGCACAACGCATGACTTTGAAACTATATTTTTCAGTGTTAGAGTGATTTCACAAAAGACGTGAAATAGAATTAAACATTCAACAGTTACTGATAAAATAGTCTAAAGTAAACACTGAATGGAATTGGCGTTTAATAGTGTCTCTGTCTAATTTATATTTCACAGATTTATATGAACAGCCTGCGCGCAATCTCATTCACGAACGAGATTGCTATCCAGCTCTTTGAACTGGCTCAGCGCTTCAAAACTACAACTTTACAAACTAAAAACAGATTACCGACGATTTTAGGAAAACGGCTGTAAACGATGGTTTCTGCCGAAATATGCAAAAAGCTGCATTTTATGAGCTTTTTCATATTTGGTTAACGCCATTATTCGCGCCTCCTTTTCACCGTGCCTTTCAATTGGTTACGCGTATAACATGAGGATTTTTATAAAAACATCAACTTCATCCCTGAGATATCAAGCCCCAAGGCAGATTTTTACTCGCCACTTCCAAGACATTTTAAAGTTTTTGCAAAACTCGTCACATGCAACACTCGTTCTCTCCTATATCATTATTTACTGAAAATAATATCATTTTTTGTACACAAGCAGGTTTTTCTTTACTTCCCTGCTATATGAATACTTTTGAGGTTATTATAAATGCTATCGCATGTATCACTGAAATTAAATGCTATCTTAATACAAAATTTAATACTATTCGCATGCGTCTTCAATAAAAGTTATTCATTATACAATAACGATATCACTGAATTAACCACAGTGGCAATCCTTTTATTGTCAACTTCACTTCACTGACAGCATTTTTTTTTTTTTTAAAGCTGGCACTGGACAGTCAAACGAATATCACATTGTGCTGTTTCAGAAAATATCCATGCATACCCCTCCCATGCAAGGTTTTTATGGTTTCGACCCCCCCCCCCCCCCCGATGGAAATTGCAATTTAGCTTCATACTTTTCAGTAGAAATGTTTGCTTTTCAGACCCCCCCCCCCCCCCTCCTCCCCCTCAGAACTTCCAATAACCTTCCATGGGAGAGATATGGATATTTTCTAAGATCACACATTCTCTGTCTGCAAATTTAGTTTTGCCAGAAAGGAAATTCAATCAATTCTCACTTGTGAACAGGCTCATTTCAGAAGGTATTGGATTAAAAGGAAATCAGCAAGTAAAGTGAGCCAAGCATGGTCTGAGGATGGAAAGGAGGTGAGGAGAGGGCGCTGCCCCCTTTCTCTTCTCAGACCGATCGGTTTGCTCTGCTTGTTGATTTTTTTTTAAGGCAATAGTGTAGCCCCTAAAAGAAGCCTGTTCACATGCTAATCAATTACAGGGTCTATAAATCTCTAAATCCACTCAACAGTGTCAGTAACATCATAATATTAATTTTAGACGTCCTTCGAAATGGCTTAGAAATCAGCCTGCTTCAATTAAGCACCATTGGTTTCACCATTACCAGTTTATCTGATGCGATTAAATTGTTGTTGACTGCATGTCCACCACAAACTAGGCCACATTGAACTTGCGAAGAATGAGTTTGAACTCGCAGTCACCTATTATGACTTAAATGATATGTTATGTACATGTAACATGACCGCTCTCGTGGTCAACTTGCGGTCAACCACAATTTGAACACATGATCAACATTTTTCAAACCACAAAGTGAAACCAATGGTCGATATATAAACAGGCTAATTCAAGCCACAGTCTGAGATCAATTGCACATGTACAATACTATGGTCAAAGCTTCTGCACATCAACCTCTCGCAAGATACAACTTCTCTCACACAACCACTTGTTTATGATAATGATTCCTTTCTTAGCCAGATATGGATGATGAACCATCTGTCCTAGCATTTTAGATGGTCACTAATTATGAAAGCTAAACTTTAATCAATAAAAACACTACCAAGTTATTGTTTTTTAGTTCTCTGTCCTTCCACGTTTAAACTTTCCTGTCACATTTTTTCTTAAAATTTATAAGCAAGATAAATACTAATAACTAAATAAAATATAAGTAACAAAATTAAAGGGACTATAACCATATTGAAATGATAATAGTCACATTTATTATGTCATTACAAACTGTACCAGTGAAATGAAACTAGTGTATTTTAGTTTTATCTTCCTTTGAGATTTTACATGGGCACTTCCTGTTTATGTAATTAATAAGAGCATTTTGTATTTCAGGATACTAAGTGATAGCATAGTTTCGCTACAAAATGTGCTACATTAGAGTGATTTTCGTAAGACCGTGAAACAGTTACTAAGTTAGTAGGTACTAGTAGACACTATTAGACACTAATTCCATTGTTTTCTTTTGTTTAGTTTTAGCTCATTTTGGCTAATTTTGATTAATTGCTAGATACTGTTTCACGGTCTTACGAAAATCACTCTATATTCCTGACATACATGTAGTCCCTTTATAAAGTGAGGAAACTAACACAAACTATAACTTCAGGGTTAGACATCTGGCGCGCGTTTCTCGAAAGTCCTGAAAACTTTTCGGACCCAAAAAGCTGTGTTATGTACAGAAAGTTTACCAATAAAGATTCGGTTTTTGTTGATTTTGAAAGCTAAGAAATAAAATCTTATGTTTACTACACAACTTTAGCTGATGTGTGGGCTAAAAACTCCAACGCCTTTCATTAGAAACTACATTTAAAAAATAGCTTTAGGTCCCGAAAAGTCTTTGGGAAGTTCAAGAAACGCACGCCTGTTCAGCTGAATCATTAGCCACTTGGCTAACGACCAATCCAGTATTATACTAGCCACTGTAAATATCATTTACAGCCTAAACCCCTTTGACCCTGGAACATTGGGATTTCTGCAAGTGAAACCATGGCATCTCTTCACACAGCAGCCCAGGCCATGGGGTACTGAATGTGCCATATTTACGAACCAAGCTCCATATTTTTCCTAAGCTTGGGCTACCACAGTAGTGGCGGCACTCAGTAGACGCCGCAATGTAGTCTTAGTTACTGCTTTCAGACAGTTCAGACATTTGCCTTTGAGTGAATCCTTCGCGATAAATCACTTCAGGGTAGAACCTTCTAAAGCAATCCTCACAGTGACCATGCCTCTCAGGGGCAGCAAAGTTATCACATCCAGTTACTCTGCACTGCTCTGGTAACGAGCGGTCTCGTGGTATGGACAATGATGAAGCTTCCGAGGGGAAATCTGCAAAACAAAAAAAAAATAAAAGAGGTTTTGAATAATTAGTGGCGGCAAGAGCTGAGAAAGTTGTAATGTTCATCACATCATGAGCATGGGACAGGTATCGAACCTACGACCTTCTGTAAACTGGTAGCATAGCCACACATGATGCTTCCAACATTACAGACCGTCACCTGGTTAGCTCAGCTGATAGAGCGCCAGTCTGCAGAGTGGGAGGTTGCAGGTTTGAATCCTGGTCGTACCAACACTCAGGGTCTTAAAATAACTGAGGACAATGGTGCTGCCTTTGCTATGACATCTAGATCTTCATGTGGCTCGGATGACCACGTAGAAATGGCGGACCCATCAGAATATGAAAGTACCACTGATGATGTAACAAAACCCTGTCTGTGACCACCCTCAGTGCCACACATTGTTCATGGGTGGGGTGGGGGAGATGAGATGAGATCAACAGTGGACCGATATACAGCTGCCTGAGGCGCCTTCATAAGCTGACGTCCCATCTCATTCTTATAAGTGTATGTAAAGCGCCATGAGACATGTGATATGTGTGCTGTATAAGTCTCTTCCTTTTTTTAACCCTTTCAGTATGCAGGATGCATGTCATACTTAAACCTAGTGAATGGCTTAGCTTGCCACTTATCTCTTGTAGCTCAGTGGTTAGCATCCGACAGGTATACCGAAGGTCATACAGGTGTAGGTTCAATTCCTGTCATAGTTAGACCTGTTGCAAAACAGTCATACTGTCATACCCTTAAATGAGTTTCTTTCAATTGGTGTATGTGAACGCACATTGGCTAATTAGTTACTGCATTGCACTTTTGATCTAAAGGTCGGTGACTTGATTCAGCAATGGTCTTTTCCGTCATATTACTTCCTTAGACAAGAAACCATGCTGCACAGTCTTTTTCACAGCTGTAACCCATGTGGGCATGTATCAATGAGTACAATAATATATTTACATGTAAAGTGACTAAAACTTCCAGGTTTACAAAGGTTCCATGACTTTTCAAGGTTTACATGTAGGTTAAGATATTTTTTTTGTTGAAAGTGAACATTGATATGGTAAAATACAATAATAATTATTAGAATTATTAGAATCATTAACCTGGAAGCAAAAAGACTCATACTTGCCAATTCAGGCAAGTGAGGTACATTTTGTACTCATATTGGTGAGCGGGCAAGTGCTAATAACCCCCATACTGTGGTTAAAATGATGACCCATGGAACCAATGATGAACATTTCAAAACATAAATTACAGACACTAACTACTGTAAGCATTACCTGGAATTGAACTAGGCCCTGACTGAGGTATTGTGCTTTCCAAAAAGCACCGGGAACAGTATCCATATGTTTCAGTTGTCCCAAATAGGGTGCAATTTGTGCCACGGCATCTCTGACCTTGGACGTTTTCTTCAACATCTCCTGAATTTGAATCATGACGTCTAACTCCAGCTCTATAAGGTGGGCTTTGACTCTGACAGACTTGTATAGGTTCCTTAAGTGCAGACGTTGCTGGTAAAGAGCTGCCAACCAACTGCCGACTCTGTTCAGTTGCTCGTGTATTGTACAGGCTGTGACCGTTGCGTGAAATCTGTTGCTGGTTACCTTGGGAAGCTGTGGTACTTGGCCGTGGGTTTCCCTTCTTGCGAAAGCACTCTTCGCATAAACCATTTTCCCCTGGCAAGCCAAATCGTAGACATCCTGTTGAAGTACATGGCATTAAAGCTTGCTTTTTAGTTGCTGCTGATGCCTCTGTCTGCTGTTGCAGACCTCTAGCAGAACTGGCCGGAACATTGGTATTTCTCTGTTCAACCTTTGAATGGAAGCAAACCAAATGCAGTTTCTGTTAAACTGTAATATCAACTATTTTTTTACAACTGAACTTGTAACAGGCTTACAGTTGAAAATTCATTACAGTCAAAATACTCAGCACATTCTGCTTATTATTGACATCAGGCAAATGTTCATGTGCAAAGCAGGCAACAGTTGGTGGCTTGACACATCTGACCTATTTCTGTTCGCCGACTTAAATTCATCACTGAGTATTTTTTTTTCGACTTACCGGTAAAGAAGCTCTGCATTTACAAAACTCCGAAGAAGAATTCTTAAACTGCTATTGTGCTGGTACTGAAAGAGAAATTTTCACTGAAAGTGAAGAAAATTTCCTGTGAAGTCCAAGCGACTGAATTCTCTAAAACCAACAGCGGCCAACGATTGCGTATTTTGCCTCTGAACTTTTGACCCATGTCAGTAAAGAAACCAATCAACAATCGTTATTTCGAATTAGGGTACTATCAGAAGATTCCAATAATCAATTTAAAACCTGAATTTTGATTTCAATAATGCAATTCATTCCTGATTAATGAAAGTCATAAGTGGAACATGCTGAGTATTTTGACTGTAAATAACTGTGTAAGCATGTAAAGCTAACCACAAGAATTACAGACATGCACATGTATGTATAGTATACATGTAGTATGTAATCCAGTAAAGATGAACATGTATATACTCTGGATTGGGGCAAAGTCAATTCAAATGAACCAAACATCTGACTAAAATTCTCAAGCAGTGCTTCTTCATGTACTTCAGTAGACCAACAAGCCTTCTCACCACATTGCATACATGTAGTCACATACCTGGTTGTTAGAAATTGAAGATGCTGTTGCTCCTTGCTGCCTGGATGGCTGTGGTGCTGTTTGTCTGTTTAGTTCAAGCTCAAAAGCTGCGACATAGCACTGCTCACACAGGCCACTGTCTTGTGCCGATGGCTTCCCACACCCCATGGCACATGGACCAGCAGGCACTTGGGCAGATGGATTTGGGAATGCAGTAGCAGCAACAGCTTGATGGGATGTTCTGGCTTGTTGAGATGATGAGGAGGCAGGAGTTGAATAGACACTAGTGTTAGCTGGTGTCATTTGTGCTGGGGACATACTGGCAGCAGTTGAACTTGTTGCAGTCACCACATCAACTGGTCTACATGGCTGGAGTGAACTTGCTGTGGGATTACGATACGTAATACTGGCAATCCACTGTTCGCATCTTTGACATAAGGATTTCCCTTCTTTTCCTGTTTTATTGGGACAGGTTGGATTGGAACAGTTACCAATGGCACTTGTTAGTGCTGATGTCAGGTGATATGTTGGAGCAACTGTTACTGATGCTGACACGGTGCTTGGAGGAGGTTGAGTCACAGGGAAATTAACTGCAGCAGCTGTAGTAGCTGGAACTGGAACAAGATTGGTTCTCATTTGTGGAGATGGCCCCGATTTTCGCTCAAAGCATTCTGCACACAGATCACCAAGCTGAAACACCCCTTCATTGAGGCAACCAGGTGAAGCACACAAGACACCTTTCTTTCCAGCACCTGTAGGTAATGGAGTCTTTTTTGTGATATTCGCCGGTGGTGGTGGTGGTGGTGGAAAATGTGGACTGACTTGCGTGACTGATCCAACTGATCTGCCTTCAGATGTTATAAAGGAATGAATACATCCACTGTAACACTGAACGCACATGCCATACAAGGCAGGGACACCTGGATGCCGGCAGCCTGGGTTCTGGCAGTGGTTGGCCATTGTTGCTGTAGGACTAGTGGGTGGTAATCCAGTGGGTGAACTCACCCCCAAGGTGTTCTCCATGCGAAGACAGAAGGATCTATAGCATCTGGAACACAAGTCGTGATGTTGCGGCAGACCAAAAAACTCACAGCCGTTTGAGTGATTGGCACAGTGCTTTGATGATGCCAAACTCATCGGATTCATGCTTGCTGCCAATTCTGCAGCACTCCTCTCAGCTTCAAAGCACCTCTCACAAAGACCACCTCGGTTAGCTACAGCTCCATACTTGCAACCAGTGGTACTGCATTTCACAGATTTTGCAAGTGGGAGATTCATGGATGATGAGCTTGAACTTGCATGAGGAGGATTCTGCTGCTTCTGCTGCCTCTGCTGCAGTCCTGTAGGAATCTGCCCTGGGGGATTTGGTTCGCAAGCAGGTGCTAAGTTCCTTAGATACTCATTAAGGCACTTTGAGCAACGGTTGCCAGTTTCAGTGGATCCATAGAAATCACAACCCTGTGTTTGGCACTGGACAATCTTTAGAGCCGGCAGTTGGGTACCAGGCTGAAACTGTGAACTCAGTTGCCTGTTTCTGGAGACACGCTGGTATTCCTCTCTTGCCTTCGCAAAGTACCCCTCAACAAGGTCTTTCATGCAAGATGGTTGCTCAGCAAAATGCAATTTTGCAACAAGAATGTGAGACTTGGGCTGCCCTGGGTTCCCTGCAAAGGGTACTTTGGCACAATCTAAGTACTGTCGAAGACGGTCACTTGCTAGGGGTGCTTCATGATCATAAAGGAAGTGAACAGGTAAGGGTGTTCCATCACCCTTCACTAATGGCACTGCATGCACACAACTAGAGGAGGGTGGAGCTGACTGACTTTCAAGGCCGAGATCCAATTTTCCATCTTCAATACTCACAACCGCTGTGAAATGGCCGTCTGCATAGCCAATCACCAATGGACTTTTCACACAGTCAACTGAGTCCCAAAGCAGGGGCAAATAAATACCTCCAAAATTGATTGGCGCATATGAATCTCCAAACTGTCCTCTTAGAGTCTCATCTGATACCACTATTATAGTACGACGCAAGATATTTGCCAAAACAAATATGTGGATTTCTTCAAGGCTTCCAAACTGCGCACCATTTGGGCCATACGGAAATTCATTCTGTGAAATGTGCCGTATAACTTCTTCCCACTCATGAGCCCACTGTTCTTCTGTACGCTCGTAACCACCAATCTCATTTAACAATATCTGATGCTGCTCCTCAGATTTCCAACGGCTGTGATAAAATCCTAGAAAACAAGGAAACAAGTTTTGTTTCAAAATGTACATGTACAGTCACATGTAAGTTCCTTTTCAGTAAACCCTTTACCACAAAAATCATCACACAATGAATGTTTTGCTTCAGAGGTTTCATTTTGATGGTAACCAGATGCAAATATTCAAATATAAAAAAATATGCAAACCAAGTATTCACCCTTCATAAGCTAAAGTTTTAAGACAGGTAACAAATAAATAAATAACAGGCTTCATGATACAAAGACAGTTGTCATACAAAGTTATTTCCTTAAACTAATGATGCATGAAACAAGCTATTATTTTAATTAATATCAAATTTTAGACTGTGTCAACAATGTTGGGTTTCCATAGAAACAATTGGTTGACAAATTTATTATGAGTCCCTGACGAAGTTCAAAAGTCCATAGTCAATATCCAAGACTTCTCTTTGTACCACAGGAACATATGATATATACATACTCACCATGATAAAAAATATAAGTAAACAGATACCAATTCCACTTCCTGATTTTCATAATTTTAAATATGCTGTGCTGAAACACTTAAATTTCAGTTACAACAGGAAATGATCTTGACAATGTGAATAAACTATCTTTAGGTCATGAATCGTCAAGTCATCATTTCCCTTTGCCAAGTATTTTTCCATTTCAACCTTGAATGACTTTGAAGAGTTGACTAGGAAACAAACCATGCTACAGGAAGTACTGCTGAATGTCTTACCATTCAGGGATTTATGCAAAGCATTGAAAATTATTTACAACTTCTTTACATGAACTGATTTTAACTTTAGGAAGAAAAGGGTTAATTACAGTGTTTATGGGAGGGGTGGTATAGAATAAATAAAGAGGATGACTAACTACCCTCCCACCCCTCCCCTTTAACTAAACTTACTTGTACCTTCCACGTCCTCCACCAGTGCCTCGTATACAGTCTTTCTCAGAGTTTGATATCGATCATTCACAGCCCACATTCCAATAGAAGCGGCGTGCATAAGACAATTCCCATCCCCAAGGGTATTGACAGTGACCATACGGCATAACGAAATGCACCAATTAAGCCTTCTGGCGGTCTCCAGCTCCCTCAGAATGTGTCCATCAACGAGAAAGCTGAACACAAACTTGCGGAACTCTTCGTCCAAGTTTTGAAGCGATGGCAGCACAAAAGAATAGCTGGTCGAAGAACCGAGATGGCGGTGCTTAGTGGCTTCTTCTGGGACCACGACATCTTTGCGTACGATCTCTCGCACGTTTAACGCCAAATCCAGATCACTGAGTGAGATGTTTCGCTCAAACAAATGGCTTGGCGGTTGAAAACTGGCAGCCATGGTCTTGATCGTAGGTGGAACTAAATTCGATGTAAGCAATCAGAATTTCGATTTATCAATCCACAGACATCAAGAATATAAGAAACGTTTACGAGAATTAGCTTTGATTCCTTCGTAGAATAAAGTTGCTGTCCAAGAAACTGCCTTTTCAAAAATGACGATGCATATAAATATCTATAACAGGAAGTGAATTTGTGTCAGAGTTTAGGGGGAAAATAGCTGACGCAACCAACTGAATATTGCACACTATGAACTACATACCCTTGTTTAAATTCCCGACAAATTATTTGGCAAAATAACTCACCTTTTTCGCTGAAAATTGCCGTCAGATTCCCTTGATGAAACCGAAACTGACACACAACAACGCAAGCAGAACTTTTCTAGTTCGTTCCCGGGACTTTCCCGCGGGGAATACCCGACGCCACCCCGGTTGATATCATTGTCGCTTTTAGCCAATGGGAACGGAGGTCAGTATGAGGTTAGTATCAGTTCTTTCGAGGGTAGCGTGAATGTGCTTTTGTCATCTTCAATAAATGATATCTTTGTCGGATTTACTGCGCTTAAAATTTTATTAAAGCATTGAAAAATATAATTGTCATGTACTGTTGATATTTTTGTCGTAATTTTTCGGTACAAAGTTATATTTCTTATCTTGTACTAAAGTAGAGCGAAACCCTACCCCGGTGAATGAGAAGACAGCACGCAAATGTTGCGGGCTCATCTCCATAAATAAAATGCCGTCATTTTCAAAAAGTTCTTTTCTTGAGCTGAAGGGGAAATTTTTGGGCGAGCGAAGAACATAAACAAGTTCAGGTTTGTGACTGCCAATTAAGTATTAATATTAAGGGGCTTTTTCGTTGTTTAAGACAAAATATCGAGTGATTAGATTATTCAGTATTTTATTAGAGGGAAGTAAGCTTCTTGAAAGAAATGATTCGGTGTTTTGGAAAGCTAAATTACCTGCACACATTTGATTATATCCTTTACTATTGGCGTAAAAAATCCTATATTGAACCAGAGAGGGAAGTTGTTATTAAACTTAGAGTTGAAAAGGTAAAAATATCCAAAGGTTTCTTGGAATGCATGATCGAAGTCACTTTATAAAGCTAGCACTGGGCGGAAATAGTGATAAAAATTGACAGTTCGCACGGGACCGTCACGAGACGTCACGGTATCTGAAAAGACTATGTACAGTGGATATAGAGAAAAATTTATGTTAAAAAAAAAAAGTACAATGAGCTACTGGTACAACGAAGCAACTGACTGAAGAAGACCCAACCCGATCGATCTAAATATGGGTATTCGGTCAAATCGAACAATCAACATCCCCCATCCCCGGACGTACGTGCTTTTGTTTTAGGGGGTACGAAATTTGACACCTTAAGCGAGGGGGTGGGGGATTTCAACAACTAGCCTCAATTTTAAGATCAAACCTTGGCTTTTGCAACCAACTGGCTGAAGAGCAAAGTACTACAACTGCTCTGCATGAACTGGCTGCTGACATGATTGTAGTGAGCCACCCAGAAAAATGAAAAGATGTGTTGAGAAAAGGTCAAAATGGGTTGTGTAAGGGCCTGTTTATATGGTCTCGGGTACCCGAGACAACCCTCCCGCCGAGACAACTTTGCCAAGTGTTTATACGAGTAATGTTGTCCCTGCTGACCGAGTCAAAGTTGACCCTACTTAAATATCCACAACACTGCCTAAATATTCAAATCTAAATACTGCTATGCTATACCTGTTCTTTTGACTTTGTTTCATTCATTCGACCACTATGGGCTTTACTGATTTACATTTTACTTCTTTAATGCAAATTTGTGTTCTTAAACCTAAAAACTTGGCTTTCCGTGACACGCAGAACGCCGTAAGTTGTCCCGGGTCGACAAGCCAAAGTGTTTTTATGAAAAAAAGTTGTTCTGCCTGCCAGGGTTACCCTAGTCCTGCCGAGGCGAGACAACTCGCCCAACCAAGTTGTCTCCCCCCCCCCTCTCCAAGACGAGTCACGATTCTCATGTAAACGGTTCATTGAATTTTTCAAAGAAATAAGTGAAAAGTTAGCTCGGCCAGGGTAACAGGGGGGAGGGTTGTCTTGGGTACCCGAAACCATATAATGTTGTAGTTAATTTTTTATTTCAGGTAATTTTTGTTTTGTGTCACTTGTCTGAATTTTAAAATATGTCATGTCAGTGTTTTATCAATGTTTCACGTTGTTGTCGGAAATTGAACGAACATTTATCTTTTGTCGCGATTTCATTTTACGTGCTGTCGCTACTTTTTGGGACATGTCGCCTGTCGGAATTTACCCTGGCAGGGCCTCTTTGATGGCTCAATATCAGCATTAGATAGAGAAATTGAACAACATTTTTGTCCCAGGAGAAGGGAATTGAACAAACCAAATTTCAGAAGTTCAAATGGCAAGGGGTGGGGGGGAGGCATTGCCTGGAGGGGGGAGATGTTGAAGGTTCAATTTGACTGGTACAAGGATTTTGAGAGGCATTTCGAGGATTTCGAGGATTTCAAGGATTGAGGATTTTCGAGGATTTCAAGGGAAAGTACAGTAATAATCTTAGTTGCTCCTATATTTGCAATGGAAAAGGGTTTAAAGCTACTTGGCTTGTGATTGCTTGTCCTTTATCAACTTTTCATTTTAAGGTGTGCATCATAAAGTGTTTATGTTTTTGTGTTGTACTTAGAAATGGCATCCTTACCAAGCAACAAAGGAAAAGTGGCAATAATTGGAAGGTTAATGTGACAATTAAAATTAAGGCTTTAACTTAACCATTTTTGGCCCAGCCCTGCCAGGTTTTGCACATGTAATAAAAGTAATACTGGGAATTGAACAACATGGCCTCTGAGATCCCCCTGGACTACTACATGTACATGTAGCTAGAAAGAAACTGGTAGGGAGTTACAAAGAAAATTTTTTATCCTGACCTGGTGGGGTTGAAACCAATAATCTTTGGGTCAGATGATCATCACTGTTAAATCTTCTTGTAAACAGAGAGGGCTATATAGTAGAGGCACAGTGACCAGAGTGATCAGCGAAAAGGCTTTTGATCGGCAGTGCTTTGATCAAGGCAGGCCCGTGGCAGGGGAAGGGGAAGGGAGGGCTTGAGCCCCCTCCCAGAATTTTTGGAAGTTAAAAAACAATTAATGTGCCAAAAAATATATAATTGAAAAAAATTAATGTGAACAATCAGTCTCAAATCTGATGCTAAAAGTGCATTTTTCACAACCTTTAATAGTCTGTTTATTACAGTTTCCCCCGCTAACAGTTGTTTGTTCTTAATGACCAGTTCCTCTCAACACCATAAAACGTGAAATTAGGAAATTTCACGTTGTATTTTTCTGCAGGGATGACAAAAAAATGTACCAAAATGCAGAGTTGATGTTTTGGTCACTAAACATATTGCTTTTTTGACATTCGCGTTGCCATTGCCATTGCCATTGTCATTGCTTAAAGGCGAACCTGCGGTATAAAAGGGCAAAGCCCCACGCCGAATCTAATGCAAATGAGCAAGAACAATAGATTTTGCTCATTTGCATGAGTTGGACAGTCCAGCCACCTTTTGTATATCGAGGGTTTGGCTTTAAGCTCCCTGATATCTACTTTTTGACGGGGGGTAGCTTTGCTTGGTCAACTTGCCCCCCTCCACCTCCCCCCCCCTGTTATTTTAGCCTTGCTACAGGCCTGTTTGAGGTCTGGTCTCTGCCATCATGATGTTTCCTTGGACAAGAAACTGTGCTCCATAAATGACTCTTGCTCCTCTCCTGCAGTGTATTTATTCAGGCACTTGGTACAACATTCAAGAAACCCAGAAGGGACTACTGTCCATAGTAATACATTAGTTTCTTCTTGCTATAGAAACCAGAGTTATAAGGGTACTCCAAACCTTCGTGGGTGTCCTTTGGGAAAAAAAAAATTGTAATGCACCAGTTTGAAAAGTAATATGACAAACTATATATCAATAGAAAGCTTAATAAATGTAGTTTTCAATAAACAATATAATTTTAGCAACTTTTTCTTTTACAAATGGCCAGGAGCCAATAAACCGCCAAACGACTGAGGGTTGTTCAGTTGAATTTATCATGTATCAAATGCCATGGCAAGACCAAAATAACTGCACAGTGCACAAGGGATCAATCAACAAAACCGTGTCAGGCATTTTTTTAAATTCTGATTGGTTAGTGAGATATCTCGTGCATCTAAAGTTGAAGTAGCTAAAAATATGTAAGAAATGTTGCATAAATGGTCTCCACAGGAAAAATATTCTAAATATAGGAATTTGTTCGCCATTATCCAAGGGATGTTTTGGCCAAATTTTATGAAAATCTTTCAAGTCTACATATATCCTGCAGGTATAAATTTAATCGAACAGCCTTTGGTTGTTTGGCAGTTTATCAGCCCCTGGCTGGCTATGTTTATTATTAGCTAGCTTTCTATTCATTTAATTGATATATGATCATCATGTAGTTTGCCATCTTTAACTTTTCTTTATCTGTGGCCTATTAAGTACAACTTATCTATTTACCTTTATTACCTGTGCAATAGTTCAAATTGTTTTAATAATTTGATAGAATTCTGAAAGTAATGGCTACCTGAAAGTCACATTTATAATTTTGAAACCATATGCTTGCAGCTCCCAAGAGAATTAAAATGACACTCAAGAAACTACTCGCCAACCAAAAGTAATGGCTAACTGATCTTCAAAATAGTTTAAATCATTTTATGAATTTGGCAAAATTCTGACAGTAATGGCTACCTGAAAGTTGCATTAATTTTGAAACCCTACTAGCAACTCCCAAGAGAAAACTACCCACAGGGCACTACTTGCCAACCCTAATAATGGACTAACTGATCTTCCAAAAAATTGGGAAAAGAAATTGTTTCCCTCAAAAGCAACCCAGATGCAACAAATAATGGCTTAGAAGTTTCTTGGAATATTGATTATTTGTGTGTTTTAGCAGTCTTGAAATAATGGCCACCCAAATGTTGCGGTCCCAATAGGGCTACTCAGATTTTAAAAGTAACAAGGCTGCTACTTTCGGAACATGGCAAGTAACTATTAAGTTATGCGTCTAATAGTGAAGATTTTTTTATCTTGTCTAATATTTTTCCCCTTATGTTCTTATAACACAGTGGATTAATAGGAAGATGTTGGTCAGTGGTAAGTATTCAGTTCAATCTGACTTTAGTCCAACTTTTGATTTCACCAGACATGATGGTGGGGGGGGGGGGGGGGGGGGGGTGGGGGGGGGGTGGTTGAATGCATACAAGTAAGTCACTGTTAGTTTTGATTTTACTTTTGATTAGTTGAGAGAGTGGCATGTTCTTCATAAGCCAATCACAAAGCATAGCAATGCAAAGCCAAAGCAAATGCAAAAGTATACTTTTGACAGTCTATTAACACCGCTCTTGTATTGTAGTGTTGTGTAGTGCATTACATTGCAGTGCAGTGCAGTGCATTGTATCGTTTGTATTGTTCAGTATTGTATTGTATTGCATTCTAGTTTTCTTCTAGTTCCTATATATGCATTTTGCTTTTGGGAAGAAAAGGGAAGCTGATTAAAGAAAAGATGTTAAGGATGGATCGAATGAGCTTTTATTATCCGAGATAAGCTTTATTTGTACTAACCAGGATAAAGTAGTTTTAACCCTTTAAAAATTAACTCCCAAGAGTGCCAAACATCGATATTCAAGAAAATCCCAAATTTCGTTTTGTTGTTCAATTATTAAAAAACAAATGGTACCATGCAAAAGTTCTATTGAAGACATTGTTTGAATGGCGATTGGTCACACTATAGGACTTCACCGACAGACTCAAAGTTCTAACTGTATTACATGTTTCCATAATTGACTCTGGGAGTGAATAAAAGGTTAAAATATATACCACCCAGCTAGGCTGTGATCTAGCTTGTTTGTGTTTGGGACTGAATGCAAAATTATAGGATCCAGAGACTCCAGGAGGGGGGTGAATAGGTTCGCAGATTGGCAGATTTGGCTTTGAAAAGCACATGGATTGCGGATTTTAGCGATAAATTAAGTGGATTCGTGGATTTGAAAATTACCGCGGATCGCGGATCAGCCTAAACTTTTGACCCGGATTCTGGACTTTGTCTATCTAGAAGTTTGGATTGTGGATCTGATCATTGATTAATTTTTTGGTCGGCCTTGGATGGTATGTTGTTGTTTTGTCGACTGTTTTTTCCAGTGTCACCAGCAAAGGCAGAAAACTTCGAGTATAATCTAAATACTGCACAATAAAAACAGTATAATTCATACTGTGGAAAGTTTTAAAGTAATGCGGATCCAGATCGGATCGACGGATCGAGCCAAAAAGTAGCACGGATCAACGGATTTGCATACCCCATTCCCCCCCCCCCCCCCCCCCCTCCAGCCAAAGCCCCATGGAAACACTACAAAAATAACACATATAACCAAAGTCCAAATGGACCGTAAATTGCATGATTGCAGAAATACAGAACCACGGTACATTGGAGATGAGATCTAGAACCCTAGAGGACGATGCAAAAAGACAGAAGAAACAGGAAAATATAAATTGCATGGAAGATAAAGGGGACAGAATGGGATTTAAGCGCAGCTACAGGCCCTCACGCGAAGGAGAAAATGTAGAAATGCAAGATGATGAATTGAAGAAGGAGTTTAAAAAAACACCATTAGAATTTTGATTAAAAACAAACAAACAAAACAAAAAACAAAACAAACTAAAATTCTTCACTGGCCTGTTTTTTTTTTTTAAGGAAATTTAATAGAAATGTACTTGGCACCTGGCACTTTCTGGATAATTGAACATCTGTTTCATGTACACTGTATTTTACTTCAAGATTTACATTATTCTTTTTTCAGATTTTTGCCAGTGCTGGTTACCATGTTGCACTGTATGATACTGTTGCCAGTCAGTTAACTACTGCCCTGACTAGTATTGAAGCCCAGTTGTGCGACATGGAGTCTAAAGGACTGATGCGAAGTGATGGCATGACTGCTCAGAAGGCTTTTCAACTAGTGGCATGCTTTGATGATCTTCAAAAGGCATTAGATGGGGCTTTGTATGTTCAGGTTTGTAGGTGTATGTTAATAGTTGTTATAAACATAGGATGCAGTGGCAGATTCAGGGGAGGACCCCCCCCCCCCCCTTCCCCCCCATCTTAACACATTTTTACATTTGTAGTCTGAAATAAATGTCATTTTCACAGAGAGTGGTTGCCCAATTCTTCCGAGCCAGGCCGGGGCTCATGATAAAAGTGATAGTCAAAGACAGAATGAGTTGTAGCGTTTAGGTGAAAAATTTCACTTGATCGCTCCATCAATTAATCGACTGTTATCATTAAGCCCATGATATATAATGGTCATCTGCCTTACCCATGGGGCAGCATTGGAGGGAGGGGAGGGTGGAGAGTTAGATGCAAGAGGTGCGCGATCAATGGAGGAAAACACCTATGAGAGAGGGGAGGGTCTGAAGGTGTGCAGAATCTTTTATTTAGATGTTTCATATTCATGAGTTGGCTCAGAGGAGCCTTTGGTTTGCATGATAGTGGAAAAATTTCACCAATAATGTCACTTCTGTAGTTTTACATAACTGTAGTTTTTATTTTTCTTGTTTTATTTGGCATCTAGGATACATTATAACACTCGACTGGAATATTTTTTATATAACAGCTAACATTAAAATTTCAGGCTTCATAACACATACTGTAGCAGACATAACACTTAACAATAAACCCTGTCTAGGTTGTACGTCTTGTAATGATACTACTAATAATGTTTTTATATGTTTCTAACTTCAGGAATGCACTCCAGAAAACCTTGAGTTGAAAAAAAAGGTGTTTGATAATCTAGACAAGTCTGTCACATCTAATGAGACCATATTGGCTAGCTCAACATCTTGTATTGTACCATCAAAATTTACTGAATCTTTGAAGCATCGAAGTCAGTGTATTGTGGCCCACCCCGTGAGTATCGTTGTGCCAATTTATTATTTCTTGAATGCTTATTTATGCAGTAGTTTGAACTGTAAGTTAGAGCTCTTACCTTTAAGAAAACGCCATTAGAATTTTGATTAAAAACAAACAAACAAAACAAACTAAAATTCTTCATCACTGATAATTTACAATTCATATACATGCCCAGGGGTCTCTAGCTATACTCACATTTTGTATGGAAGTAGAGATGGGGTTTTACAAAACATGGTGTAAACTTGAATTTCAATCTGGCTGCAGACACAAATATATTAACATTGTTTATGCAGTAGTTTGAACTGTAAGTTAGAGCTCTTACCTTTGTGAGAACTCAGGTCAACTGTCATTCGCCATTTTAAATATTGCTGGTTCTTCACATTTTTCATAATGGTGCACGCAATTGCAAGCCAGCTAGTATAGTTCAGACAAAATGGTAATACAGTCAAGTCTCTCAAGGTGGACACCCCTGTAAGGCGAACATCCCTGTAAGGCAGACACCCCTGTAAGGCAGACACCCTTGTAAGGTGGACACCCCTGTAAGGTAGACACCCCTGGAAAGGGACACCCCTGTAAGGTGGACACCCCTGTAAGGGGGACACCCCTGTCAGATGGACACCCCTGTAAGGGGACACCCTTGTAAGGCAGACACCTGTAAGGTGGACACCTCTGTAAGGGGGACACCCTGTAAGATGGACACCCCTGTAAGGCAGACACCTCTCTAAGGTGGACACCTCTCTAAGGTGGACACCTCTCTAAGGTGGACACCTCTCTAAGGTGGACACCCCTGTAAGGTGGACACCCCTGTAAGGCAGACTCTCCCTTAAGGCAAACTCCCCTTTAAGGTGGACTAGTTGGATCATCCAGGCTGGATTTCACTTTGTTGTTTGTCCCTAAACTTTCTATAAGTTGGACATCTCTCTAAGGCAAACAGCTATAGCTGGTCTCGAAGGTGTCCAGTTTTGAGTGAGCTCACTGTAGCCAATTTTGCAGTTGTGTACTTAGCCAGTGACCTCAGGGTGGCCTTTGAGTGGAAGTGAGGTTTTGATACAATTTTTTTTTCATGAGTAAATTCTGTTGATCAGAAATTTGTTGCCTAAAAACAACATGACTTACTCAGTAATGCATGAACAGGAGGAAGCTAAGTACTGTTTGTTTCAAAACAAAGCTGACCCTGACCTTGCTTTCACTCATAGGTTAGATCACCTTATTAATGCTGATACCTACAGATTGTGTTAATTCTTAGAATCTCAACAGATTTTTAAGGCTTTGTGACTTCAATCTGTTTTATTGTGTAAACATAATTTCTATTTTTCAGATAAATCCTCCATATTATGTTC
This sequence comes from Cladopsammia gracilis, assembly GCA_022457155.1. NCBI lineage: Eukaryota > Metazoa > Cnidaria > Anthozoa > Scleractinia > Dendrophylliidae > Cladopsammia > Cladopsammia gracilis. The sequence goes on from JAJGOT010000188.1 coordinate 1,185,277, forward strand.
CACTTGTGGAAGTTGTGCCTGCACCATGGACAGACAGTAAAATAGTAGATCAGACAATAGCATTAATGAAGGATATTAGACAGTCACCTGTTGTCACAAAGAAAGAAGTGAATGGATTCATATTAAACCGTTTGCAGTATGCTGTGATCATGGAGGCCTGGAGACTAGTAGAGGTGAGAGAAATTGAGCTGGGACTGCTGGGCAATTTTGGCCCTGCTTGTTGGAAAGGTGGATAGTGGTGCTATCTAGTGTAGAAATCTCGATCAAGTGGATAGCCGCTCCCCAGCCCCACAATCTCAATGCCCCAAACAGAATAATACTGATTAGTGATTAATTCAGTGGACATCATAATCTATTCTTGACAGATGGGCCTGGGACTGCAAGAACAAGAACTTCAGATTGCAATGCATGTTACAATTAACACTCTGATCCATTTGGTTGACTATCTCCTGAGTACATGACTATGGATTCTGGGTTGGGCTAGTCACCCAGAGCTCAAAACCCTTATTCTATTATAATTATATTTAAACCTCCTTATGCAGACACAAAATGGCAGAGGAGGGAGGTGTCCATACTAGGTAGGTGCCCATATTAGGAAGGTGTCCATATTACGGAGGTGTCCATATTAGAGAGGTGTCCATGTTAGGGAGGTGACCATTATTAGGGAGGTGTCTCTATTAGGGTGGTGTCCGTATTAGGGAGGTGCCCATATTAGGGAGGTGCCCATATTATGGAGGTGTCCTTATTAGGAAGTTGTCTGTATTATAGAGGTGTCCATGTTAGGGAGGTGTCTGTATTAGGGAGGTGTCTGTATTAGGGAGGTGTCCATATTAGGGAGGTGCCTATATTAGGGAGGTGTATACATTAGGGAGGTGTCTGTATTAGGGTGGTGTCCATATTGGGAAGGTGTCCATATTAGGAAGGTGTCCATATTAGGAAGGTGTCCACATTAGGAAGGTGTCCATATTAGGAAGGTGTCTGTATAAGGGAGGTATCTATAAGGAAAGTTTTGACTGTATGTGACTTTTTCTCAACCTGTCTCAGACATTAATTAATACCCTTCAATCTATTCTTACTTTTATTTAGATGAGTAGGGAACACCACACCCCGGCTGTATATTTGCATTAATTTTTGCATTACATATATTATACATATATTTCTGCCTCCCTTCTTTGAAAACTGCATTTGCATCCTGGAAAAGACAGGACAGTTATGTAACAGTTCAGTTTATATTCTGACTGCCCTTAGTCGGTGTAGCAGAATTTTGGATCTATTTTCTCATCAAGGTTATGTTTCATGTAACATTAAAGGGATGGTTTCACGGTTCGGCACATGTGCACAAGTTAAAATGCTTTATTCGCTTTCTTACCAATTTTATCGGCTAAAAAACCCACTCCGTTTACTTCCATAATCACATACTGTAATTAATTCAAACAAAGCGAAGGATGACCAAAATTCACAGAAAATTTTAACGGATTACACCGACAAACTCAACACTGAATAAAACCTTTGACCCGAAGGATTTATTCTACGCTCTGATGGCTTTCATGGCGCACATTGGTATGGATAATCATCCATTCAATCAGCTGAATGACCGCGACATTTTCACAGGCAAATTTCCCGCCAGATTTATCTATTCGCTTCCGATTGGTCTAAACAATGAAATTAAATGGGTTACGTCAAAGCTTGCACATGCGCTGAACCGTGAAACCCTCCCTTTAAACACACACACACACACACACACACACACACACACACACACACACACACACACACACATACACACATACACACAAAAATAAAATGTTGCTAAGTAGCTGTTTTGTAAAGCATGATAGTTACTGCAGTCTCTACATAAACATTTGGGATGACACAATTACAACTTCCTTCTTGCGTAAAGTTGGCACCATTGTATCTGTAGAATGTTGCGTATAGTACTCAAGCTAAGATGTGACACATGTATTTGCTGTAGGATGGTATTTGTTCTCCTGAAGATGTTGAAACCACTGTAACAGAAGGTCTTGGGCTGCGTTACTCTCTAATTGGCCCGTTTGAGACCATGCAACTGAATGCTAATGGTAAGCTACATTTACTGACTTTCATATAAGACTTTGATCATTTTTAGTAGCTTTTTTTTATAATTTAGTTTTACCCATACTTAACTTCATACTTTTTTCATTGTTTTGTTTTTTTACTGATGTACACTCTTCCTAGAATTCTAGTGTCTTAGTTTAGTATCTTGTAAATAATTTTTTATATTAATCTTGGTATGTTCTAAATAGTTGTTTAATCTTACCTGTTGGAGGGCCACAAGTTTTTCAGATTTTTTACTTTCAAACTTAACCCTCAATAAATAAAGCAAACTTAATTTTATTTCTTATATTTTGGTTGGATGTTCACACACGCCAACTTGATTTTGCCAACTCAAGTTTGCCCATTTTAGTTTCAGTCGTGTGAATGCGCCTTGAGTTGTCTATTAGGGACACACAGCTACGAACTTAAGTGTTATTTGTTTTCTTTTTGTGTTGTTGTTTCGTTCTAGGAATCAGAGATTACTGTGAACGATATGGAGCAAACATTAAGGATGTATGTGAAGAACAAGGCGGACCGCGCTCACTTAGCGGCGAGACACTTGACAAGCTTGAAAAAGCGCTAAATGAAACCATGCCTTTAGATCAACTAAATAAAAGGAGGAATTTAAGAGACAGAAGACTAGCAGCACTAGCCATTCACAGACAACAGGAGAAAAAGGAGAATGAATCTTAACTGCAACCTTTTGCAACTATTACTCCAAGGTATAAAAGCTGTTGTTCTGCATTCTGATGATCTGTTACTGATATGTCGCTTCAAAAACGTCGGAAAAGACGTCTCGGCGAAGCAAATTTCTCTTTCGTAAACGGTCGATGTCATTTTAGCAACACTCAACCTTTTTCTATCAGAAAAAAAAAACCTGTTTCTAAAAAAAAATGCAATTAACTTCCTAGTATCGAACCCGCCACTACTTGCGTGCTAACATCCCTCCTTCACAACTACGACACTGCATTGCTACGGCAAACCCATAACGGGTGACTCTATCCCTATATCTAACCTAAGCGTGAGTCTAGCTTTAGTAATAATCGCTTTATCTAGGCCCAATGATATTTTATAATGATAGCCATCTTTCGTCCTAATCCACGGACGAAGCGTCCGGTCGTTTGACATGTAAAGTCCGGTATTTTCACACGAAATAACTATTTTCTCAAGTGTAAATAAATCGCCCAAGTCCGTTTGTTCCACCAATGAATCCGGTACTTTAAAATGTTACCGAAAACCCTGATAGAAGTGGCATCGACCATTACAAAAGGCTTGGTTATACTGATGAATGTTAAAGATGAATTACCGTCCGTACTGTGCAATCTCAGCTCGGCAGTGTTTGCGAGACTCACAAACAAGGAACGTTTACTACCGAAAATGAAAATTACGGGACAAACTTACCTTTTCCTTCATTATTAACGTCAGATGTCCTTTCCAAACAATAATAACAAGTAAAAGAACCCCAAAGTTTTCCGAAACCGGCGTTTCAGCTCATTGAGCATTCGTAAACACAACGGCCGTAATGACGGACTGACGGTTTACTCCCATTTACTCCATGTATGCTATTACCGAAGTGTAACATATTAACAATTCAAAACAAAAAATGAAAACAAACCCCGAGAAAGCGCAGTACGGACTGTAATTCAGCCTCGGCGAATCGTGTTTGAAACTCTTGTATCTACATATTGCACCGAAGTGCATTGTAATCAAGTGAAGTTGTGATTGGTTCGTCGCGTTATTTTCATTTCTCACAACTTCTTTTCTAGATGCCTTATTTTAGTTGACTGTGTATTTTGTTTTCTTGTTGCAGGAACTTGAATAGTCTTCACACTTACTGCCTCGCCAGCCACTGACTTTCAAACTTGCTGTGGGCAAATGAAAATTGTATTTTATGATCCAAAATTGTCTGATTAGTTTCTACGGTCGATTTATGTTATTTAAAACGGTAATTATTTTTGCAAAAAGAATTATGTTGTGTTATGAAATTTTGCGGGAGTAGGCAGTTTTTTGTATTTCGCGGGAACTATTTTTTTGCATTTTGGAACCTGAAGGGAATTTATTTTTTGGGATTTCCGGCAAGTCAAGTACAACTTTGAACTTTGAAAACTAAAAAGATGTTTAAAGCTAGCCTGCATGGCAAGCGCCGGTTTGTTTGCAGGGCGAAATTCAGAGGACGTGCGCGCGAGGGGAACACGCGTCCTCGAAATTTCGCCCTTTATATAAACCGGCGCCTGCTACACAGGACTTACAGGCTATTTAGAACTGAAATTGACGTGAACATGTACGTTATTATAACAATAGTTGTTTTCGTTTTTGTCAAGAGCTTGTGTTAACCCTTGAATACCAAAGATCTGAAAAGAGTCATTGTCCTTTTTATCAAGATATAAGGTGTAATTCATTATTTTCTGATTGATGGCTATAATAAGAGGAAACCTTCCAAGTTCATCTCTACATGCCACATTTGATGCCTTTTGGTTCACTTATAGATAACGTTTGCAGAATTGTAAATGGCCTTTTTCAATCTGCGAACTGTCCCAAGACTTAAATCAGGTTTTGCGTATACACCCCAGACTTCACTATTATATTGTTAAATTACACTGAGTGCAACTGTTATTGCCCTGGAATCTTGGAAAGAAGTAAGTCAACCAATTTGGGGCTATTCCAAAGTCCTTTACAACGCATGCGCGGATTGATATGGTTCATTCATGGTCCAAACTTACTGACCGGACAGGCTCTACTGTGAAAGTTGGAAGTCCTCTATAACGCATGCGCTGATTGATAAGGTTCATTCATGGTCCAAACCCACTGACGGGACAGGCTCTACTGTGAAAGTTGGAAGTCCTCTATAACGCATGCGCTGATTGATAAGGTTCATTCATGGTCCAAACCCACTGACGGGACAGGCTCTACTGTGAGAGTTGGAAGTCCTCTACAACGCATGCGCTGATTGATATGGTTCATTCATGGTCCAAACCCTCTGACGGGACAGGCTCTACTGTGAGAGTTTTAAGTCCTCTACAACGCATGCGCTGATTGATATGGTTCATTCATGTTCCAAACCCACTGACGGGACAGGCTCTACTGTGAGAATTGGAAGTCCTCTACAACGCATGCGCTGATTGATATGGTTCATTCATGTTCCAAACCCACTGACGGGACAGGCTCTACTGTGAGAGTTGTTCTATTTGACTACCGGAAAGCCTTCGACCTAATCGATCATACAATTCTTGCTGGGAAATTGGTGACTTTTCATATGCCATTTGGCATCACCTACATTATTGACTTTCTTTTAAGAACCGTAAATATAGGGTTATGTATGTAGCATGATTGCGGTCTGAATGGAGAGACATGCCGGCAGGGGTCCCCCAAGGGATCAAACTGGGTCCTTGGTTGTTCATACTCGTGATCGATGATATCAACACTAGCAACACGGAACTTTGGAAATACGTCGATGACACGAATATCGCCGAACCTGTAGACAGGGATCAGTAACAAGCAGGATCCAAGATGCCGTAAATGAATTGGTGGCAAAGCCTGAAGAAAACCGGTGTGAACTCAATGAGGCGAAATGCAAAGGAATTACGAATTTTATTCGCTAAGAATAATTTAGAATTTGCTCCCATCCTTTTTAACGGTAAAGCGAGGTGGTGTTGAGTGTCAAGCTTTTAGGTCTGAACATTTCTAGTGATTTAAGATGGAACTGCCATGTTTTTTAAATCTCGAGGAAGGTGTCATTTCGTTTGTATTTCAGTCTTAAGGCTCGGCCAAACGAACAAAACATTTCAGCGCAACATCTTGCAATATTGTTGCGCGCAACTTGTAAAGGTTGCGGGGACATGTCTCAGGGACATGTTGCAGCGACACGTCCCCTCGTGTGAACTGACACTTTCATAATTGTGCAACACCAATTTTGGGGCCATTTTGTCCCCGCGACGTGTCCGATGAAGTTCAACAAGTTGAACTCCGTGCGACATGTCGCGGGGACAAAATGTCCCCAAAATTGTTGTTGCATAATTATGAAAGTATCAGTTCACACGAGGGGACGTGTCGCTGCAACATGTCCCTGAGACATGTCCCCTCAACATTTTCATGTGTGTGCAAGCGCTATGATTTTGTCCCCGCTACATGTCCCCACCGCACACCCCTGCTACATGTCCCTCAGTGTGTACTACACAAATTTTTGTCGCTGCTTCATGTCGCTGCGACATTTCCCTGCTTCATGACCCCTCGTGTCTTACCACATTAACACGCGTTTGGCCACCCTTTTGCAACATGTTGGATCAAATTTGACCATTTTCAAACTTGATCCAACACCATCCAACATGTTGCAACATGTTGCGCGCGTTTGGCCAGCTCCTTCACAACACGATGTTGCGTTGAAATGTTGCGTTCGTTTGGCCGGGCCTTTAGGCAGCTAAAGAGAGCAAACATTGTAAGATAAAGAGCTCTTATTAAACCTTTTGTGCCACATGTATTCGTCCAATCATGGAATATGCTTGGCCTGTTTTCCATAACGCTCTACCCTCCTATCTCTCTGATGAACTAGAATGCTTACAGAAGCGCGCGATATGAGAATTATTTTCCCTTTCATTACTTATCGTGATACGCTAATTATCGCCAACCTTTCGGACCGTAGAAGAGCCTTAACGTCCAAGGCTGTTCGAGGACATTTGTAACAACTCCGATCATAAACTGCACAAACTCCTACCTTAGCCAAACAAATGCTACATCAATCTGAGAAATGGCCGAAAATTCCATGCCCCAGTTTGTAGAACAACCAGACTCAAGAACAGTTTTATTTATAGTAATTGCACATAGGTAGGCGCAGAGGTTGTATATATCTCATAAATATCCTAGTTATTTTGATTTGTACATGTGTAGATAATTAATATTTTATATCTGAATTGTAATTTTTACTGTTGTAAAGTTTTTTATTTAATTCAGCATATTGGCTGCAATTTCGAAACTTAAAAATATATTTATTCAGAGGCTATAGCCTGTCTCTGAGAGTTTGTGTTTTTGTCCAATATAATTCAAATTAAACTTGCATTCATATTCTTTAAGAGGTAAGTTGACATCGCTTGTTTTTATTGCTATGAAAGACCAATACGAAAGTCGAGGGCAATAAGAACGTAGCTTAGTAAGCGAAAA
>JAJGOT010000188.1:1200000-1315000 GCA_022457155.1 Cladopsammia gracilis
TATATATTTTTCGGTGTTTGATTATCCTCTCAGTAGTTTAGCCGGTGATTTGAGCTACATTTCTTCAGCTGAAAATTTCTTAATCGCTCTTCTTCTCTGAGCCTTTCCTGTAATCAGTGTTTGCTTTTCCCTACCGTATCAGGTATGAAAGATATTCGTCAGGAGTATTTAGCTGATCGTGTAATTCTTGCCGCCTCTCGTTGCGTCTACAAACAGAATCATTTTGTCCAACAATTCCAGTCGGTGTCGCCTCCCCTGATCGGTTTCGTTCAGAATTCTAATGGCGGCATTTTGTCAAGGCGTTTGAATCTAGTCAAACGATGTGCCTAGGCTGTTCGAAGTCTTTGTAATCTATGCTCTCGTTGTCTCTTCGTTGCTCAATCGCGATCGCGCTGAATTTCAAGTCACCGTTCAGCGGAATTTCGGTGGTTACTTTTCACGGACAAGGATTTCCAGCCACTTGTGGAATCCAGCGTTGTTGTCTTTGCTGTTCTTTCTCATTTGCATCAGAAATTGGTTGTGTTTCACCGAGAGTAAACATTTTTTCACAGACTATGAGTAAAGTTAAACGGCCGCCGGCACGGCCGCCATGAATAAACATGAATACGCCATTGTCAGCGGTCGCGATTTTTGTTGCCAGGCAACTGCCGGACACCATCAAGTATATATATATATATACATATAAATATATTTTTCGCTCGAATTCACGCGGCTCAGCTCCCGAGGGACGACAAATTTATTAACCTCGCTACGCTCGGGCCTTCGGCCCTCGCTTCGCGAGGAATAACACGAACAGCACTGCACATGACTTCGACAACAGAAGCATACAGCCGCCATCTTGAACTGATGTAAACACCCAATTCAAGTCACGTGACGTTTTAGCCGAATGTGTCTATTACTGACTTGACTGTGCAATTAAAAAAAAAAAAAGTCCGTTATAAGGTTTTAACTTTGGGAAGCTCACAACTTTTTCCCGAGTCTGTGCGTTTACTAAATCATTTTACGATTTACTAAGGCCCAGTTCAAACGTCGAACTTCACATGTGCCGAACCTAATGCAAATTAGCAAGAAGAATAGATTTTGCTCATTTGCATTAGGTTCGGCACATGTGACGAAGTTCGACGTTTGAACTGGGCCTAAAAAACGTTTCAAGCTTTTTTAAAGAGACAAGTCGGCGCCGTGTACATTCGTTTTCTGTTTGAATGCGTGACAACCGAAAATTGGTTTGACGCATGCGCAAATATCGCACCGCGGTGGAGTCGGTAAAGTCTATGTCGTCAACTATAGTTCAGAAGGAGGTCGGATACCTTAATGAGAATATACAACGTAATGTCGACACTTAGAATTTTATTTTCAATAAATTTTTAAGTGTAAAAAAGAAAATCTAAAATCCCCACTCAGGATTAAACCTGTGACCTCTGCTAGGCTTAGGCTGACATAGCCTATAATAACGGTAAAACCACAACGACAAACCAATGAAGACAGAGGCGTGACCGGATCTATCGTAGACCTGGATCAGTAAAAATCTTGAAATAGTAATGGTAAAAACGGCAAACTGATCCTTACGACAAGAAGAAAAGATAGGGACAGAAGTGAAATAAAGAAATAATAAACAGTTGAATATATTTGCCCGATATTTCGGTTTGCAAAAAAAACCTTCTACGGGGGCTAGAAAACAAAAAATGAATACAGAAATAAAATGACCGTTACATATAAATCATTTGAAATATGACATACAACAGAATAACATAAAGTGATTGGTAAGAAATAAGCTAAACAATGGTATAAATAGACGTGATGAACTTAATTAGTGACATTTAGCTTATTTCTTACCAATCACTTTCTGTTATTCTGTTGTACGTCATATTTCAAATGATTTATATGTAACGGTCATTTTATTTCTGTATTCATTTTTGTTTTCTAGACCCCGTAGAAGGTTTGTTTTGCAAACCGAAATATCGGGCAAATATATTCAACTGTTTATTATTTTTTTATTTCACTTCTGTCTCTATCTTTTCTTCTTGCCGTAAGGATCAGTTTGCCGTTTTTACCATTACATAGCCTACCGTACCAGAGTACCACCTAGCTTCTCAGGTTGTTTAGACGTAAATTATCGCGTTCGAAGAACGCAATCCTAATTTCGTATTGGTTTTCATGTGCTTTATGTGCAGTAAAATTTGAGATTTTTTGGTGGCCGGTCTTCCAAATGGCCGCCACTATCGGTTTTTTTCAGAGGCTCATTTCCGCCGGAAATTCCTTCGAACGCGTCTCCATAATCTGTGATTACTGCTAGTATAACTATATAAACTGCTAACCTTAAAAGCAAACCTGTGTTACTCCCTTTCTGAGCTATAGTCCCCAGAGCTCCTTTGTCCTCGTGTTCAGACTCCGGCGGCTACGAGGGCCAGGCCTGGGGACGAGAATGAAAGAAAAACTGACAGCTGCAGCTGACATCTTGAAGATTATAGTTTTCCTTTCGATTTCATGAACAGGAAATGTCTTCTGGATTTTAAATACAAGTAAACTTGCGACAGGGACTCGTGAAAAACGCTAAATCGCTGAAATTGAATACTGAAGGAGTCATTTTTGAAAGGCTTTTGTTGCATACTCACAACAACACTGAAGCCGGAAGTGTGGTAAGCTATAAAGCCATGTAAATGGCTGCTATACACTTTATTTTAAAGGTCGGCACACAGGAGGCGACTGGTCGCTTTCGTGTGAACTACTCGTTTTCAGCAAAGCATCTAGTCTCAGCCACCAAAATTTGATCGCGGCGACTGGTTGCAGAAATTCAAACTGGTTTAAATTGGAGCGACTGGTCGCGACGAATAGTTGCGGCAATTTTTTTTATAAACTCCTCGCAGAACTAGTCGCTGCCACCAATATAAACTTTTAACCAATCAAAGGCCAATTCAAACTATTCCTGCAACTAGTCGCCTTGTGTGTACTTCTCGTGAGACTCGCGCCGACCAAATAAAATAAAACCCAATGCAAAAAGCAAATCAATCGCTGTAACCAGTCTGTTCGCCTAAACAACAACAGGCGACTTGGTCGCCGTGACGTCGCCGCGACTTCAATCGCCACGTTTGTGCCGACCTTAAATTCGTGGAGTTAATACTGTTACTACAATGCTTTTTGGTAATAGTTTAATGTCTGCGTGAAAAACTACTTATCATCCAAGAGAAAATGGAGCATTAACTAGGCAAAACTAAAGTAATACAATGCGTTATTAATGAGATGAAAATGAGGCTTTAATCTCTTTAAAAAATATTGGTCTTCCTTTGGGTAGCATGTGTCTACTGTTGCCTATTTTTTGGATACAATTTTTAGTCTTTTGGGATAAAAATAAACTTGTTAACTCCTTAATGTCACACCTTTCAGTTTTAGCAAAGTGTTTAAGTGCACTCGCGGTGAACATAATAATCATTTATGGCAAAGCTATCTGTGAGTTAGTGATTAAATTTTGTTATCGATCCTTATCGAAATAAAATTGAAAACCAGTATGTTTCAGATGGTCTAACAGCGAACGCGTGGACAGTATAACTTAAACTAGCATCAATATTCGCAGAGCTGAAATAGCATGCAAATTTGCCTGAAATGCAAACTTCGTACACAATGGAGACTGCGACGTCATGGTGTTTTAATATTCTAAAAATAACACTGACACTACAAATTTATGCACTACCTGTCGTGCTTAATGGAGCATGGGGGTGGCTATCAACTAGCATCAGCTAGTACTAATCCGTTTGATGGACGATTCAGCTGTCTGACTTGATATTTGCTGCTATTTTTCTCCATTTTCTTTTATCTGTGCTCCAGAGACCAACTTGATAGGTTAATTACATTATAATTTAGCTCCATAATTGTGGACTGTTTAACAATTTGGTATACATTGATTCTTTTCAAATTTTCCTTTGATTCAAACCATTTTTTCAAGTCCTTTATATTCTATTTAATGACCAAGTTACAAATGGAAACATTTCGTATGCAACATTCACAAATTAATGTATTTTCGTTATTTTTAACGGATTAGTTTGCTTTTGTTTCTCGGAATGCAGGGAAAGTCCCGGATTTATCAGGTGTGACTGTACAATTGACAAGACGCGTTGTGGTAAATATTTCGATTTCGTGTAGCTTTTAATTTACTAGTTTACTATAGGAGTTTATGAAAAATGTCGTACGAACTACGATGGGAAATATCTACCAAACAATAACAAAACAGATAATTTGTGTTTTGTATCAAGGCTGGTTCTGCGTTACCTAAAACTGCAGCCATGCAAAACGTCTGCAAATAACTTGTCGCGCGCGCGCAATTTTCCTTAAGTTGTAAGCGTGCTTGGCTTATCGTACTGCATTTGTTTTGCATTGTTTTCCTTACTATGTCTTGTCAGTAACTGTGCTCACACTGTGGGTGGCTCCTCCTAAAATGTTCTGCAATTGGTATAGGATTTAATGGAGCCGAAACCAATTGTGGAATTGTACACATTTTAGGCATCCTACTGATGAACAGTTACGAAATTCAGATATGTTTAGTAGCCACATTTATTTGAAGTTTGTCCCCTTTGAATTGTCATTTGACTTCAGTCAAACCGTTACACAGCTGCTATCACTTTTTTAACGTTATGTATCCCTTGTGTAATTTCATTGCTAGCTTCACTTGCCTTAGAAACAAACCAAAAAAACCTTATTTAGTGCATTCTCTGCTACGAATTTTTATATTCGAAATCTAGATTGAATACACCGCCCATTATTTTAAGAGTACTTATAAGCGGTGCAAAGTTGGAAATGAGTTGAGATAGGTAACCGGGTTGCCACGGTAACCTTGATTGATCATGCCAGTCTCAGGCCCATGTTTTGACCAATAATGTCAATCTCAAATAGTAAACTCTCCATCCCTTCCTCTTCCCTTCCCTCTCTCGCTCTCTCAATTCCTTCCTCCTCCCCCGTTTTATCCCTCTTCCTTAACAACAAATGAAACAACAAAACTACAACGTTTAAAGTACAACTAATTATTACAAAATCAAAATGTGTCACCAAACTGTTTGGTTTTTGTTCGACGTTTTAGCTGTCCTTCTGTTGTTCCTTTCTGGTTAATTTTTTTTCTTTTTAATTCTGAAAATGGGACGTACCTCAAAGCAAACTTTCCTGTAAGTTATTAACTCACAGGAGAATTAATTGAGTAACTTTCTCTCGGTGTTTTAGTATTATTTTGTAAATAAGTAAAGCTGTTATAGATGGTTTTGACAAAAACGGTAAAAAGTCCCGTGACACGACCCTTTTAAAAAGCGAGGCAGATAGCAAAGCACGCATGCGTTGGTCGTCTTAAATAGTGCGTGTCTTTAAATCTAAAAGAAAACGGATCACTGAAAAACTGTACAACCGGCAAGAGGCGTACGCGTCGTGGTTTATTGAAAGTTGTTTAGTCCCTGTAGCCTTTGTTTCTGCCAATTTAAGGTATGACTATCTACTTTGTTACAGCGACATAACACACTTCCATAAAACAAAGGTTACTGTAACGAGGCTGTGAGACAATGAACTTGAAAGAACGTGAAGAACACAACTCGTTTAATCGCTGACAACATGAGTTTTACAGAACTGAACGCGGGAGACCATCCGGGAACTTTACCCCGAGCAGGCCCCGGGAGCCTGGGACTAATAACACCGTTACATCTCCCTTGTTTTAACAAGACATAGAAAACAACAAACAAGCAGAAACGAAAGACGAAATCTAAAAATAGAATCTCATCATAATAACTGACATAACATGGTAATTGAGTTCCAGAATAGAAAACTGTACGAAATGTTCACTGTTCAGTTCTCCTGCATTCAGGGATGGCAAGCTCCCTAGACAATGAAATCGTCGAAGTAGGTTGGTCTTTTAACTATTCTTCCACTTCTGGTAGTAACAGGCACTGACTGGGAGACCGGTCTTGAAACCTCTGCTGTCACTGGCGCATCGGGCATCTGCGGCGCCGGAGATTCAATAGGCACCAACGGGGGTGTTGGGTTCGGGCTTGCTCCTTCTAATTGCACTGCATCATGTTCTGAGATGGGTTGGTATTTCTCGGGCACCTTGTAAAGATGGGACCGGTTGCGGCGATAGACTCTTCCATCTTCCGTGCGGACCTTGTAGGATCGTACCGCCACTTGATCCTCCACTTGAGCCTTAAACCATTTAGACCGACCTGGCAGAGGTAGGACCCGTACCACATCTCCATTCTTTAATGGGTGTAACACCTTAGATCCTCTGTCATAGTAAACAGCTTGCTTGTGTTTCCTACTTTGCAATTTCTGTACCACACCAGGAACAACTTTTGGCTGAAGCAGCTGACCAGCCACGGGGAGTAAAGAGCGAGTCCTTCGAGAGAGAAGACGCTGTGCTGGGGAACTATCCATTCCCTCTGATGGTGTGTTTCTAAAATCCAGTAGAGACAGATGTGGATCATAAGCCGCATCCGCAGCTTTCTTTAAGATAGACTTTGCCGTCTTCACACTGTTCTCAGCTTTTCCATTGGACTGTGGATATCTAGGTGACGTTTTGATGTGCTCAAACTGAAAATCTTTTGCAAAGTTCTGAAATTCAGTACAATCAAACTGCGGCCCATTGTCCGTAGTGAGTTTATCTGGTAGTCCATATCTTGCAAAATGAGGCTTCAGCTTACCAATAATCTCTTTGGAGGTCTTGGAACCCAACACGTCCAGCTCAAAAAAGTTAGAATAGCGATCAGTGGTAACTAGGTAGTCAGTACCGTTGAGCTCAAAGAGGTCAGCCGAGATGCTTTGCCAGGGTCTTGTTGGTATTTCATGGCATACCAGAGGTTCCTTCTGTTGTGTTGGTTTGTAACTATTGCAGATGCTGCACCTTGAGATGAACTCTGGAATCTGCTTGTACATTCCTGGCCAGTAGAAAGCTTCCTTAGCCCTCCGCAGACAGCCCTGAATGGCCAGGTGCCTTGCATGTATTTTGTCAATAATATGCTGTCTCAAACCACGTGGCACCACGATTCTTTCACCCTTGAACACAACACCATTCTGAACTGACAGTTCCTCCCTGAAGTTAAAATAATCATGCAAAGCGGGGGACACAGACGCCACACTCTCTGGCCAGCCCTGCTTAATGACGGCGGTTAACAACTCAAGTTCTGCATCAGCTTCAGTAGCATCCTTTATTTCTGACAAAGTTACTTGACGAATTGGCACAAACTCTGCCATATTCACATACTCGGTCTCCACTTCGGTTGGTGACCTTGCGTCAATAACACTCCACACATCTTCTTTGATTTCTTCCTCCTGATTGGTTGAAGGCAGGTAAGCTCTGCTAAGTGGGTCTGCAATATGCATCTCGGTGCCCTTACGGTAAGCTACTTCTAAGTCAAACTTCTGTAACCGCAACAGCATTCTTTGCAGTCTCTTCGGTGCACTCAGCAGGCTCTTCTTCATAATGGCTTCCAGGGGTTTGTGGTCAGTTTGGATAAAGACCTTTCTTCCGTAGACATAGCTCTCAAACCTCTCAACACCGAAGACAATTGACAACAGTTCTTTCTCGATTTGGGCGTAGTTTACCTCACTGGCAGTGAGGGCTCTAGAAGCATAAGCCACTGGATGGCCATCTTGAAGTAAGCATGCTCCAAGACCACCCAGGGACGCATCACATTGAAGCACAGTCTTCTTGTGCGAATCAAAGAATTTGAGCACTGGAGCTTGGGTTAAAACGTGCTTTACTTTCTCTAGGCACCTTCCATGGACTTCCTGTTCCCAGACAAATTCATTTTCCTTCTTGATTAGTTCTCTCAACGGCTTGACTAAGTCGGCTAGGTCAGGGGCGAACTTCTGCAGATAATTTACCATGCCAAGTATTCTCTGGACACCTTGCTTGTCTGTGGGGGTTGGCATGTCGCTAATGGCCCTCAGCTTACTTGGATCAGCGCCGAGACCCTCTGAAGATACAACGTGGCCCATGTAGGTAACTTCCTTCTGTCTGAACTGCATTTTATCCGCATTCAACTTGATCCCTTTTTGCTGGCAGCGGGTGAGCACCTCTCTTAAATTGCGGTCATGGTCTTCAAGAGCTTCTTCATCTGTGTCCCCCGATCCAAAGACAAGGATGTCATCTGCTATGACTTTCTGCCCTGGTAACCCTTCAAGCGCCACATCAATTCGCCTCTGAAATTCTTCTGGAGCAGGAGATAATCCAAATGGCATTCGCAGCCAGCGATATCTTCCCCAAGGTGTTCCAAATGTGGTTGCAAGACTGCTTTGCTCGTCTAACTGGATATGCCAGAAACCATTTTTGGCATCTAATACTGTGAACACGCGAGCCTTTGATAGCAGGGGAAGGACATCATCTATTGTGGGCAGGGGATAATGGTTTCTGTGAAGAGCTTGATTCAGTGGCTTTGGGTCAATACAAAGTCTAACTTTGCCATTCTTCTTTGTCGTCACTACAATTGCCGAGATCCACTCAGTGGGCGTATCAACCTTCTGAATCACTCCAATGTTTGACAGCCGGTCCAATTCCTTTTTAAGCGGCTCTTTCAGGGCAACTGGTACTCTCCTAGTCGGCAGCTGAACTGGCTGTACATTCTTGTCAATCTCCAGATGTAACTGTCCGTCCATTTTTCCTTCTCCTGAGAACACATCTTTGTACTGTAAAAGGAAATTTTCCTTTCTAGAAACTCCACTCTCAACAGCATTGCAGTCCATGGCAAGTATGTTCTGTTTGTTGATGGTCAGCAGTTGTAGGTGCTCACTCGCTCTCAGGCCAAGAATCGACTTGCACACACCAGAAACAAAAGGAACTCGATGCTGTACTTTTTCTTGTTCTTTGGGTTCACTACCTTGAAACGTTTCTTGCCCAAGGGTTTAACTTCTGACTGGTTGTACATAACCAGAGTTACTGATGTGTTTTGCAGGTCATCCAGTCCATTCTCTCCATGTAGGGCTTTCACTGTTTTATCGGCCATGATGTTCACAGTTGATCCACTATCCAGCTGGAACTTCTCTTCCTTTCCATTGACAAGTAGGGTGGCAAAGACTTGGTTAGGGTTACCAGCTGAGGCTACAGCATTGAGCTGTTCTTCTACTTCAATCACTGCCACGTACTCTTCATCTTCAGATTCACACTCCATAGATAACACCTTTTTCTTTGATTCTTGGCAGCAAGCAGCAAAATGGTTAGGCTTACCACAGTTCTTGCACCAGCTTCCCCACGCAGGACAGTTCTTTTTAGCAAAAGGGTGCTGTTTGGCACAAAACTTGCAGACCATTCGTTGACCTGTTGACTCGTTGGGAGGCTTTAACTTGGTTGGTGGACTGGTCTTGCTTTTCCAAACAGGCGTCTTTTTCTCCTCTTTCACATAGCGGACATCTTCCTGATTCATGGCCTTAAGCTGTCGTGCTGAGGTCTCGGAAGATCTGCAGATATCTATACATTGACTTAAGGTAAGTTTACTTGTCTGTAAGAGTTTCTTGCGAGCTGAATTGTCACTAATTCCAACCACCATTCGATCACGGATAAGTGAGTCTGTCAGTGACCCATAATTACAAGTCTTGGCTAGTTTTCTCAGTGCTGTGACATAGGCATCAACGGATTCATTTGTCTCCTGGTCCCTGCGGTTGAAAACATACCTCTCATAAGTCTCATTGCATTCCCCAATGCAATATTTCTCCATTTTTGCGAGGATAATCTCTGGATCCTTTCTTTGGTCTTCAGTGTCGAATGCCATTGCATCGATAACATCCAATGCATCCGGGCCTATGCAGGTGAGCAAAGTCGCAGTTCTCCGTTCCTTGTTCCTGTTCGGATTTTCCGAGTCTTTGAGTTGAGCAGCAATCTCATAGTTCGACCACGCTCGGCTGAAGCGTTGCCACTTAACCGCGAGATTTCAACCGTTTAAGTCGAGCTTTTCCGGCAGCGGTATATTAACAGGCACAGTGATCACGGTGGGCTGAGTACTCGGCAGATTCTGAGCAGGAGTAGTGCTTTCTCCTTCACTCGGAGTTGTCGGCATATTGAGTTCGCCACGAGGACAGCACAGAACGATACTCAACAAAATCACAAAAATGGTTCCACAAAACCCACCAAATCCACTCCTGTCACGACTAGGATCGGTAAGATTCAGTACAGTTTCTTCTGACACCATGTAACGAGGCTGTGAGACAATGAACTTGAAAGAACGTGAAGAACACAACTCGTTTAATCGCTGACAACATGAGTTTTACAGAACTGAACGCGGGAGACCATCCGGGAACTTTACCCCGAGCAGGCCCCGGGAGCCTGGGACTAATAACACCGTTACAGTTACTTGTTGTCTTTGTTTGTCTGTTATTAGAAAAGCAGCACTGTAAATCGCGTTTAAAATTGCGGAGATAAACGAGAAAAATTGAAATCACTTGAGTCTAAATTCCGAGCGATTGCAATGGCATTTAGAAAAATCAAAACCACTACGATAAACTATGAGATATGGCAAACAAAATATCTAAAAATTAGAAACTTTTGTCAAGCCGATTTTGAGTAAATCAGAAAAATATTTCAAACTTGTGATTTTGCATGTGTATGACCGCATCCATAAGTTCCTCAATTAAGCTTACAAAAGTATAATTTCTCAATCTCAAATTTACGCCAATATGTGTGTTTAGTGTATGAAATGAAACTATGAAAGTTTGAAAGGGTTTCTCGTTTTAGTTTTGGAGATTCGATTTTCTATAGAAAACCATAGTTTTTTGACTGAGTCCTTGATATTGTAGTTTTAGCGCTTTTCTACATATTTCAAAAACCGCGAGATAGATTTTTTTAAACTTTTATGGTCGTTTCTTTATAATATGAACAACATTGTCTCGAAGTTTCACATTGATTGAAACATTGCAACACGGTCAAATAAAATGATAAAGTTCACCTAAAACGCGATTGAGACTTTGTGCTTTGATTGCACGGTTGAAGGCGTACAAAGGCGCGTTAATTAATTCAGGTGAAGTGTAACGCATTTCTGCGTGTTGAGAATTATCCAAATCGCGTTGACTTCTTTCTTTTCCCTACAATTAAAAATGCCGAGAGTGTCCAGTGCAAGTCAAATGCGAATAAAAAAGCCTGCTTTCAAATAAACGTCCAACTGAAATTCGTGAGAATGATAAAAATAACGTGAACAGCCCCTAACGTTACTATGCAAAACATGATGGTCACGCAGAAATGCGTTACGCTTCACCTGAATTAATTAAAGCGTCTTTGTGCGCCTTCAACCGTGCAATCAAAGCACAAAGTCTCAATGGCGTTTAAGGTGAACTTTATTATTTTATTACTCATGCGCATAGCGCGCATGAGGTAAGGTTCCGGCTTCGTTTTTCTTATTACTCATGCATGCGCGAAGCGGCATGAGGTAAGGTTTCGGCTCCGTTTTTCTTGTTACTCATGCGCGTAGCGGCATGAGTTATAAAATGGGCTCCGTTTTTCTTTTTTTTATTATTTTTTTTTTTTTGGTGTCACGATTTTGCATGCAAATTTATGCACGCATATTTTAAATTGGCACTTCCGGTTCATAGACTTCCTGTTTTGTGACGTCCGGCTACTCCCACTTCCGGTAAAACAGCGTTACTGAAGTGTCACGACAGCATCTACAACCCTACTTACATTACTAATGTTCACGTTAGCTATATATAAGACGTAGAACAATCACTGGCTTCATTGTGGTACAGCCTTTATTTACAAAACATTCAATAGTAAAGAACGCAGTTTGCAGGAACGATGACTGAATGAAAGGAGTAACTCTTCTTCATATCGGACATCTTCTTATCATGTTTAAAATATATCATAAAACTTTCGTACGCATGCGCATGAGTATAGGCTACTTGCAGCCTCTTGTTTTTATTATTTTTATTTTTTGTGTCACGATTTTGCATGCAAATTTATGCACGCATATTTTAAATTGTGCACTTCCGGTTCATGTCTTAGCCATTTTCACTTCCTGTTTAGTGACTTCCGGCTACTGTCACTTCCGGTAAAAGAGCGTTACTTACGTGTCACGACAGCATCGCCTACAACCCTACATACATTACTATGTTCACGTTTGGTATATATAAGTCTTAGAAGAATCACTGGTTTCATTGTGGTACAGCCTTCATTCACAAAACATTCAAAGACTTTATTACCCATGCGCATGAATTTATGCACGCGAACTCACCCCTGCCTCCCCTAGAAAGTTATTTTTGCCTCCTATTGTTATAAAAGGCTTCGGGAAGGTTGAACCAATCAGAATTCGTCTACTGAGCACATGTCTGGGTTTTAGGGGGGACTAGAGAGAATCGGTTTGTCACTCAGAGAAGACTATCAGATTCAAACAAATATGGCCTCTTCTGTACTAAGTACTTTTCAGAAGTTCATTTTCCATTACCAAAATGTAAACATGCCTTTGAAGACTTCAAAATGGAAAGAAAGAGTCCTTAAGACGATTTGTATGCCTTTGAAGTGGCGGTTAGAGAGCTGAAAGCGTCGTCCTGTGAGGATCACAAAGTGAGACACAAAGCGAGACATGTCTTCCTACAGAATTCATACTCGAAGCACGAAGCGGCAGACTTTACTAAGAGAATTTTCGAGCATTCCTGGAAAACTACGGTAAAGAAAATAACATATTTGAATGTCCATTTACTTTGTAAGAAACATTTCATAGACTGTTGTCACTGTTTGTTTTACGACATGTGCTAAAATTTGCTTGCGTTGCTGACACGGCTTCCTCGATGCGATAATTTAACGCATTTTGCTCTTGAGACTAAACTAATAGATATTTGAATAAAACGTTCAACTGAGAGAATTCGTTGTCCTTTTTCCTGTGTAAAGGCAAATTGCGATTAAACTTGTTTGAATGTTTTCTTCGTGAAGCCAATAATCACGCTAGTAAATATAATTAAGTTAGATGGCCGATGGCGCCTTCTAAAATAAAGTTCGCTTTCAAGATAAATATTATGCGAATCATCTTTACGGATAAGAATGGCATTCTATATACACAGGAAAAGTCGGAAATTTTAGAAAACACTAGATATAAATAAAGCAGATTGCTGAATTTAAATATTATTTTGTGATGAATTCGCCGGCGCTGCAGTTAGGATAAATAAATCGCCAAGCCTTCCGGAAGCAGAAAATCTCTGAATTCTGATAAGCGTTTAACTCTTTTATTCAAGGGAAAGACATTTTCATATAAGGGAATATGAGGTTCATTAAAACGTTTTGACCTTTAGAACAAATATTTTGGATTCACGATCATGAATCGAATTACATTTCACACGAAATTTGCAATTTAAACGGGTTGGGGGGGGGGTGGGGTCATGATGCGTCACGCAATATTTATTTTTATTAAAATTTTTCACAGTTTTGACATTATAAAAGCAGAATCTCCTGAATTCGATAACATGTATTTTTTTCATTATCTCAGATAAATTTAGAACTTTCATAAATTTATTGGAAATCTGGGCAGGAGGAGGGGTCTCTGGGGCTTGGAAATACAGGCGGGAGGGAGGGGGGGGGGGAGGGGAGAGTCTAGCGGGCCAGGAAATCCGGGCGGAGGGGGAGGGGTCAAACAGTCTTGCCGTCCGTCGGTTGGGGGGAGG
Source organism: Cladopsammia gracilis (assembly GCA_022457155.1). Taxonomy (NCBI): domain Eukaryota; kingdom Metazoa; phylum Cnidaria; class Anthozoa; order Scleractinia; family Dendrophylliidae; genus Cladopsammia; species Cladopsammia gracilis. The sequence goes on from JAJGOT010000188.1 coordinate 1,213,594, forward strand.
AGGGGGGAGGGGTGGATTCTTTCTGAAATAACCCAATGAAATAGAAATAATTCACGGTTTGGGAAGTATTAGACTAGTGTGGATTTGATCAGGAATCAACAAATTAAATATTCAAAGCGAGTACAGAAAAATTGGTAGCTTCAATCAACATGTCTTGTGTGATGGTGCAATGTGTGTCATGCAAAATTCGTTGACGGGGGAGGGGTGCGTGACCCGTTTAAAATAAACCGTAAAACTTTCTTACGTAAGCGCATGAGTGTAGACTACAATAGTAGCCTCTTGTTACTCATGCGCGTAGCGGCATGAGTTATAAAATGGGCTCTGTTTTTCTCTTTTTTTTTATTATTATTTTTTTTGTGTCACGATTTTGCATGCAAATTTATGCACGCATATTTTAAATTGGCACTTCCGGTTCATAGACTTCCTGTTTAGGGACTTCCGGCTACTCCCACTTCCGGTAAAACAGCGTTACTGAAATGTCACGACAGCATCTCCTACAACCCTACCTACATTACTAATGTTCACGTTAAGTATATATAAGACGTAGAACAATCACTGGCTTCATTGTGGTACAGCCTTCATTTACAAAACATTCAATAGTAAAGAACGTGGTTTGCAGGAACGATGACTGAATGAAAGGAGTAACTCTTTTTCATATCGGACATCTTCTTATCATGTTTAAAATATATCATAAAACTTTCGTACGCATGCGCATGAGTATAGGCTACTTGCAGCCTCTTGTTTTTATTATCTTTTGTGTCGCGATTTTGCATGCAAATTTATGCACGCATATTTTAGTGACCGGGTCCTCGGGTCACCAACATATTCTACAAAAATGGCTGCCGCGCTCGGCGTGTGCTTGGTTTTTAAAACCGTAGTTTCGTGTCATCGCATTAATAACTCACATTTAAAATATTCAAAATGGAAAGACAAAGCTTTAAATACCCAAAGCCGCTATAGTGGAGAAAAAGGAGAGCTTTCAGCAACTGAATCTTGCTTCAAGGAAATTCATACGCTGCTATCAGTGCGGGGCGGTCAAAACCGAAGAAGCAGATTTCTTACAGATGAGGGACTTTACCGTAAAAGAAATTACAATTTTTTGGTGAGAATTTATGTTGATATCAATTTGTGATTCACTTTTCTCTGTGTTCTGGTTAGTTTTGAGGAAATAATTATAAAACATGCTAAAATTCAATCGTAATGACATGTGATTATTTATATGTAAACAATTTTATCTAACTTCACACGCGTCGTCTACGCAAATATGTCTGTGTATGTTTTGCAATTTTCATTTCCAAATCAGTTTCTAGGGCAATTTTCGATACAACTGGTGTATTTTATTCGAAAATTAGTCATACTAGTACGGTGGCCCACAAGTGTCACGGCAAATTAAAGTGCACGGCAAAATAAAAAGAAGCCACGGCAAGATTCAAAGGGTGCTGACATTTCGTTATTTCACTTTTGCCGTCGTTTTAATTTGTCGTGACCCTTCCGGGCCGATATCACGGCCCACAAGTGTCACGGCAAATTAAAGTGCACGGCAAAATAAAAAGAAGCCACGGCAAAAAGATAAAAACCGCGTCAGGATACTTGGATGTCACAGCAAAATACAAATCAAAATGTCGTGGGTCTTTTCTAACAGTGGCAGCAGTCATCGACGTACAGCGGTTGATATAAGGCACTTAGCATGCGCCGTGGACTTCGAAAGCACGAGGTACTTCTACGTTCTAGCTTCTTGAACGAGATGTTTTGTGCTAATTGTGGACGTGAAAGCGATGGAAATGCTGGTTTTTGTAGCAAATGTGGGCATGGTAAGTCAAAACAATACCTTCGGTTCAGTGTCATGCATTTCACGAAGAACAAATTGGTCATGCTTACCCGGGCTTCGTGGCTGAAAATCTTCAAATAAACCATCAAGGGAAATTGTTTCTGTGTTAACTGTAGACCTATTGTTACCAGGAGATCACATTGGGACATTTTATAAGGACAGAATCCATAACAATTACATTTACTTTTATATATTATAAATCCATATTTTATTATAAATTTTATATCACTAATCAACATTGTAATAGCATGAAGACTTAAGTGCTATCGCTCCTCATATTTCTCATATTTCTCTCTTTGTGGTCTTACCGTTCCTGTTGAGGGAACTTTGAGTACTCTAGTAAATTATACCCCTTAAACAATAATAAAAAAATAATACTGTAATGTCACCATGTTATATTGTCTACTCAATTTGGTTACTTACATTTACTATTTAACTCTTAATTAACAGAACTTAAGACAACAATTGAAAAACCATTTGGTCGGCCAGGTACCACTATCAAGTCATTTGTTGGATTTAAAACTAGTCTTGGAAGGCCAACTAAATCTCAGTTGAACAATACTAAAGGCAAAGGAAAAAATAAAAAGGAGGAAGGAAAAGAAGTAATAATATCTATTGGCCTCATGTTTTGGGATGGGGCAGAAGGGAAGCTAAAAGAAAAACGAGGCAAGAAGATGGCTCTGCGAGTTGATAAAGATGATTGTTATATGGCACTTCTAGAAAAGGCACAAGCTAAATGGAAAAGTTTTCATAGTAACCTATATCAGGCAAATTCAGAGTATGTCTTACTACTTGAGGATGGCAAGGAAGCTATATTCCTACCAGGAACATCATGCAAGGAGTTTTTCTCTCTGTCTAAATACAAAGAGGAAATAATGAAAGATTACAAAAGGATAACATTATTCTTGTGCACAGAAGAGGACTTTAAGAGTTCTACCACCTACCACAGTGATGATGAAGGTGACCATAACACTGAAGAGCCAAACATTACCAACAGTAGTAGTTCACCACCCACCAAGAAGAAGAATGCTGGATGTAGTAGTGCAACTGCTGATTCACCACCCACCAAGAAGAAGAATGCTGGATGTAGTAGTGCAACTGCTGATTCACCACCCACCAAGAAGAAGAATGCTGGATGTAGTAATGCAACTGCTGATGATAGAGGGTCTTGGTTTGTTCTTGATGGACTTGATCGAATTTGCAATCAGGTTCGTAACTCCGAAGAGCCAAATATTGTCAATGGTAGTAGTTCACCAGCCACGGAGAAAACGAATGCTGGATGTAGTAGTGCAACTGCTGATGATAGAGGGTCTTGGTTTGTTCTTGATGAACTTGATCGAATTTACAATCAGGTGGAAAATATTGACAATCCACCATTATCATGTCAACCTGACAGTGCAGCAAGTATCGTTAAGATACTTGAAGAAAGAGTCGTGGCTGATGGCAAGATCTCTCTTTTTATCGTAATCAGAAGGGGTGTGTCTGTAAGGAGGGCTATTAGTTTGTGGCAGAGGGCTACAACAAAAGTAGATCCAATCCATGTAGTTCGTGTCAAGTTTATTGGTGAGGATGGCATTGATGATGGTGCTCTGGCAAGAGAATTTTTCTCTTCAGTCATTCCAAGTTTTGGGGAAACGTTCTTCCCTGATGGTACTCCTGTTTATTCCACCAATGATCTGTATAACTACAAAGCAATTGGCCAACTAATCTCTGCGAGTTTTTCTCAGGGAGGCCCGGCCCCAAATTTTGTATCTCCATGTGTATACGAGACATTAACCTCCAATGATATTGCCTTCAATAATCAAGATCTACACAAAAATCTGACAGAGAAAGAAGAAGCTTTGGTCGAGGATATCAAGAGTAATGTGTCTCTGCACCAAGACACAATCATAGAACACGGTTACACAGGCCCTATTGATGATTCTAACCTTGAAAATATTACCAAAGCTGTTATGGCCAGTATTATAAGCAGAAGAGCTGTTATGTTAAAGGAGCTGAAAAATGGAATGGGACTGTTTGGTCTTGATGAACTCATCTCGAAACACCCCGAATTGTGCAAAAGTCTATTTGTTGCAGGTGAGCAAGAAGTCGTTGATGCAGACTACTTGTTTTCATTGATGAAACCAGAGTTCTCGCCCGAGGGAAGTTCGCGTCGTCTCATTGAGGATGCTGTGATGGATCATTTCCAGGATTTCATCTTCAGCTTGGAAGACCAGGAGACCACATCTGGTTATGCAGAAGCTTTGGCATGGAAATCCCATCCTGGTATTTCTATGGATGATGATGACAACAATGAAAGTGATGATGCTATTGTTAAATTTAATGAAGCTGACTTAAGTCCAGCTGCAGTCATGGGTTGGTTGACAGGCCAACGACACAGAGATTTAACAACAAAATCTGTAATCTATGTAAGGTTTGATCATGACTGTTTGAAACGAAATCCTAAACATAGCATATGTTTTCCATGTGTTGGGGCCTGTGGGAGGGTAATAACCCTCCCAGTTACCCACATGTCCACCTCCGAGGCTTTTAAGGATAACTTTTTAATTGCATTTTGTAAGGGCCAAGCATTTTCTCTGTCATAAGATGATTTTATAGAATACTTTTGCTGTCTCGTCGATGTTCTATATATAGGGTTTTTTTCATTGCATTTTGTAAAAGGCAACCATTTTTCTTAAATGCAAGATTGATGATTGTGGGCCACCGTATACTAGTCATTCTAGACCGAGTAAAAGTTTTTGTGCATAATTCTGTTATTGAGATTCGCTAAAATTGAAAAAAAAAGCCCGGTCGTTTGCTGATTTCAATGCTTTTAAAAGTAGTCTTTTCAAATGTAACGGGAATAAGTCACGGTTTGGGAAATAAAAGACGAGTGTGTATTTGATCGGGAATCAATAAATTAAATATTCAAAGCGAGACAGATCAAACGCTCCTTGCGAGCCAAGTCGTGAAAATGAAACAACCATCGGGGACCTTTTCCTACCCTACACAAGGTACTTCCCTTATGTTGCAGATCCACGTATCAATATATTTTACCAAAGAGGATCTCTAAAACCTTAAAACCTTCGTGCGTAGCTAGTATTAACACGAAGGAATGTGTTTACTAGCGAAAATGAAAATTACGGACAAACTTCGTCGCCCATTTGTTGTCGTTGGAATATCGTCGAAGGTATGCTATGTTTTCATGACCGTTTGGCTTCAGTTTGCCCTCCTCAGGACAAGTGGCTCCTTGACCGAACCAAAAAAATGAAAAATGAAAGGGAGTGAAGGAAAGAAAAATGATAAGCCTACGACACGAGGTATTCCCAAGCGGTCACCCATCCAAGTACTAACCTCGCCCGACAGGGCTTAACTTCGATGATCAGACGAGAACCGGCGCATGTCAAACAGTGTTCCTAAAGTTTACCATGAGCGAGTGACTTCTCTCCAGTAATCGCAATAAGTCGTATTCACGACTTGAAAAACGTGTTTTAGCGTGTTTTTTAGTGTGTCACGCAAAATTCGTTGAGGGGGGAAGGGTGCGTGACCCGTTCAAAACAAACCATAAAACTTGCTTACGCAAGCGCATGAGTGTAGGCTACAATAGTAGCCTCTTGTTTGACCATGTTGCAATGTTTCAATCAAGATAAAACTTCGAGACTTCGCGGTTTTTGAAATATGTAGAAAAGCGCTAAAACTACAATATCAAGGATTCAGTCAAAAAATTATGGTTTCCTATAGAAAATGGAATCTCCAAAACTGAAACAAGAAACGCTTTCAAACTTTCATAGTTTCATCTCATACACTAAACACACATATTGGCGTAAATTTGAGATTTAGAAATTAAAGTTTTATAGGCTTAATTGAGGAACTTAAGGATGTGCTCATACACATGCAAAATCACAAGTTCGAAATGTTTTTCTGATTTACTCAAAATCGGCTTGACAAAAGTTTCTAATTTTTAGATATTTTGTTTGCCATATCTCATAGTTTATCGCAGTGGTTTTGATTTTTTCTAGATGCCATCGCAATCGCTCGGAATTTAGACTCAAGTGATTTACAAAATTGTTACACTTTTGTAAACTTCAAACTAAGTACAATATTTTGTGTAAGTTTCATACTAATTCAATAAAGGAAAGTTAGTTAAACGGCCGCTCAAAAATGGTCGGTGCGGCTGCATGGAAACTGGAGGGAAACACCTTAAATGATATTTTCCCCATTGGTCATTGTTTATACTTCTCTAGTTATAATTTTCTTTCATTTTATATCTAACGTTCATAAATTAATGTATTTTCGATCTCTGACGTTGTTCTTTTTAACGGCGTTGCTTTTGTTCCTTGGAATGCAGGGAAAGTCCCAGATTTATCAAGCATTGCTGTACAATTGACAAGACGCGTTGCGGTAAGCACTTCGCTTTCATGTAGCTTTCAATTTTACTGGTTTACTTGGGAGTTTATCAAAAATTTCGTACGAAATACGTTTGGAAATATCAACCAAATAGTGACAAAATAGATCACTTGTATCAGGGCTGGTTCTACGTTACCTAGAACTGCAGCCATGCAAATAACTTGTCATTTGACTTCAGTCAAACCGGTACACAGCTGCTATCACTTTTTAACGTTACGTATCCCTTGTGTAATTTAATTGCTACTTGCCTTAGAAACAAACCAGGAATGCCTTATCCAGTGCATTCTCTGCTACGAATTATATTCGAAATCTAGATTGAATACACCGCCCGTGTCGACGTTACTACTCGATTTAACGATCTTTTAAGAGTAGTTAATTGAGAAAGTGGTGCATAGTTGGAAATTACATGTTTTAATCTCCACTTTGTGTTGAGATTTTCCCCTCGGTGGTGTGCCTTGTCGTGGCGGGGAAGCTTGTGTGACCTTACGACCCCCAGGGCTATGCCGGCGGGAGCCTTGTGCTCCTGGCAGGTCTAACCATGCCGGATTGGTCTGCGCGGTGAGGGTCCAGACTAAAGCAGCACCGGCTCGGGAGCCATAATACCCCTAGGGGAAGGAAAACCCTGACAGAAAACCATCAGCCCTCCAGGTCATGGGGGTTGGGCGGCAGGCCAATCACTTGTCCCCGAAAAAACAGAAGATTACCGAAACTGCAATTTCTCAAGAACTAATTAGCAATGGCGAAGCTGTGGCCGTGGACGGAGGGACAACCGGACACACCATGACGTCAATGGGTGAAAGCCTGCGGGAAGCCCACAGACCGACAAGGTCATTGGCAACGCCAAAATCAAGAATGCGTGTGGGATGCTGGAACGTACGAACAATGTACACAGTTGGAAAAGCAGCGCAAATAGCACGAGAGATGGAAAGATACAGACTTGATCTGATGGGATTGAATGAGATACGATGGACAGGAGCTGGACGTATCAAGATGGGGAATGGTTATACAATGATTTATGCTGGAGAAGAAAGTGAGCATCAGAGAGGAGTAGCAATAATGATGAGCCAGAACACACAGAAAAGCCTAATGGAATGGACAGCAGTAAGCAGTCGCATAATAAGTGCCCGATTTTACTCCCGCTTCAAAAATACAACTATAATCCAAGAAAAACATGGATTGGGTAGCATAAACGATAATGGTGAAAGACTATGTGACTTCTGCTCAATGAACGGTCTTGTCTTCACAGGAACATGCTTTCCACACCGCACAACTCATAAAGCGACTTGGGTGTCACCTGACGGGAGGACTCAAAATCAGATTGACCATATGATGATCCGTAAAGAATGGAGGATTTCTGTGGAGGACACAAGAGTGTATCGGGGTGCAGATGCAGCAAGCGATCACTACCTGCTAATCATGAAAATAAAGCTGAAACTACATAGAAACCCAGATAGAGCAAGGACTAATGCAAGACTTGACACACAAAAATTGGAAAACGAAATGTTCAAGTCCAAGTTCAGCGTCGAACTGCGAAATAGATTTGCAGTATTAGAGGTCGAGGAAAACATCAATGAAGATTGCATACAAATGGCAAAAACTTACATAGAAACTGCTGAGAAAGTACTAGGCCTGGTGAAAAAGAAAAACAAGCAATGGCTGAGAGAGGAAACCTGGAAAACAATAGACCAACGACAGATGATCCACGACAAAATACATTGCACGAAATCAGAGAGAATAAAAAGCAAGTTACGAGTAGAGTACAAGTTGAAAGACAGAGAGGTCAAACGCAGAGCAAGAGAGGACAAACGAGCTTGGCTAGAACAGTTAGGAAATGAAGTAGAAAAGTACGCAGAAAATGGAAAAAATAGGGAACTGTACCAAATTGCCAAGAAAATCACAAACAAGAGACAGCGCCAAGTTGCAGCAATTAAGAACAAGAGGGGTGAGACAATAAAAGACAAGAATGCCAGACTTGAAAGATGGGCTGAACATTTTGAGGAGGTGAGGAGGTGAGGAGGAGGTGAGGAGGTGGAGGGAGGCCCCAATGAATCCAGTTGAAGAGAACGAAGTGGAGGAAGATGAAATTAGCGAGATGGATACAACAGAGATAAGGGAAGCAGAAGTAAGGGAGGCACTGAAGAAGAAAAAGAGTGGAAAAACACCAGGTATAGATGGCATTCCAGCGGAGCTGTACAAAGCAGATGGTGATGTGGCAGTAAACGAACTGACAAGACTGTTTAATAGGATATGGCACGAGGAGAAGATACCTGAACAATGGAAGAAAGGCTTGATAGTGAAAATACCCAAAAAAGGCGACCTGAAAGAGTGCAAGAACTGGCGTGGTGTGACATTGCTACCTGTGGCTAGCAAAGTAATGGGCAGAGACATCATCCAGAGAATCCAAAACGGAGTAGACAGTGTCCTTATAAAAAAAGAACAAGCTGGGTTTCGAAAGAACAGGAGCACAGTAGACCAAATATTCAACCTCCGTAACATCATAGAACAGGTGAATGAATGGCAGGCGACACTATATGCACACTTTGTCGACTTTGAAAAAGCTTTTGACTCAGTACACCGCGAAGGACTGTGGAAAATCATGAAGGCCTATGGCATCCCTGACAAACTGATAAGAATGGTGAAGATCATGTATGAAGACTTTGAATGTTCAGTACTGGATGAGGGAGAACAAACAAGATGGTTCAAGATCACCACTGGCGTTAAGCAAGGATGTGTCATGTCAGGTTTCCTATTTCTGCTTGTTGTAGACTGGGTAATGCGAAGAATAAAAGAAGGACAAAAAATGGCATCAGATGGAACTTTACAAGTACACTTGAAGATCTCGATTTTGCAGACGATATAGTCCTTCTCTCATCAAAATACCAGCAAATACAAGACAAGACCAACCGACTAGTAGATAATGCAGGAAGAGTGGGACTGAAATTGGATGCAGAAAAATGCAAAGTGATGAGAATGAATGCACGAAGAGAAGACAAAGTAATGATTGAAAGAAAGGAAGTTGAAGACTTCGAAGAGTTTGTATATCTGGACGCGACTGTGACAAAAGAGGGTGGTGGCACGGAAGACATCAAGAAACGTATAAGCAAGGCACAGGGAGCTTTCTACAACCTTAAGAAGATCTGGAATACAAGGAGTATTGGTCGGAATACAAAAATCAAACTGTTTAAGACCCTGGTACGACCAGTGCTATTGTATGGTTGTGAAGCATGGAAATTAACAGCTGCGGAAGAGAAGAAATTGGATAGATTTCAGTTCACATGTCTAAGGCGGATATTGAGAGTATGGTGGCCACAACGCATGCGAAACGACACAATTTCACAAATAACAGGCGTGGGAAAGATAAGTGACGAAATACGAAGGAGAAGATGGAACTGGATTGGCCATGTGCTTAGAAAGGACAGGAACGATGATTGTATGGTGACAATGGGGTGGCAACCCGAGGGGAAGAGGAAAGTGGGTCGACCTAAAACCACGTGGAGAAGGACAGTGGAAAGAGAGTGCAGACAAGAAAGGTGGACCAGCTGGGCTGAAGCCAGGACCGCAGCAAAAGACAGGGCTGGTTGGAAAACGAAAGTTGCAGCCTTATGCGCCTCATGGCGCGGAGAATACTAACTACTAACTAACTAACTTGTGTTGAGATAGGTAACCTGGTTGTCATTATAACCGCAATTGATCATGCCAGTCTCAGGCCCATGTTTTGACCATTTATGTCACTTTCAAATAGTTAACTGCCCATCCCTTCCTCTCCCCTTCCTTCTCCCGCTCCCTCAATTCCTCCCTCCTACCTCCTTTTTATACCTCTTCCTTATAACAACAAAATTACAATGTTTAAACTACAACTAATTATTTCAAAATCCAAATTTGTTACCACACTTTTTCGTTTTCGTTCGACATTTCCATTCTGGTGTTATTTTTTTAAATTTTAAAATTGGATTTTTTGTTGTCCGTTGACGGTTTGACACAAACGAATTATTTCCCTCAGCTGTAGTCCTAAATCTAAAAAAAATTATTATAGCAAAAACCTATTTTGCAACATGTGTTAAATCATTAAGGGTCAAACTCTAATGTTTTAATATATACTAGTAGTAATCATAGATTATAGTGCGTCTCCTTATACCGTAGCACCCCGTCTTGACCTACGTAGTACCTCAGTTTCAGCCACTATGTCACGAGATATGTCACGCAGGCAAAAACGTCGGGCCGACGTCAAACAAATTCACGCTATCGCCGTGGAATCGGGAAAAATCCTTCAATTCTGCCTTGCTGTGTACCCCGTCTACCCCGAAAGGTCTCAGATTTTTCCGACATAAATAGTATATTTGTCTTGATTTCATTTCGGTTTATATTTCTCCGATTCTGAAATGATACGCCTCGGTACTTGGTGTGATATCCGCAAGGATTTTACCAACTAAATCAATGTAGATATCTCAATGTCTGGAAGTTGCATCCAGCATATGTTTAATCAAGATGGCGCAGATTTGGTACCGACACTTTTCTCGATTCGTTCTGCCCAGACGACGCGCTAAGCATGCTGGATACTATTGTGACGTTTCAAGATGGCGCAGATTTGGTACCGACACTTTTCTCGATTCGTTCCGCCTAGCCGACAAGATTAGGAAGCGTCTCCTTCGTCGACGCAATGATAGCATAAGCCACATTTGAAGGATTCGTTCAGACCTCTCTTTGCTTGCTGGTTTTTGCGTTCGGTTATTGGTCACCTTGTCGGTCGGTAATTCATAGGTTCAGTTGTCTTGTCAATTATGCTCTGATTTTCTGTGCTTCATTTCTCTAGCAGTTTAAGGCCTGGGTTTAAAGTCTGTTCCAAAAATATGGTTGACTCTTAATATCTTTGGCTAGATTGCCTAGACCAGGTTGAAATGTTCCCTGAATAATAATCTTGACGTCTTTTTCTGCCTTAATGCATAAGTTTGGTCACGTGACATGTCACATGATCAAAATTTCAAAATTAAGCAAATTGGCGATATGCCAGCGAATTGTCTTTGTATAGTTGAATAAATTAGCTTTTCCGATGGAGGTTTAACATATCTAACCTTCTACGTTTGGAATGATTGTCCTTCAGTTTTAAAATTACAGTTATAGATAATCAAAGGTTGAATTTTAGACTTAAAAATGACCTTTGTCCTCACAAAAATTTTTTACAGAACAATGGACGATCATGCCAAACGTGAAGGGCTGGAAATATTTAATCTGCATCAGAAAAACGTTTTTATTTTATGTTTGCTCTTAAACCTGTCACCAATTCGTCAAATATTTGCCATTTTAAGAAAAATGGCCACGTGACATATCACGTGACTTATGGGAAATTTTATTTTACTTAAAAATGTTAAGGACGATAAGACCTTTCCATGTGCCAAATTTCGATTCAGTTCCATGCCCTGTGTTAAAGTTATCACGAATAAACTGTTTTTTCCTGATTAAAGCCTTTGACCCAGGCTAATAAACTGCTTGAGTTTGATTGCCCTTCCGTTCGTTCTGGTTTGCGATTTTGATTTGGGCTGTTAGCGTTTTTTAAAAATGTTTAAATTTTCAATTTTTTTTTTAAATTTTTAATTTTTACACAAACGAAGTAAAATGCGTGGAAACTAATTCAAATTAAGTTTCACTATAAAGTAGATTTCTCCCCCTCGTTTATAAAATTTTCAATTTTCTGTTAACGTATATTGTTTTACATTAACAAGGAGAAAATAGTCGCTCTACAATGTAGCAAATCAGCAATTTTGACAAAAAAAAAAAACAAGCACAACTATTTTCCAGACTTCTCCAAAAGTGCTCTTCTCTTAGAAGCCAAATTAGCAGCAGAGCTTAAAAAAATAAAAAAATAAAATGGTCATTTTGTGGCTCCATTATTTCTCCCAATTATGGCCCTGTCACACTATTGCGTAACGTACAAGCATATGCCATCGTATGAAAATTATCACTCATACGCTCGTATACGTAAGGGTTATCGGCCTGAAACGAGGGAATATCAGATCTATTCACCTCTGTATCCGACCGAGGGCGCAGCCCGAGGGCGGGACCAGAGGTGAATAAATCTGATATCCCCGAGTGAAAGGCCGATAAAATGCTTATTTTACACATTGGTGAGGTTTTCTAAAACAAAGAAACTATTAAATTTTTCGGAGAATAACATTCCGTTCAATTCAAATGCAAAAAAGCATGATTCCGCAAGGCCGCATTGGGATCAGGGCACATTACGAAGCGAGACGGTAAACATGTTTCGCTTTTGCCAAATTTGCATTGAGCACGTTGCTTCGTTATGAGTAGAAGGAGGGAGAGAGAGAAGAAAATGTTTGAACAGTACTCGTGGTCTCGCCATGGCCCAACTGCCCGCCTTCATCTTTCGAAGCACAATGGAGTGGTTGCGGTGTGTGGAAACCGGCGGAAACATATTCAGGTTCAAGCGTAAAACGAGGAGTCATACATTACTGAAGACCCGAAACCTGAATCGAGGTACAATACCATCGAATAATGTTATTAACATTTCGCTTTTTGGTCGCGACCGGCAAGTTAATTACGTAGGAATAAGATTGATGAAGTTGTCTTTTTATGTAAACAAAAAATATTGACCGATGCTAGAGTGTTTTCCTTGTTATGCCCTATTTTGTCTTCACGTTTATGTTATTCTATTATGAGGGAATAAGTCGAGGGGAATAACTGGAGGGGAATAACTGCAGGGGAATAACTCAGCCCCGCACTCCCCTGTTGCAATCAAAAGCCGCCACCAGCTTTTCAGACAGTTTATTATTGGCGGGGAATATTCGATATAATCCCCTGCGAGAACAAAGGAAACCGAGCCATGTGGAAAATAAGTAAGGGTTATTTTTAGGCAACGAGGGGATACGTGATTTATTCACCACGTATCCCCTCGTTGCCTAAAAATAACCGGCTTATATTCCACATGGGCGAGGTTGACTGCCCAATGACAAACAAACGCTTTCGTGCAATGCATATATCGGAATGCCTTTGTATGTGTGGAGAACAATAGAATAAAAATGCTGAAAGTACGCACTGGGATTTCGACGTGGTAAATTCGTACAGAACAAACATGTTTCGCGTCGTGTCTGAGCTTTATTTACTCCAAGATCAGAAGACACGAGTGACTCAGCAGACGACTTGTTTCTTACTCGGAACAGTTTTAGTGTTAAATGTAAGCAGTAAAGCTAGACGAGGAGCTCGCGACTGAACAACCTCGAGGTGCTTATGATAACGAGCAGTTTAGCGTCGCAGAAGTGACTGAGGTGTTGTTCGAAGATACCAAGCAATGTCAAGATATCGCAGCAGTAAGTAGAATCCCGAGTAATCCAGTATTTCGGAACGATCATCGTCTGTGTTCAATTTAACAAATTGCTCGGTTGTGGTCAAAATGTAAGAATCCTTAAAGTTGGTGACAAATTTTTCTTGCTTTACTGTTATTTTTGTTTGCAACTTTGGGTGTTGAGAGGGGAATATGTCAGGGGAATATGTCGGGGGAATATGTCGGGGGAATATGTTGAGGTGAATATATTCCATTGTTTTGCTATTGTTTCAGCCCCGCACTCCCCTGTAACAATCAAAAGCCGCCACCAGCTTTTCAGACAGTTGATAATTAGCGGGGATTACTCAAGATAATCCCCTACGAGAACAAAGGAAACCAAGCCATGTGGAATATAAGCTGACATACGCTAGGACTACATTAGGCATAGGTTGTATACGTTTCAAGCACGGTCGCAAACGGTGGCATACACTGGCATACGGCGAGGCAGAAAACTTTTTTTAAGCATGCTTAAAAACTTTGTGCGTATTTGGACGTATGGTTTATACGCTAAGCATAGCTAGGCATACGCTGAATACACGAGAGTTACGCTAGAGGTACGTTACTCATAGGTCAAGTACGCTGCATGGTCAAACGCTGTATTTTCAAGGGCATTTTGTATACGTTTCTCTTATACGAAATAGTGTGATAGGGCCTTTAGCCGAAACTTGAAACTTGAAACTTTGCCGCAGGGTATTTTATATCAGGCACAATAAATTCTGCCATGCGGACGGACGACAGATAAACATTACGATAGAATACGTGTAAGCTTTTTAACAATTCGCACAAATATCAATAACAAGAAATTTAGCAGTGTTTCTATGTTATAGTAAAGTGTTTAGATCCATGTTTTTGCCGTTATTTCGAACTTGCAAAGAGTTGTTTCTTCCACTGTTGCGGTGTTTTGCACGAAAAACAAATAAGTCGCTATTTGTTTGTCCTTTTTATTTGTTTGCAGCTGACCCTTGTGGGCCTCATAGCCTCAGATTAAGAGAGCGTATTCGTCAAGTATTAATGTACAATAAATATTGGATGTTGCTTTTTCAGTACAGCGAACACGTATGCATAAATCGGCGCACAAATTTACAGAATCGCATAAACACTTAACTTATTAAGGTAGCTCCCAACAGTTTCCAGCAATTTCCAAGACTTAGATTTGGATGGGTCATTAAAACCACTCTTTATCAGTTGATGCTACATCATGATATCGAACGAATGCCCCATGATTGGTGAACACGTTGTTATCATTTTTGTGACACAATATGTTACTATAGCAACAGTATAACGTGCTGAAAACACCCTTAATTTTAGCTTTAAGCGTTAATAACTCAAATCAAAGGGCTCTAAGAGCCATCTCGTTAATGCGAAACATGGTAAGGTTAATTTGAAAGACAAATTATGGGGCCAGTAGTTATCATGCCAAAACGACAAAGGAAGTGTAGCGTTTATTTTTATTATTTTTTGAGTTAGCAAACCGAATAGCGGCATAAATGAACATTCTAAAGAGGTACGAGGAGCTAATGTCAGTACATGACCATGAAAGCGAGAGGAGTTATTTGAGACTTTTCGTCAGTGTTAATTTAGTGGGTGCGTGAAAAGTGTTAACTTTCAAGCTATATTTTTAATGGTTAATGAGAGTTTGATTACTTTGATTGGTTTTGTTTTGATAGCGTGGATTGTTAAAGTAGTACGTAGTTTGGTTTTTATTAAACTCTTGTTCTCAGGCGATCGTTACTTGATTAATGAAAGGCTCCTAAGAGCCAACGTGTGAATAACAAATGCTAACGCGTAACACAATATTGCGGTAAGCTCATGTTTTCCACTGACACGGTTCAATATTTTTTTAAAATTAAACGTAAGGATTTTTGACAAACGCAAAAATAAAAATCAAAGGCTCCTTAGAGCCAACCCGTGAATTTTAAATGCTAACGCGTAATGCAATATTGCGGTAAGCTTATGTTTTCACTCTGTCATGGTTCAATATTTTTTTAAAATTAAACGTAAGGATTTTTGACAAACGCAAAAAATAAAAATACAGTACATCACTTTCATAATGTTCAGTCCGAAGAAGAAAGAAGAAAAAAAAATAAACGGCCCGAGCGCAATTCGAACCTGGGTCTTTCGGATGTAAGTCCGCGCGTCACACCACTCGACCACCGCGACCACTGACTTGAAACAAGATAAATTTTATTATACTTGAATGTAGATAATCATCAAAGTGCGTGTCTCAGTTGAAAATTCCTTTCAGATCGATTAAGACTCCAAACGCGAAACATCTTTAAGCTTATTGTTGTTTATATTCGTTTACACCAATTTAGTTATTGTTATCGCTGGATTCACGCTGTTCTTGTTACAAAACGCATTCGTAACAAAGAATTACGTCACTTAGTTTACAGCTGATGGAAGGAGTGAGCGAGTGAGTGACTCTTTGCAGACTCGTACCCACTCGCTATTAATTTTTTTTGTTGTTGTTGGAGGGGGGGGGGGGGGGGGGGTGGGGGAAGGGCGAGAGAAGATTGGATACTAGGGTGAATTGAGGCGCGCGGGGTGTCATGGGAAGGGTCGAGGGAAAATGGCGACTGACAGAAAGATGCAAATCACTCACTGAAGGGTGCAGAAGCTTTTTTAAGCTTTCGGTTTGTTGTTTTGGCCAATTTTTTACATGTGTCTGTTACCAAGTATCCAACAAAGGCTGTCCGTTAATGACACGGCTCAAAGTGGCGTTGTATGGATTTTTTTATGAATTTATTACTCTTCATTCGAACATTCGGGAAACAGGACATTTCTCGCTGTTTCTCGGGTAGAAGTGGAAATCAAGCTGGATCATTGCTAGAAGCTGGCTATCGGACGATATTAGGTAAAACTAATACTAGGAGTAATCGGAGATTAGGGTAGTGCGTTCGGCGGTTGAAAGGGGGGATTTTGTTTTTTGGTTATTGGGATGGATGAATATGTCTAATAGATGGCATATTGTCAAATTAAGGGTTATTGTGTACAGTGAAACCTGTATTTACTCTGTGTATGAAGACGGTAGGGAAAGTTTGGTAGCAGAAAAACAAATTAAATCCTTTGAAGTTTGTTGTAGTTGTCGGTAAAGAAAAGTGCTTGGCGGTCCCTTGGGAAAAGTGGAAAAAGTGCACCAAATTTGCATATGTCAAAACGGTAATTTAAAACCTGAAAACACGCTGGCGAAAGCGAAATTCGCAAGTATTTATGTAAACAGACTATGCGCTTCTACAAATTCTCCGTTTTCTTTGTAGTTTCGCTCGCCAAATTAAGATTAAGCTTTTCCAAACTCTCAACCTTCATTTCCAAGTTTTCCACCGCGCTAAAAAACCACAGAAAGTTTGGAGTGTCTCCGGGAATAAATAAGCTGCGTTTGGTTTCGCGAGCGTTCCGTCGATCCATCCGCATAATCTCCATCAAAGTGAGAAAAACATTCGTCGCTTGATTTGCTCGTTTTCTGGCTTGGATCTAGCTCGTGTCCGGCCATAAATTTTCGAACGGGATGGCTTGAATATGGTCCGATTCAAGCTCAGTCAAGCCATCCGAATGTCACGGCGGTACATATGTCTCCCTGTATTCTTGCTCAATTCTCGTTTGTTTGTCTCGTTCGTGTCAGCCGAATCCGCCATGATTTGATTCTCGCTGATTAGCATATTTTATGTTTTAGGACACACTAAGCGTGTTGTGCCAGCGTGTTGTGAGCGTGTAGTTCGGCGAAAACTGCAAAAAAGCTTCGAAAGCAGAAGGACGCACGAAAAGCACATGGAAATACACAATGTGAGCAAGGATGAGATGAATGACCTTCAAGGATGAGATGAATGAACTCGCCCCGTGAGTTAGTTCGTCAAAGTGAGGCAAAACGTAAGCAAGCGCCTCAAAGCGAGGCAAATGTGTGTTGACGACGAACCAAAGCAATCTCGAAAAAACCTCCCTTATCAGTTGCACAGGACACCCAATAATGCACAGAACTCCCAACACAAATTAGGAGTTGCGTTCTCGTACCTCGAACGCAATAAATATGGCCTTTTTGACTTAAATTGTCATGGCTTCTTGTCTATCTTACTGTTTTTAGCTTGGTGCCATAAGTTGAGGGCAAAATGGCTCTCAGATTTTTGAGTTTGTTTCAGCGACTGAGCGTCTTCAATACTAGTTATTAAAAGTGGTCATTCTTTTTATTTCTATCTATCTGTTGAAAGGTACACGATTCAAGATGGTTTGGCTGCGAAACAATAATTCATATGTGAAATCATATATATGAAATATTCTTCATTTGAATAATTCATATATATCATTTCATATATATTATAATTCATATATATATCATAATTGATATATATCATTTCATATATATCATATATCATTTCACAAGCTCATTTAAGTTTGAGAACATGAAGATTATGTCAAGGATAAAGTACTTCTATCATAAAAAATTATCAAATGAGGCCTTAAACTACTGTAATAAAACGGTAAAATCCAAGCTTTTGCCGATCAACGGTATCATCAGGGATGAAAAGAAAAATATTCCACGTCCGTCTATATATACTAATGCAAAGTAAAATGTGTAAAAGTGTAAGAATGTGAGGTACAAATATGAATGAGATAGAGTGTATGAATAAGAAACAAATAAATGGTTTAACAAGCCGAGTGTCATTGGACAAAGAGTCTCTAGAAATATGATAAAATAGTCATTAAAACAAAAGGTCCACGAATTCGCTGCATTCTTCTTGGGAGTTCAGGGTCGATTTATAGCGGAGCACTTGCCAGGCGGAAGGCCTGGCTGCGCAGCTCCATACTCATAGAACCTGTGCCGTGATTTTTCATGGTCATGGCTAGCGGAATGTTTCGCGGGCGCGTGTTTGCCCGCCCGCCGTGTTGGAACAACATCCGGGATCTTGAAAGCAAGGCTTTGTTTTTCGCGCGGCCACACAGCCGTGAGCTCGGTAAACACTTTAGTTGTTTTGTTGTGTCTAGCGGAGAATTAAAGTCGTTATTTTCCTGCATTTTTTCGCGGTTTGCTACTCAAGACAGGGATACTAATTAAGGTATACTCAGAAGCCGCTTTAGTGGAAAAAGACGAGCTTTAAGGGATAAAATCTTGCTTCGAGGAACTTCATGTATTACGTTTTTATCGATGCGGGAGATGCTTGTTTTCTACGGATTTCAGAACCAGAAGCGGAGATTTGAATTTCCAAGCAAGCGAGGGACTTAAAGGTAAAACAGATTACAGTTTTCGATGAGAATTTATGTTGATATCAATCTGTGAGTGACTTTTTATTAGTGTTATTGTTAGTTTTGGAGAATTGATTTTAAAACGTGCTTAAATTCAGTTGTATCGATCTCTTGAATTTCATCGAAGAAAGCTTGAACTCTATGAGCTATAATTAAATGGTACGCGTTTTGCTTTTAAACGTAAACTAATGGAGATTTGAATAAATTTTTTCGAAAGAAGATTGTGTTGTCCATTTTAAGTGTTTGTTCATTCATTAGATAGATTGAAAAGCGATTTTATGTAAACAAAACAAGACTTTGATTTTATAGTACAGTTCTATCTTCACTCGCATCGCCTTATGCAAATATGTTTGTGTATTTTTGCAATTTTTGATTTTCAAATCAGTTTCTCGGGCAATTTTTGACAAACATAAACTGTATTTTATTCGGAAACTAGTGGTACTAGTTATTCTAGACAGAGAAAAGTTGTTTTTGTGAACTTTTGTACGGTCTATAAAAATGTAGTGTGCAGACGGTCGCGTAATACTGTTTTTGAGAATTGCTAAAATTGAAAATAGCCCGTTCGTCAATCTTAATTCTTGTGCTTCCAACCTTTCACCTTAGTTAAGTTTCACCTTAGTTAAATTTCACCTTAGTTAAGCTTGTTCAAAGTGCGACGCTGTTAGGCTTGGGCTATGTATATATATTATTTTCTTATGTAGAATGCTTCAAATTGGTGTAAATTCACAGGGTCGCTTTTGAGTACAATGGTTTTAATTACAATGCCTTTGTACAGTAAAAACCCGCGTATAGGAACCTGGATTTTTTCAGTTAGCCTAAACAGGTTCTTATATATATGGTACTTAAAGCAAATTTAGGCTAACTAGGTTCTTAAAATAGCATTGCCCATTGGAAGCTTACATTTGATTTTTACCATTATCTGTTGCATTGAGATGCAGATTTTGATGTTTTATACAGTATATAATTTTTTGTAATTCGTACAGAATAGAACATGATCAGAAAGCAGTGATATTAGCAGAGTACTGTAGTACTTGAGGAATTATAGGAATGGTGAACACAGCTTCAAAGAAAAAATCATGTCAAGTAACTTCTTAATAGAATCAGATGATGATCTTTATTCAGCAGTTCCTACCTATACATTTTTATGGCAATTCTACTGATAAGAAATTAACTTAAAATTTTAGCCTCAATAGGTTCTTATGGTGGCTCGACTGGGTTTTTGAGCGACGATACCGTTTAGCTTTGAGAAACTTGTGTACCACCACAAACGATCCAACGGAAAATCGATTGCCACAGCTGTACTAGAGAAAGATTAAAGTTTCAGATGAGATTAGTTTTATGGAAATCGGAGTTGCCAAAGCAACGTTGTGACGTCACTTCCTGTTTTACATAATACCGAATTACTTGTCATCAAGAGATAATTTTGGAAAACGCTCTCTGGATCTTCGACCTGACGTACTTGCCCTTAGGTCTACAAAATTTTACAAATTTCTATGGAAGCGTTTTCGAGAAAATTTCGAGTGAAGTTTTAAGGTGTTAAAATATAACAAAAACAAAACAATTTTGAAATGTTATTAAAACTTATGTCTACTAGGCTTGATGAAATAATGTTTTGGTCTTACATGAATTTTATACCATCCAAATACCTTAGGTGAAAATCTCAAGGAAATCGCTCTGTTTGGATTTCAGAAATATTACCTTGAATATGAACTGGCCTGGAGTGTTATTTCGCTTTTACATCAAAAATTGACCCTACACTTATTAAAATTCTCATGAATTAAAAAGTGAATGATGAATTTTTTTAAAACTTAGTCCTCATAAAGATTAATTAATATTCAATACAACTGCCAAGTTTCAAATTCATTGAAACGTTCTAAGGCTGTCAATTTACAGTCTCAACGTAGGAAAATATTGAGCTGATTTTCATGAAAGTGATTTGTTGATCTCATTATGCGTCTCCATTGTCTCGAATCGCCATGCAATTGTAAATTTCAGTACATAATGAATTCATAAACACTTCATTGCTTTGTTTTAAGTGTTACATGAATTCATGATGTACTGAAAGCTACAATTCCACGGCGATTTGATACAATGGAGATGCATAATGAAACAACAAGCCACAAGCGCGAAAATCAACTCAATATTTTCCTGAGTTGGCGCTAAAAATTGACAGCCTTAGAATGTTTCAATGAATTTGAAACTTGGAGATTGTATTAAACTTTAATAAATCTTCACGAGGACTAAGTTTTAAAAAAATTCATCATTCGCTTTTTAATTCATGACAATTTTAATAAGTGTAGGGTCAACTTTTGATGTAAAAGCGAAATAACACTCCAGGCCAGTTCATATTCAAGGTAATATTTCTGAAATCCAAACGCAGCGATTTCCTTGAGATTTTTACCCAAGGTATTTGGATGGTATAAAATTCATGTAAGACCAAAACATTATTTCATCAAGCCCTGTAGACATAAGTTTTAATAACATTTCAAAATTGTTTTGTTTTTGTTGTATTTTAACACCTTAAAACTTCACTCGAAATTTTTTCGAAAACGCTTCCATAGAAATTTGTAAAATTTTGTAGACCTAAGGGCAAGTACGTCAGGTCGAAGATCCAGAGAGCGTTTTCCAAAATTATCTCTTGATGACAAGTAATTCGGTATTATGTAAAACAGGAAGTGACGTCACAACGTTGCTTTGGCAACTCCGATTTCCATAAAACTAATCTCATCTGAAACTTTAATCTTTCTCTAGTACAGCTGTGGCAATCGATTTTCCGTTGGATCGTTTGTGGTGGTACACAAGTTTCTCAAAGCTAAACGGTATCGTCGCTCAAAAACCCAGTCGAGCCACCTTATGTGGAGGGGGCTTAAATTTAAAATTTTAGCCTAACAGGTTCTTAAAACCCAGGTTCTTATACGCGGGGTTTTACTGTAGTCTATGTTTTGGCATGCAGAGATGTGTTTCTTTACAGAGGAGTCTTCACTGTTGAGATGTTCTCTAATAAGATCATGGATGAAACGTGTAGTGCGCCTGATATAGTGTTCATTGCAATTGTTACATGTGATTTGGTAAACGGCATTCCTTAGTAAGCATTATTTAGTGCTTGAGATGGGGCAGTTGTTCCTGGTGCATGTGCGCTTCGTAGTGTTGTGGGAGAGAGCTCGTCTGAGGGTGTAGGATCTGTGCGCAACACGTACTGGCATGCCAGTACGTGTCGCGCACGTTTTATTACAGTAGTTTAAGGCCTCATTTGATAATTTTTTATTCCTAAAATGCTACTGAAGGACAACATCCAAAGATTACTTCTATCATATTTATTGATAAGATGTTTTTATATTTCAACTAGTATTAAGCCAGGATGATAAAGTATTCGAAAGGACAAGAAAAGAGACCTTTCAGCCCGGGGGGGGGGGGGGGGGGGGGTACTCGATATATCCTTGGGTGTGGAGGTGCAGCCCGGCCCGTCATACCCTGACCCTGTTTAAGACAAAAATCGCTGATTTTCCTACCCTGTTTAAGACAGAATTCCGATTTTTGATACCCTGTTTAAGACATTTAAGCCGAAAAAATTTTGCTGTAGTTTAGTTCGTAGAACATACGCGCAGGCTGTTTATCGTCCAAGAACAGATACCCTGTTTAAGACAACAAAAATAAAATCGATACCCTGATAAAGACAAAAAATGATAAAATTGATACCCTGTTTAAGACAAAAATCCCGAAAAACATACCCTGGCTGGTCGCAAGTCCCTATTAAGCCCTTATAAGGGAGTACCCCCCTCCCCCGGGCCTTTTAGCTAGAAACCCAAACAAACATAATTAACATTTTTTCTTTGTAATTATCCCAATACTTCAGTGTACACCCCCTCCCCCCACCCCCCTTCCCAGGGGGTAGTCATATATAGGTATCAGAGGCAATCAGATAAAGTTATTGTGATCATGGGATCCCAAAGCACATTTTGGTCTTTGTCAGTTTTTAAGTTTTACTACTTTTTTGCAAATGAGAACCTGGTTCATTTGTCAGGCTTAAGTGCTTTGCCAAGTTTCAGTTTGCATTTTAATCTACAGGTTCTTATATGCAAATTTTGTATTTACTGCGCCTTTCAATAACATGCGGAATTTGAAATTCAAATTTCCACCAACGCTTTCGTTTTACACTGCCGTCAATCATCTTAGCTTACCTCTCAGGAAACAGATCTTCACTTCAATGAGTTCAAAAGGTCACGTCCGTGCATTATGATTGGTAGATTTCAATCCATTTTGTTTGTTTCTTTTTTACATGGTCCGTTGACTTTCGTATTAATTATGATTGACGGCAGGGAATAACGCAACCGTCGGTGGAGATTTGAATTTCAAATTCCGCATGTTATTGAAAGGTGCAGTAAGGGGACTGGGTCATACCACCTCCCAAAAAAATTACTTTACTTTAATATTACATGTAGTACTTTACATTTTCCTGTATTTTGCCTTCTAACTTCCATTTTAAGTTTGAAAAGAATGGTTGGAGTCCAAGAAGGCCTGGATGCAATCACAATCTATCTGCCCAGAAGAAGCTATAAATCATGCCAGTTGAATAGTCTTCTGTTAAGGAGCACTGGCCAAATCACAGTCAATTAACTCTCCCAGAAATATTGTTGAGAGTAGAGTCTGAGGAGTTGAGCTCCACTGTATTTCTTTTATATTTTAATTAAAGAAGAGAAATTTTTTTTTTTGTTTTTTTTTTTTGTTTTTTTTTGTTTTGTTTTTTTTTATTAACAAGAATATACACAGATATTAGGCTATTACAAAGAAGTTTAGCTATTACAGTGTAAATAGCAGTTACGTAGTTTACACATACGAGAAAAAAAAAAGTACAAAAGTAAAGTAAAAAACTAGAGTAATGGTGCCCAGGTGCGATAATACTCTGGAAGTGCTTTTTTTGTAGTCGCTATTTCTTTAAGAATTTTAAGTTTTTCTTGAACACTCAGTATAAAACATTCGAAATCTAAGACGTTTCCGCGAAGGCTTGTGCAAAAGATACAATATTTGGCAATTAATAGACAATAGTTTAGTGTTTGCCAATGCTTTGTTCTATCATGCCAGCCGTAAAGTATATGGCTTGTAGTTAACGTTATTTTTTCACAAGTTTTTTGGTACCACCAGTTTTGAAACAGGGTCCAAAAATCAATTGTGAGAGCGCAGTTTATTAGCAGGTGATCTAAAGTTTGTTTCTCGGCATTGCATAAGTTGCATGTAGGGTTTTCTAAGAGGCCGTCTCGATGAAGTGAGACGCGGGCTGGGAGTATGTTTTGAATCACTTTGTATTGAAACATGATTATTTTTACTTCGTTTGTGACGGCGAATGGCATGAGATAAACTTTCTGAATGGTCTTTTTTGTGAACCCGTGGCGAAGAATTTTGGTTTCAGCGGTGGGAGGAACGAAAACGGCTTTTAAAAGAGAGGAGTAAATACATCTAGTTGTCTGGGTGTTGACTGGTGTATTGTGTTCAAAATTCGGAGTTGGGCTTTTAAAATTGGCTTTCCACTCATTTGGAATTGCTTTAACCAGACCATAGTATGTCGTAAAAGGGACATTAAGATTGAATTTTAGAGCGAACTCGTGCAATTTCAAAAACTCACTGTTTTGGTTTAATATATCGCTTATTTTAGTAATGCCAGCGTTGTACCAATTGCTGTAAAAAACAGGTTTGTTTTCTATCAGGATTTTTCTGTTGTTCCACAATAATTCATTTCTAGGATGCGTTCCGCAATCGGTTTTCGTTGCGACTTTGAACTCATACCAATATTTTAGCATTATTTTATAAAAAGTGGGGAGTTTGTTGTCATTGTCAAGTATATTTGCTGGGAAGCTGCATTTTGTTAAAAAGACAAGATTTCCGTGTTTGTGCAAAAGATGATTAGGGATTATTTTCCAGGAAGCTTGTGAATCATCCTGAATTCTGCTTATCCAAGCCAGCTTCAGTGCTTTTTCCATGATTTTGAAATCACACATTTTCAAGCCGCCATCTTTTTTTTCTCCGATTAAGGTATTTCTTTTGATTTTAAGGGGTTTTCCGGACCAAATAAAGTTGAAGATTAATTTGTTGATTTCTTGGATATAGTGATCTGGAACAGGCAGTACAGAAGCGGAATAAACTAATTTAGAAATCCCAAGAGTCTTGACAATGTTAATCTTTCCATAAAGAGTTAAATTTCTTCGTTTCCAAGTGTTCAACAATTTCTCCAGGTAAAGTATTTTTTCGCCAAAATTGAGTCTGTCAGCGTTTGTTTGATTGTAGGAAAAGAAAACACCGAGTGCGTTAATAGGTTCTTTTGGCCATTTAAAACCAAAAGGTTCATCTGTGTTATGTTTCCATTCTCCTAACCACATTGCTTCGGTTTTGGTAGTATTAATTTCTAGGCCGGAACATTCTTTAAAATCGTTTAATAGCTTTAATAGACTTGTAACGGAGTCAAGGTCACGTACAAATACTGTTGTGTCGTCAGCATATTGAGTTACTTTTAGTTCGTGGTTGTTTACTTGGATACCTTTTATAGCCGGCTCGCTTCTTATAGCTCTAGAGAGAAGTTCTATGCCGAGGACAAAAAGGACGCCAGACAAAGGACAACCTTGTCTGACTCCCCGCTGTAAGGAGAAAAAGACAGAGGCGTGGCCGTTGTTCACGACACAACTTGTAACATTGTTATAGAATATTTTTATCCAGTTTTGGATGTCAAGGCCGAAGTTAAACATCCGGAGTGTTTCTTGAAGATAGTTCCATTCAATGGAATCAAAAGCTTTTTTAAAGTCCAAGAAAATAGCAATGCCTTTTTTATTTAGCTTGTCTGTTTAGTGTATTAGATCGTAAATCAGTCGTACGTTTTCACCAATAAAGCGGCCCTTTACATAACCTGTTTGATTTGGGTTTATTAAGGTTGGCAGAACGTTTTCTATTCTCTTGGCTATAACTTTAGTGAGGATTTTGTAGTCAACGTTTAGGAGTGAGATTGGCCTAAGATTTTCTAGGATTGTTTTATCTTTAGATTTTTTTGGTATAAGCGAGATTATTCCTCGTCTTTGGCTTATAGAAAGTGTCCCGTGGTGAAAGGCGTAATTGTAGCTGGCAAGTAGGTCAAAGGAGATGTCTGACCAAAAAAGTCGGTAGAATTCTGCTGGTAGACCATCGGTACCCGGAGATTTATTATTGCTGAAATCTTTGAGCGCGTTGATACATTCATCTTCGTTTACCAATCCTTCGCAGGATTTCATTTCTTCTTCGTTAAGTTCTGTTACATTTTCTGATTTAAAAAATGACGAATTCTTAATTTTTTGGTCATCTATGTTGTTGGAGCGGTACAGTAACTCGTAAAAGTTTTTTTCTTCTTCTAAGATTTCAAATTGATCGTCTATATAGGAATTTTCACCTACTTTGAGTTTTGATACTGTTTTAATGTCGTGATGGCGTTTTTCTAAGCTATAGAAATATTTCGTATTACGTTCCCCTTCTTCGTACCATCTCACTTTGCTTCTTAGGATTGCGCCTTTTGTTCTCGTTAGCATGATTTTTTTAAGAAGTGATCTAGCGCGTTGAAGTTCGAGTATGATGTTTTTGTCGTGCGGAGTTTCTTCAGCTTTAGCTTGGAGGTTATTTAGTTTTTGGTGCAATATTTTTTCTTCATCTCGTTGTTTTTTCGCTTTTCGTTTAGAGTACTGAATGGTAAACCCTCTTATTTCCATTTTAATGAGGTCCCATTTTAGGCCTAAGTCTTGCGTATCTTTGTATTTATTTTTGAAGATTGGAATATTCAACTTCAGTGCTGATACGTACGCTTCGTCTTTAAGTAAGGCTGTGTTGAATTTCCAAAAGCCAGGACCCCTTTTTTGACTTTGGTGATTTGACTGCAGAGTAAAAGACACAGCAGAGTGGTCAGAATTCGGCATGTGGATGATCTCACTTTTGTTTGCGGATTGAATTAACTCTTGTGAAACTAAAAAGTAATCTAAGCGGCATTGGATTTTCAACGATTTAGTTCTCCAGGTGAAGCTTTGTTTGTCAGGGTTCAGGTTTCGCCAAATATCAGCTAAGTTATATGAATCACATAGCGTGTTGATTTCTTTGATTACAGCTGATTTTGTAGAGATGGGGTTTCCGCCTTTTTTGTCATTTGAGGTGAGAGCGCAATTAAAGTCTCCACCGATTACGATTGTATCTTGCGCGAATTCTTCCAGTTGTTTGTTTAGTTTTTGAAAAAAAGTAACTTGTTGGGTAATGTCATTAGGTGCGTAAATGTTAACGAGGACAATAGTTTTTTCATCGAGTGACAGTTTTAAAATAATGAACCTTCCTAGTTTATCCGAAATAACTTTTACGACTTTGAAATCCACAGAGGGATTAATTAGTGTTATTACACCTTTACTATGGTTTGTTCCATGACTAAAAAAGGCTTTGCCACCCCACTCGTTTTCCCAAGAGGCGGCAATATCATTAGAGCAGTACGATTCTTGCAGAAAAGTGACGTGGTGATTTTGTTTATGTAACCAACGAAAAATGGTTCGGCGTTTGATTGATTTGTTGAGGCCTCTAACATTTAGCGACAGGCATTTTAGATCGAAAGCATTGGCAGTTATCAGATTGTTAGTTTTGTTTTTGACGTTAGTAAACACAAGTTTCGCGGAGTAAAAACTAATAAAAATAAATTTCTTTCAGCGCTAACAGAGAAACGGTAATTGATAAGACTTGTCTCAGATGGGCTTAAATGTAAACATAATCGAAATGTAACAATAAAATAGGGAGAGATTAAACACACAAATGACCTAAATGATAAGACTGCATGATATCTACGTACGAAAATCAGACGCAAATACACAAATGAACATATATACATAATCCTCGACTAATTAGTGGGATTTGGAATCCGAGGGATAGCCGGCAAACAAGCCCCGTTTGTCAATAGATGGACATTTGTGCTGATCGGCGAAATAACACATACCTTAGTTAAACATCATGTCTTGGGCGGACTAAATTCATCCGGAATAGAGTTAATGTCAAAAACTTGACTGTCAATAAACAAACTACGATTAATTACTTTTGAATCATGTCCCTTCTGTTTGGCGATGAACATGGCTTTGATCAGGGATCTTCTTTCCTCCTGGATGGCACGGGCATAATCTTTGGTTATATAGGCATCTTTGTACTTGACGGATTTCTTTAGCCGGCTTTTGGCGGATAGCACCTTCTCCGTATGCTCCCTGCTTAGAAATCTTGCGATGATGGGTCGTGGACGCGATGGAATAGAATCGTCAATGTCGTGATGAGTCGTCGCTTTGCCAACACGGTGTATGGCGTGGAAATGGATATTTTCAGTGTTGATCTTTAAATCATTTTCGATGATGTCATAGACTATATTCCGACAATTTTCGTCCTTGTCCTCTGGTATGTTCATGAACTTTAAGTTCTCTCTTCTTGTGTAATTTTCGAGGGCAGTAAGTTTTTCTTGTGTGTCTCTAAGTGATGGCCGCAGTTGTTCGTTTTCAGCCCGAATTTTTGTCATCTCTGCTTGCAGTGCTTGGATATTTTTTGTTTGATTGTCCAACATTTCTTGATGGGAACGTTTAGAGTCTTTGTGCGCCTTTGTCTCTTGCTGAACATCTTCTATTGCTGCCCAGGCGTTTTCGAGAGACTTTTCAATTTCTTTAATGGACTCTTTGACGCCGTCTATTTGTTGTTTGAATTCGCATCTTAACTGGGCCATGTCAACGTGCATTTGTGAAAAGTTGTCGTCTAT
Source organism: Cladopsammia gracilis (assembly GCA_022457155.1). Classification (NCBI taxonomy): domain Eukaryota; kingdom Metazoa; phylum Cnidaria; class Anthozoa; order Scleractinia; family Dendrophylliidae; genus Cladopsammia; species Cladopsammia gracilis. Next base: position 1,242,136 of record JAJGOT010000188.1, read on the forward strand.
CCTTGTGTCCATAGAATTTAATTTGTCCATTATAAGTCGTAAGGACATCTCTTCTTCTACGTTGTCCAGGTTATCTTCTTCAATGCTCATCTCTTTGCTTTTTATTCTGTTTCGTTTCGGTGATGGACTTGTGCTGTCACTTGTCGGCGAGCATATCGGCGAGCGAGTTAGTCTTTTCGACATCAAGTAGAAGTTTGTTGTTTGTTGATCACTAAGACTTATCACCAGCACTTCGGGAGTTATATTTTGGGCTTGCTTGGGCTTCCCCGGCGTGAAGGCTACAGAGCTCGAAAAACGTGGCCGACGGCCATCTTGGCTTTCACATTAATCTTAAAGAAGAGAAATGATATTGTTTCCAAGAATTAAATTTGAAGACAGGGGTTGGGGGTCATAAGTTTTCTTTATTCTGTGATAGTAGGCAATAAATGCTTCATAAATAAAATTTAAAAAAAAATGAAAGCAATTTAATGACTGTATGTGTCCATTATGTTTCATTTGTTTTCATTAAAGACCCAGTATTATCCATTATGCTTCACATGCCTCTGTTATTGTTTTGGGTTGCACAAGTGTGAGACATTTATTGTTCAGAGGTGCGTGAAGCATAATGGACAATACTGGGTCTTTAATGAAAGCCAGAACTCATGCAAGTATGTGATATGTTGCTGTAGGGATAGAAATTATCACTCGCCCACTTGTCCAAGTGAGTGTCAAGTCTTCTTTGGCGAGTACAAATTGTACATTACACACACGCCCAAACTGCCAGTGCTGTCAAAATTAAGGTTTCCAACCCTGTGTTATGAGCTATTATGTAGATAATGCCTAAACAAGAAATCTTCATTGTCTGTGTCATTGGACACCACTTGGAACTGAGGTTCTCCAGCAGCGACAAGAAATTTTATATGGTGCTAAGAAAACTAGCATGCATTGTAAATGAACTCGGTCACTGTTGCATTTGACAACATCCCCTAGCATTTGATTAGCTCTGTTGTGGAGTCATTGTTCATGTAATCAAAATAATTTTAGAAATGATCAGTTTTTAAACTTTATCAATAACTTGTATTCCTACCTTATTATGATAGGAAATCAACATTCAAAATTAACATGGCCTTAATTTATGCAATTTAGAGGGTTAATTTCCTATAATAAAATAATTAAACCATGCGCATCATTTTTTTTGTTGATCTATGACAATCTTGAAAAGTGTTTCATTTCACAAGATTCCATGCTTGAAAATGACAGTTAACACTGTGCTCTGATAAAACAAGGCATTATAAGTGCTAAATAATAAGTACATGATAATGAAAATTTAATATACACTTAAGACCCAGCAAAATGGATGAAAAATATCAAAATAAACGTTTTAAAACCTTGAAGATACAGTCGTAATGATCGATAGTGGGCAATTGCAATGACGCAGCATTTCCTTTTAACATATACATGTACACCCCAGTGTGTAAAGGATAATGCTTTCTTATAGTCTTGACAATGCATGATGGGCACATGTTTCTATTTCCCTTCCCCAAGTGGCCATCCATATCAGTCCAAGATAAATTGACGATAAGCTGCCTTCCTAAAGGCCCTTGTATTATTGTCATCTCCGTCTTTGCAAATATCTGCTTGATTTCTTATACAGAGTTGCAGAACATCCGGATCTATAAAACACAGTTTTTAAATCTGGTAAAACTAATGTTACGCATCTCCTCTGGCCACAGCATTTGTTTTCTATTTCCTGTGGCATATACATTACACAAACATTGCACTTGCACCATGGGAGTGACACTCAGGAACTGGGGCTGCTGCTCCTACGAATGTTTGGTGGATCAGTTTCAGGGACAACCTGGGTATCCTGATCACTACTTTCATCATCATCGTGGTCATTGTCTTCCATAAAAAGTAACCCATGAATGTAGTCCATACTACCCACCCCATGCTGGTTTTGATCATTTGATTGTCTAGTGTTGTATGAAATCCTGCAACAAATAATATTTCTTTTAAAAATTGAATTTATAACCTTTTATGAACCAAGCCTTTATAAACAAACTCTAAACTATATTTCCATAATTTCATCGGCTGTCTTTATATTGGGAGAGGTGTCTGCTAAATAAATTAAATTTTGTACCATAGATGACAACAACAGTAATAAAACATGTGTATTACACAGAATCTTTAGTCCATATAATAACAAAATACCCCATAATATATAATATATATACATAGCCCAAGCCTAACAGCGTCGCACTTTGAACAAGCTTAACTAAGGTGAAACTTAACTAAGGTGAAAGGTTGGAAGCACAAGAATTAAGATTGACGAACGAGCTATTTTCAATTTTAGCAATTCTCAAAAACAGTATTACGCGACCGTCTGCACAGTACATTTTTATAGACCGTACAAAAGTTCACAAAAACAACTTTTCTCTGTCTAGAATAACTAGTACCACTAGTTTCCGAATAAAATACAGTTTATGTTTGTCAAAAATTGCCCGAGAAACTGATTTGAAAATCAAAAATTGCAAAAATAACAAACTTATTTGCATAAGGCGATGCGAGTGAAGATAGAACTGTACTATAAAATCAAAGTCTTGTTTTGTTTACATAAAATCGCTTTTCAATCTATCTAATGAATGAACAAACACTTAAAAATGGACAACACAATCTACTTTCGAAAAAATTTATTCAAATCTCCATTAGTTTACGTTTAAAAGCAAAACGCGTACCATTTAATTATAGCTCATAGAGTTCAAGCTTTCTTCGATGAAATTCAAGAGATCGATACAACTGAATTTAAGCACGTTTTAAAATCAATTCTCCAAAACTAACAATAACACTAATAAAAAGTCACTCACAGATTGATATCAACATAAATTCTCATCGAAAACTGTAATGTGTTTTACCTTTAAGTCCCTCGCTTGCTTGGAAATTCAAATCTCCGCTTCTGGTTCTGAAATCCGTAGAAAACAAACATCTCCCGCATCGATAAAAACGTAATACATGAAGTTCCTCGAAGCCAGATTTTATCCCTTAAAGCTCGTCTTTTTCCACTAAAGCGGCTTCTGAGTATACCTTAACTAGTATCCCTGTTTTGAGTAGCAAACCGCGAAAAAATGCAGGAAAATAACGACTTTAATTCTCCGCTAGACACAACAAAACAACTAAAGTGTTTACCGAGCTCACGGCTGTGTGGCCGCGCGAAAAACAAAGCCTTGCATTCAAGATCCCGGATGTTGTTCCAACACGGCGGGCGGGCGGGCAAACACGCGCCCGCGAAACATTCCGCTAGCCATGACCATGAAAAATCACGGCACAGGTTCTCTGAGTATGGAGCTGCGCAGCCAGGCCTTCGGCCTGGCAAGTGCTCCGCTATCAAGGTCAGTACGGTATGAGATTTATATTTCATCCACCCGAATTCATTTGTGAAACATACATATAAGAATAGAAATAAACACTAACTTGAAATTATTCCAATAGCAGTTATCAACACGAGTTTACTTGTCAAGTTTCTACCAAAAAATTTCAATTTCATCTTACATGTAACTTATAATAAAGAGAAAAGGAAAAACAGCGATTTGGTTTGAAATTGTAAAATTAATACGGTGCAATTTCGATAACTCGAATTGTTATTGTATAACATAGAATAATGGAAGGTTTCATTCAAGTGGAAACCATTCATTTGGTTGTAGCAACAAACCCGTTACTACCGAAATTACTGAACGAGCTTTGAACTAACATACACATTTTCTAATATTGGAGATAGATTCGCGTGAATTACGTGAGCTTACCTTGTTTCGCCATGGTTTCGATAATTATATTGCGAACCACACTTCCACTGCTCCGAGAAAATCACACCTTGTGTTTTGCAAGGCAACCACGATTTGTGTTTGTTGCTGCCGAATCATAGAATAGGTACATTGCTATAAGATGCAAAGATAGAATTATTTTGACGATATGATTTTAGTCACTGCTAGCTCAAACAATATAAGCTTAATGTAAATCGACGAACCTCTAATTTTGTCACCTCACAAGTCTTAAGACTTTTATAACACGACCGACGAGAAATAAGAACTTTGATAAGCTTACCTCTCTTTAACACTCGGCTCTTGCGCTTCCATGCCTTCAAACCACTTGAATAAGTTTCAAAGGGGTTTTAAAAAGTTATACAAAACACTGAAGCACGTGAAAATGTCCAAACTCCGCACTTCCCAGCGCAAAATTGCCCCAGCCTTGCCAAATTCAAAATGGCGACTGTTTGCAAATTTGAAAGTTTGCATGCGGTGGGTATGACAAGTTCATGACATCCTAATACCCTTGGGAAATTAACAATAGGTCCGGGGGTACTCCCCAAAACTTTTAGTGGCGGTATGCGACGCCGTTCTTTTAACCAACCATATCCTCAATGCCCTAATATAGCTTGTATGAAGAATTAACCGCCCGGGCAAAAGTCCACAAACTTAAACAAAGAAACCTTTGTGAACAACTTTTGTCCCTTTTTTTCGTACTGATTCCGAAATCTCGCTTAATGCGCATGCGCATTAACGAGATAAAAATGGCTCGGTGAACCCCATTTTTTATTGTCGAAGTTTGATCAGTAGGATAAAATGCAACTTTTGGCAAAGTTTAAAAAAATTCTGGAAGAGGGGTTCAGAGCCACCTTAACTTTTGAAAATTTAAGGTGGCTCTGAACTCCTCTTACATATTTTGGATTTTGAACAAAGATGACAGAAAGCTTATTAAAGGTAACAGTGTTGACGGCTAGAACACATGAAACAGACTGTTTTGTTGCGAACTTCTTACTGCGTTCAAAACAATGGGTTCGCGCTTAGCGCGATACTAATACGCCACAAATATTTCAACTATGCGACGTTCAGCGTCGTTTTGTCCCTAAAATCTTGCCTCTGGCTTCCTATGTTCTACACCCTCCATATTTAGTAAAAAAAGAAATATCGCATATTATAGATGGCCAATACCATATCGTTTGTCGGCTGACCATTGATTTTCAGTACATCCTTGAAATTCCCAGCAATTTTTCGTGCTCAGTTCAAGCAATTATCTTGCGACCATGGTTTTCCCTCTCTCGTCGAAAAGGCTGAACTCTTAAAGCTATGAAAAGACATACACCTTATTCGATGGTTTAGTAGATCGTATGCGCGGATATTTTACGAGTTGCGTAGTATGTTTTCGAACCCAGTTGGGGCGAGAAAAAATGCGATCATGCGATCATTGACTAAAATTTCAGACGTATTATCTGTTAAACCATTTAGTAATGAATATATTATTTAACTGAAATTATCTCTATTTATAATAGCTTGTGTCTTTAAACCGGGACACGAAAGTGTAACTCGACGTTTAGTAGATCGTTTGCGCGGATATTTTACGAGTTGCGTAGTATGTTTTCGAACCCAGTTGGGGCGAGAGAAAATGCGATCATGCGATCATTGACTAAAATTTCAGGCGTATTATCTGTTAAACCATTTAGTAATGAATTTATTATTTAACTGAAATCATCTCTATTTATAATAGCTTGTGTCTTTAAACCGGGACACGAAAGTGTAACTCGACGGCAATCTACTGTGTAAGACGCTCGGATATTTTGCGTGTTCTTTTTCCCTGAAAAGGCAAAATCACGTCACATTCGAATAATAAACTACTATGCAAAGAATGAAAAGAATGAATAATGTAATAATAATAATAATAATAATAATAATAATAATAATGATGATGATGACGATGATGATGATGACGATGATGATGATGATGATGATGATGATGCAAGCAGTAACAAACTCAAACCTGCGATCGACAAGCCTCTTGAGTCCTTTCATATGAACATACCTACAGCTAAAACGAGTCTAACTAACTACTAACTAATCCACTTCGTCCCAGCTGGGACATAAGCCAGCATTCAAACGCCACCACTGAGCCCTATCTTGTGCTTGGGCCTGTGCTTCATCCCATGAGAGACCCACCTCCTGCATTTTCGTCATCACTGTCCTTCGCCAGGTGGTTTTTGGCCTGCCTCTCTTTCTCCTTCCAGGTGGAGTCCGTCTCAAGGCAACTTTAGGTATCCTTTCATTGGGCATCCTCAGAACATGACCGAGTCATCGCATCCTGCGTCTCTTTATCTCAAGGGACACATTTCTACTGCCAGTCTTCCTATACAGTTCCTCATTAGACATCTTGTTTGGCCAGTAGATATTGTAGATCCTACGTATGCAGCTATTGTGGAAAACATCAAATTTTCTCATGTCTTTCTTCGTTACTCTCTAGCACTCAGAGCCATACAGAAGTAACGCACTTAACATTGCTGTTGTAAATCCTGATCTTAGTTTTGAGGCTGTATTGCTTGGACTTCCAGATGTTACGGAGTCGACTAAAAGCGCCTCTGGCTTTGTTAAGACGGGCCTTGATGTCTTTTCGGGTGCGGTTGTCACTGCTTATTAGGGTTTCCGTGGTATGTGGAATCTTCAACGCACTCCAGTGCCTCTCCATCGATGATTAATAGGGCTACTGTTGGGGCATTGATGCACATCACCTGTGCTTTTTTCTGGTTGATGTGCAGACCTGCTTGCTTTGCATAACTGTTTAGCCGGTCAGACTTTTCATGGAGGTGAGTACTGTACAGTACTGTACTGTACTGTACAGTGGATGACATGACTGCCAGATCGTCGGCAAAGTCGAGGTCTTCCAGGTGTGAGAACAAGGTCCATCGGATACTACGAGGACGGCCTGATGTTGTTTGGCGCATCACCCAGTCAATGGTGATTACAAACAGAATTGTGAAGAGCAAATAGCCTTGCCTTACTCAAGAATTCACGGGGAATGATTCTGCCAGCGTGTTTTTCAGGATGACATTGCATTCGAAGTGTTATAGAATTTCCCAATGATGGTGACAATTTTAGGCGGTATTTCATAAGCCCTTAGATCTTCCATAGGCTCTCACGGGGAACACTGTCAAATGCCTTCTTCAAGTCAGTGAAGTTAATATACAAGGGGACATTCCACCCAATGCATTGTTCATTTATGTTCCGGAGAGAAAAAATCTGATCTATGTAGCGTCGACCTTTACGAAATCCTGCCTGTTCCTGCCTTAGTTTGGCATCTATGGTACTATCAATCCGTTTAAGGAGGACTCTACAGAAGACCTTGTTGGGAAGGGAAAGAAGAGTAATGCCTCGCCAGTTGTCACAGTTGCTGAGGTCGCCCTTCTTTGAAAGCTTACATATGAGGCCCTTGCTCCAGTCCTTTGGTTATGACATCATGTTCCCATATCTTAGCAAAGAGATCCGTAAGCACCTTGGAGGCTGTGATGACATCTGCTTTTAGTAATTCAGCCTGTAGTGAATCAAGTCCTGGGACTTTCCCATTCTTCATTGCTTTGATTGCTGTCTCTACTTCATCTTGGGTGGGTGGGCCAGTGTTAATAGCAATGTCATCTGTTGGTTCTGGATCTGCAGGCCCATCAGTGCTGGCAACTCTCCTCTTGCCTTTTTAACAAATCTTCTCTACCAAATGGAACAAAACACATTAAACAGAAATACGTGTTTGCTTTAATACTACTTGTTTCCCTCGAAAGAAGCCTTGACATGCTTTTAATATATGTGTAGTGATACTTCTTTTCATCCCCTATTAAGCAAATATTTTCTCTTTCGATACTGACTGGTTGTTTAATGATGTGTAGGGGTATAAACTTCGTTCCATTCTAGTATAGCAAATCTTGCTCAGCCATACGACGCACCGCATCTTCATAAATTGGATCAGTGTCAGAGTATATACTATAGACCAAACGTATTTTTAATATATAATTAATTTTGGGCCAAAACACTCTCTAAACCCACCAAATACTATTTTAGGTTTTATTACAACTCTCACGTATGAGTAATAATTTGGTGTAATTTACTATAATGAACATTAAAAAATACACCCTAAAATAATTAATGTTTCTTGTAAATAGTGCTGAATTAGGGGGTATAAACTTTTCATTCACGAGGCCACTACATAAGTGATGTTTTAAATGAATTAATGCTGATATAGAAAAACGTGGTCCAGAACCCGTGCTCCCTCACTCACTGGCCGAATACTTCTTCATCAGTTTATAGGCTCGCTCCGTGTGTAAGAAGGCATGCACTGTCAGTCGCGCTTCAAGATCGCACACAAACGAAAATGATGAATGAAGAAAAGACAAAGAAGTGTGCAATGCAGTATCATACCCTTCACGCTTTTCCTGTCGTTTAAACTGGTGAATCGCACAAAAAAGGCGAGCAATTGATGAAAACGGGAATTTATTTCAACCAAAAAAAATTGTCCTACCTTCGCTACACTTATTTTGCAGGAAAAGTTTTGTTTTCTGATGCAATTAATAGTTACCTACTCAGCCACCTCATAGTATTCAACTTTAAACGCAAATATATTTGTTCATTTTATTAATCATTTACGAGAAATTGTAAATAATTATACCACCTATGTACTATGCATTCGCAACGCTTAAAGATATACTGGAAATTAAAATTTATTTTTACTTTTTTGTAGGTCCTAAAGAGGACTGCCATGGACGACATAAACAAAGTTCTACAAGTCATTCATGTTGGCATTGTGATGGCAAAATTCCTTGTCAATACCAGTCGTGTTCTAAAAGCGATCGACTTCTTAAAGGAGTGTTTAGTACTCCTCAATAGTAAAGCCTTGGAAAGAGTCAAGAAATTTACTATACCAATTTATACTTCAGTATGTTATCAAATTTTTGATTGTTACGTTCGCATCAATGACTACACCAGGGCAATAGAATGCGGAAAGAAGCTTCAGACATTACTCTGCGAGTGTAGACAAAAAGAAAAAGAAGGCATAATAATCTGGAAAATGGCATATTTATACTACCGTCAAGGTAAATATAAAGAAGCACAACAGCTTTACGAGGAAGCAGTCATTATCATGATTGAAACTGGCAACAAGGAAGGAGAAGCATCATCCTACGGAAACCTAGGAACTGTGTTTAGCAATGTCGGTAAATACGCCAAGGCTGCAGAATATCTTGAAAGGGCACTCTTGATAACCAAAGAAATCGGCGACAAGGAAGGAGAAGCATCACATTACGGAAACCTAGGAACTGTGCTTAAAAATGTCGGTAAATATGCCAAGGCTGAAGAATATCATAAAAGGGCACTCGCGATCAGGAAAGAAATCCGTCACAAAGAGGGAGAAGCATCACATTACGCAAACCTAGGAAGCAAAGTCGGTAAATATGCCAAGGCTGAAGAATGTCTTGACAGGGCACTCGCGATCAGGAAAGAAATCGGCGACAAGAAAAGAGAACGATCATATTACGGAAACCTAGGAACTGTGTTTTGTAAAGTCGGTAAATATGCCAAGGCTGAAGAATATCTACAGAAAGCACCAACGATCAAGCAAGAAATCGGCGACAAAGCAGGAGAAGCATCATCCTACGCAAATCTAGGAACTGTGTGTATATCTGTCGGTAAATATGCTAAGGCTGAAGAATATCTTAAAAGGGCACTCGCGATCAGAAAAGAAATCGGCGACAAGGAAGGAGAAGTATCAGATTACACAAACCTAGGAACTGTGTTTAGCCATGTCGGTAAATATGCAAAGGCTGAAGAATATCTTGAAAGGGCACACGCGATCGGGAAAGAAATCGGCGACAAGAAAAGAGAAGCATCATCCTACGGAAACCTAGGAACTGTGTTGATGTCTGTCGGTAAATATGCCAAGGCTGAAGAATCTCTTGAAAGGGCACTCGCTATCAGAAAAGAAATCGACGACAAGGAAGGAGAAGCATCAGATTACACAAACCTGGGAACTGTGTTTAGCCATGTCGGTAAATATGCAAAGGCTGAAGAATATCTACAGAAAGCACTAACGATCAAGCACGAAATCGGCGACAAAGCAGGAGAAGCATCATCCTACGCAAAGCTAGGAACTGTGTTTATATCTGTCGGTAAACATGTCAAGGCTGAACAATATCTTGAAAGGGCACTCGCAATCAGGAAAGAAATCGGCGACAAGGAAGGAGAAGCATCAGATTACGGAAACCTAGGATCTGTTTTTTGGAGGGCCGGTAAATATCCCAAGGCTGAAGAATATCTTGAAAGGGCACACGCGATCGGGAAAGAAATTAGCGACAAAGCAGGACAAGCATCATCCTACGGAAACCTAGGAACTGTGTTAACGTCTGTTGGTAAATATACCAAGGCTGAAGAATATCTTGAAAGGGCACTCGCGATCAGGAAAGAAATCGGCAACAAGGAAGGAGAAGCATCCGATTACGGAAACCTAGGAAATGTGTTTATGTCTGTCGGTAAATATGCCAAAGCCGAAGAATATCTCCAGAAAGCACTAACGATCAAGCAAGAAATCGGCGACAAAGCAGGAGAAGCATCATCCTACGGAGATCTAGGAACTGTGTTTATGTTTGTCGGTAAATATGCCAAGGCTGAAGAATATCATGAAAGGGCACTCGCGATCAGAAAAGAAATCGGCGACAATGCAGGAGAAGAATCATCCAACATAAACCTAGGAACTGTGTTTATGTCTGTCGGTAAATATGCCAAGGCTGAAGAATATCTTGAAAGGGCACTCGCGATCGGAAAAGAAATTGGCGACAAAGCAAGACAATCATCGTCCTACGGAAACCTAGGAACTGTGTTTATCTGTGTCGGTAAATATGCCAAGGCTGAAGAATATCTTGAAAGGGCACTCGCGATCGGGAAAGAAATCGGCGACAAGGATGGAGAAGCATCGTCCTACGAAAACCTAGGAACTGTGTTTAGCAAAGTTGGTAAATTTGCCAAGGCTGAAGAATATCTTGAAAGGGCACTCGCGATCGGGAAAGAAATCGGCGACAAGAAAGGAGAAGCATCGTCCTACGAAAACCTAGGAACTGTGTTTATGTCTGTCGGCAAATATGCCAAGGCTGAAGAATATCTTGAAAGGGCACTCGCGATCAGGAAAGAAATCGGCGACAAGAAAAGAGAAGGATCACTTTACGGAAACCTAGGAACTGTGTTTATGTCTGTCGGTAAATATGCCAAAGCTGAAGAATATCTTGAAAGGGCACTCGCGATCAGTAAAGAAATCGGCGACAAAGAAGGAGAAGGAACAGATTGCGAAAACCTAGGAACTGTGTTTAAGTCTGTCGGTAAATATGCCAAAGCTGAGGAATATCTTGAAAGGGCACTCGCGATCTGGAAAGAAATCGGCGACAAGGAAAGAGAAGGATCACTTTACGGAAACCTAGGAACTGTGTTTATGTCTGTCTGTAAATATGCCAAAGCTGAAAAATATCTTGAAAGGGCACTCGCGCTCGGGAAAGAAATCGGCGACAAGGGAGGAGAAGCATCATCCTATGGAAAACTAGGAACTGTGTTTATGTCTGTTGGTAAATATGCCAAGGCTGAAAAATATCTTGAAAGGGCACTCGCGATCAGGAAAGAAATCGGCGACAAGGAAGGAGAAGGATCAGATTACGGAAACCTAGGAACTGTGTTTATGTCTGTTGGTAAATATACCAAGGCTGAAAAATATCTTGAAAGGGCACTCGCGATCGGGAAAGAAATTGGCCACAAAGCAGGAGAAGCATCGTCCTACGGAAACCTAGGAACCATGTTTATATCTGTCGGTAAATATGCCAAGGCTAAAGAATATCTTGAATGGGCACTAGCGATCGCGAAAGAAATTGGCGACAAAGCAGGACAAGCATCGATCTACGGAAACCTAGGAACTGTGTTTATCGCTGTCGGTAAATATGCCAAAGCTGAAGAATACCTTGAAAGGGCACTCGCAATCAGGAAAGAAATCGGCAACAAGGAAGGAGAAGCATCCGATTACGGAAACTTAGGAACTGTGTTTATGTCTGTCGGTAAATATGCCAAGGCTGAAGAATATCTACAGAAAGCACTAACGATCAATCAAAACATCGGCGACAAAGCGGGAGAAGCAACATCCTATGGAAATCTAGGAACTGTGTTTATGTCTGTCGGTAAATATGCCAAGGCTGAAGAATACCTTGAAAGGGCACTCACGATCAGGAAAGAAATTGGCGACAAGGAAGGAGAAGCATCCGATTACGGAAACCTAGGGATTGTGTTTAGCAAGGTCGGTAAATATGCCAAGGTTGAAAAATATCTTGAAAGGGCTCTCGCCATCAGGAAAGAAATCGGCCACAAAGCAGGAGAAGCATCTGATTACGGAAGCCTAGGAACTTTGTTTAGCAAAGTCGGTAAATATGCCAAGGCTGAAGAATATCTTGAAAGGGCACTCGCTATCGGGAAAGAAATCGGCGATAAAGCAGGAGAAGCATTTTCCTATGGAAACCTGGGAACTGTGTTTATGTCTGTCGGTAAATATGCCAAGGCTGAAGAATATCTTGAAAGGGCACTCGCGATCAGTAAAGAAATCGGCGACAAGGAAGTAGAAGCATTAGCTTACGGAAATCTAGGAGCTGTGTTTAGCAAAGTCGGTAAATATTCCACGACTGAAGAATATCTTGAAAGGGCACTCGCGATCAGGAAAGAAATCGGCAACAAGGAAGGAGAAGCATCAGATTACGGAAACCTAGGAGCTGTGTTTAGCAAAGTCGGTAAATATGCCACGGCTGAAGAATATCTTGAAAGGGCACTCGCGATCAGGAAAGAAATCGGCGACAAGGAAGGAGAAGCATCAGATTACGCAAACCTAGGAACTTTGTTTGGCAAAGTCGGTAAATATGCCAAGGCTCAAGAGTATCTTGAAAGGGCACTCGCGATCAGGAAAGAAATCGGCGACAAGGAAGGAGAAGCATCAGATTACGGAAACCTAGGAACTGTGCTTTCCTTTCGCGGTGACAATGTCAAGGCTAAAAGATTTCACGAGAAAGCTCTTGAATTAAGTCACGAGATAGGACATATTGAGCTGCAGTTTAACATCTACCTTAAACTTACTTTTGTTACTATACTGTTAGGAGGAAGCATACTCGAGGCCTCTTCAAATCTCTTTGCAAGTATTCAAAAATGCGAGGAAATGCGCGATTTTTTAAGAGACAATGATCAGTTCAAGATATCCTTTTTCGAAGAACACGTGTATCCCTACCATTGGCTCAGTGCACTGTTTTATGCTAATGGGAATCATAATGAAGCTCTTTACCTCGTAGAGCTTGGACGGGCTAGAGCCCTGGCAGACATAATGTCAGCTCAGTACTCTGTGGAAAAAGATATATCAATCAACCCAATGTCATGGGTCGGTATTGAGAATATCATGGAGAAAAATTGTAACTGTACTTGTCTATACATCTCCTATTTCCATCAAGATATTACGTATTGGGTTCTCACGGCAAACAGCACAATAGTCTGTCGAAAGAAACAACTCAACGATTGTATTAGTAACGAAGACGCAAAGAGATCTGTTGATGACGTACTTGGATACCAAATGTTTAGAACCTTTCAAATTTTACCTCAAGAGCAATGCGAAGATCGATCATTGTTTTCATACGCTAGCCAGCTGCCGCGTGCATTATCTCAGGAAGACAGCTACGGAGCACTGCGTCTTGTAGAAGAGGAAGAAGACGAAATTGAAGTGCTAACTCGTGCTCAGTGTTACAACATGATCATCACTCCTGTGGCTGACTTACTCGAAAAAACAGAAATCATATTTGTTCCCGATCGCTCCTTCTACACAGTCCCGTTTGCCGCATTAACGGATAAAAACGGAAAGTATCTATCAGATAAATTCCGCATCCGTATTGTGCCTTCTCTGACGACTCTGAAGCTCATTCAGAACAGTCCAGCAGACTACCACAGTCAAACGGATGCACTGGTAGTAGGTGATCCGAGTATTGGTGAGGTGTATTACAAGGGAAAACGTGAGAAATTAATTCCATTGCCCGCTGCAAAAGAGGAAGCAAAGATGATTGGACGACTGCTGGGAGTTCAGCCCTTGTTAGGAGAGCATGCAACTAAACAGGCAGTTCTTCAAACAATGCCGTCAGTCAGTCTGATACATTTCGCTGCTCATGGCGATGCCGAAAGAGGAGAAATTGCTCTTGCCCCCTCAGACCCCACATACAGAATACCATGCGAAGAGGACTACTTGTTGACAATGGCTGAGATTTCACAAGTTCGACTAACAGCGAAATTAGTTGTCCTTAGCTGCTGTCATAGTGCTCGTGGTGAGATTAGTGCCGAAGGTGTTGTTGGAATCGCCCGTGCGTTCTTAGGATCAGGTGCACGTTCAGTGTTGGTGGCGCTGTGGGCAATAGAAGACAAAGCTACCGAGCAGTTCATGAGTCGTTTTTACGAGAACCTTATTCGTGGTGAAAGTGCAAGCGAATCTCTTCACCAGGCAATGAAGTGGATGAGAGAGAATGACTTTAATGAAGTGAGGCAGTGGGCGCCATTTATGCTGGTTGGAGATAACGTAACATTTAATTTTGGAAAGTAAAGGTTAGCCGACATTCATACAATTGGGTTTCTATTAATTGTTTTAGGAAACCCTCACTGAGATTGTTATCCGCAACTGAGCATTTATTTAAAGACTTTCTATTTCTGATGAGACTGTTTTGTTATTCCTATTATTTACTGCCTTACCCCACCCTACACAAAAGTAGCAATTGATTGATAAAGCTTTCTCCTACAACTTATGTACTTATGTGTTGGGATTTTAAAGTGGTTTTTAATGTCATGTTCCTTTCTTCATTCTAATTAGTGTCCTAATTATCACGTTCATACTAAATAAATAACACGTAAATCGAGTGATTTTTTTAATTCTCAATTATTGTGTCACCCTCTACTTCAACAGTCAGTGCAGTGACGACTGAGATACCGAGTTCAAAACGATATTCATGCCAATTTTACAAAATCGTCCTAGGATTTCCGAGGGTCAAACTTTCATTAAAAATAATTATGATATTAAAATGTGTGTATTTGTCTATTTTCAAAGACATTAGTATAGTGAATCTTAGTGAATAGAACTTAAATATAGAAATAAATAAATAGTATGTTTACACATGTAAAAGGCACCAGAAAAAGCCCTTAGTAATCGTAACGTCATAACTAATTGTACATCTAATATTACCGTAATTTTGTCTTTTGAAAGATGTAAAAATACGATTTTGCCACTCACAGAAATTCTTATATAAGACCACATTTTATGTAAGCTTTATAAAGACTACTTCTTTCGTCATCTTCAATCCGGTTGGATTCCAAAACAGACAATAACCCGCGAGATGTCAAAGAAAGATTGTTTTATTTATATTTCCAGGTGTTTTTACCAAGACCAGACCAAAGGAAGGTAAATCAGTATTCATTTCTTCTGAATCACGGACTTAATAAACTCAACAGTTCATCAATACAGCAGGCGGAACAATCATGTTTTTGACATTTTTAAAAGATGTTTAGAGATGCCCCAAATTTTGAAAAATATACGTTTAAGTTTAACAGAGATGTTGTCAACTGTACTACTCGACAAAGTAGTTTTTTTACATATGCCTGATGTTCACATGACGTGAAAATCCTAGACGATCGGGAATTTTGCTGTTTCCCAACCGTCCCAGATTGTGCCGACTAATAAAAACACGTATCCTATCCTGATCATCTGAGATGGTCAGGGCCAAATCGGGAAAATCGGGAGCGTTTCTATTTTCCGGACGCGTCCCAGATTTCTGCGAAGGTCGGCGATTTTTCCGAGATATCGGCAAAATCTGGGACGGTCGGGAACAGCAAAAGCCTTGATCGTCTGGGATTTTCCCAAAATGTGAAAACCACCTTGAACTGAACTTACTGTTAATTAGTTTTCTCTTTTCGGTTTTCGACCGTTCTGTGCTGAATTGGTATTTTTAGTGGGAATCACCGTCTTTGATTCTATAATCGAGTTCTGGGTGATAAGGGCAGTAAATCTCTCCGACTACGCTACAAGCATGTTCCGTAAATATCAAAATTGAAATTATACATTAAGAGCCTGCTTTTTAAAATGTCAGTTATTCAATCACAGCCGCAATGCACAACGCAATCAATTCATAAGTTAAGTTTCAAAGGGCCTGGTCGCGAGGATTTTACTGCTTTCTGATCAAAGCTGCACTAATTATTTGACTATGTAAGTTTGCTTATGGACAAAATGCAGCATAAAGGAAAAGTATGAAGTGATGTCCTCTGAAGAAGATCACAACATATTCAAGTTTAAAGTGAATTTTCCAAAACACAAGGAAAGAGCTTGAAAAGATTGTTTGCAAGCCATTTAATAATAATAATAATAATTATAATAATAATAATAACAATTTATTAAAAAAACTAGTTAAAGTATAAATACAAATAAGTTCTTGAACAGGAAATCCAGAGGTTAACCCAGTAGCCAAAGACAACTCATAATGCTTTAATACATTAGTTGATATCTTTTTAACAAAATTATACCATTAGTTTTTAGGATTCCGTTGAAACAAATATGATTTTTGCCTTTTCGAAGTGCACTAACTAGCTGACATTGGCATTGACAGTAGCTTGATATATTTTGTAGCTTGCTTTCTTTGCGACAACTATTTTATCAAATTAAACGATATTTAGATAAATTACCCATTTTTGCAGTATTAGAAAGGCTTTAATCAGACTAAAGGGTAACTATTTTAGTATAGTAGTTGTAACTAGTAGTGACGATACTTTATGGTTACATTCACCGAGTCTGGGTAATTGTCGAGAGTCGAGAGTCGAGACTCACATGTCGAGAGTGGAGACTCACGTGTCGAGAGTCCATATTTTCATCAATCGATAAATAATCGTTATTAATCGATTAGGGACGGACCATTTAATTAAATTCTTAGTATGTTTTTTTTCAGCATTACTATTTTCAAGAACTTTTTTTACCAAAATGCTTGAATTTTTTTCACGTGCTTTCTTGTGCACGATTTCCCCCCCCCTTTAAATTTCTTCTGCAGGACTTTTTTTGGTAATTGCCCACCCCGCCTACCCTAACCCCCCCCCCCCGCCAACCCCCCAAAAAATAAATGGTGCGTCCCTTGCTTTATTTGGTTGGATTGCATCTAAATTTTACTTGTCATGTTGAGTCCTTTGAATGTGTTAGC
The DNA here is from genome assembly GCA_022457155.1 of Cladopsammia gracilis. NCBI lineage: Eukaryota > Metazoa > Cnidaria > Anthozoa > Scleractinia > Dendrophylliidae > Cladopsammia > Cladopsammia gracilis. The sequence goes on from JAJGOT010000188.1 coordinate 1,259,183, forward strand.
TTTCTAGTTTTTCAAAGCATGTCAAAGGACATTCACGCATTACGGAAATCTAACAGGTAAAACACGGGTCACGCGCTTGTAGCAAATCACGCATCACGCTTCGTTATCCAGTCGTGTAAATGGTCAATTAGTACAATCAAGTTTCCTTATCAATGTTTCTCACAAAATAGGCGCAAAAAGAAAACAATGAAAGACTATACGTCGATGTTTGGGGCTGTCCTGGCTTCTCAATCTTCTCCCAATTTGGAGCAATGTTCCATTTTCCGATCATCTGGGCAAAACTGTTTTAACCGCCCTTTTGCGAACTTTGGGTGGGGTACAGAAATGCAAATTACAATGTTCTTGAAATACGCGTGGTGTCAATCGTCACCTTCTGTGAGGATTGATAATTGTAGTAATTACGTCACTGCGGTTATATTAGCCTTTTGGTTCTCACGCGATGTTCAGTTTAGAGATGTCAACAAAAGAAAAGCGTCTCGCAGTTACTTCAATGGCTAAAAAAATTCAAACACTCTGCGCCGTATGACATTTTGACATTTCGTATCATAATTAAAACCACAGTTTTCTTTCTTTTAACCACAGACCACTTCTCTGTTTCGGTTTGGGTCAGTTCGAGTTGTATCGTCAATTTAGTTTTGTATCTTGCGACAACAAATTCTTTGTCTCCAAACTCGTACGTGTTCTGCCAAATTTCTATGAATTTCTGTTTTTGTGAAGTCTGTAACTGTTCCAACCAAATAAATCAAGGGACGCATCATTTATTTTTGGGGGGTTGGCGGGGGGGGGGGGGGGGGGGGGGGAGGGGGTTAGGGTTAGGGTAGGGGGGGGGGTGGGCAATTACCAAAAAAAGTCCTAAGAATTTAATTAAATGGTCCGTCCCTAATCGATTAATAACGATTGTTTATCGATTGATGAAAATATGGACTCTCGACATGTGTGTCTCGACTCTCGACATGCGAGTCTCGACTCTCGACTCTCGACAATTACCCAGACTCACATTCACCGTGTCACTGCCGTGTTTTGTTCCGTAATGGAAGACAAAGTGTAGTAAGACACCAAATTTCTGGTACCACTGGAAGGTCAAGTCTTAAAGGAAGAGTTTCACGGTTCGGCGCATGTGCAAGCCATGACGCAAGCCATGACGCAACCCATTTAATTTCATTGTTTAGACCAATCGGAAGGAGGTGAACAACTCTGGCGGGAAATGTGCCCGTGAAAATGTCAGCTGATTGAATGGATGATTATACATACCCGTGTGCGCCGCGAAAGCCACCAGAGCGTAGAATAAATCCTTCGGGTCAAAGGTTTTATTCAGTGTTGATTTTGTCGATGTAATCCGTTGAAATTTTCTGTGAATTTTGGTCATCCTTCGCTTTGTTTGGACTAATTAGAGTATGTGATTATTGAAGTAAATGTGAGTGGTAAAATTGGTAAGAAAGCGAATAAAGCATTTCAATCTGTGCACATGCACCGAACCGTGAAGGTGCTCGCACACTAGGGGTCATTTTGCAACTACATGACCCCGGAACATGTAGCAGTTTTAAAATCATATTCCGCACATATAACGCGGCATAGAGTGGGAGCCTATAGCGGGGACATGAAGCACCGACAAAATCACAACATGTGCACACAGAACAAACTGCGCCCTAAGCATGTCCCTGGGACATCTATCCATTTTACTCACACACTACGGGGCATTTTACAGGCATGTTTACCGGGAACATGCAACGGGGGACATGAAGCCGCAGTCAAATCCTGTTCTATACATACGAGTGGAAATGCAGCAGGCGCTTTTATAAGGAGCTCACAGCAGGGACAAAACTTATTTGCGCACACACATTCACATCTTCAGTTATTACGTGTCCCAGGGACATGCAGCCGCAAGGTGTCGCATTGTCTGAGTTCTTCGTGCAACACGATTTCTCACGATGTTTTGACACTGCAACGTGTCCCGCCAGAGTTCATTTGGTCGAACTTCATGCGGCATGTTGCAGCAACGAATGTTGCCAAAAAGACGTTTTTTCTCGTGTGAACAGCTCGGGAGTGTGCACCCGCAGCTTACTGAGAGATTTAACCAATCACAGGCAGCGAAAAAACGGGAATACAATACTTTCATGCTTTCGTACTTGCGATAAACACACAATTGGACGAAAATAGATGGATAATTACATTGTGTTGAAATGCAATAAATAAGGGAGCAACGTTTAAAACGAAGTCAGTCCATTTATTACCCGGTTGAGCTATGGCGGAGAGTGGAGAGCTGGGAAGGGAAGTGGAAGAAGTTGCTGAAATATCGAGCGGCTCGGTGTGGAGTGCAAGCACGACACGAATGCTGATTTCATTTTACAAGGAAAATCCTATATTATGGGACAAGCGATTGAAAGAACATGGAAACAAAACAAAGACAAAGAGAGCCATGATGCCACTTATTGCTCAGTTTGAAAAGACCAACCCTCCGAGGTCTGCGCAAGACTTGAAGGCGAAATGGCACAGTTTGAGGAGCTCAGTGTTGCGATACTTGAAAAAGCAGAAGGACGAAGAGGATATTGAAATAAATTGGCCTTTCTGGGAAGACCTTAACTTTTTAAGAGCATCGCTTCAAAATTCGGACGAGGATAATCTGGTCTGGACGGCGGAAGAAATAGGTAAGCCATTCAGTCATTCGGATTGAATTAATGAACGATATACGTGTAATTACAACAAATGTACAACAAATGTACAAAGGCATAAGATTGCGGATGCCTATGATTCGATTTTGTGGGAGCAAATGCAAATCCAGTCATTCGGCGAACAAGATACAGGCACCCCTACAATAGTGCTCAGTTTAAAGCTCCGAATCTTATTTTTAGTGTATTTCTGGTTTATGTGGAAAGCTAAGCATCCGCGGCTAGTGTAGCACTGTTTGCGGCAGAGTGTGCAACTCAAGTGAAGATCATTTTTGAACATAAGGGATACACCATAAGAAATTGGGGGAGGGGGGATGGCAATGGGATTGTTTTTTTTTTTGGGGGGGGGGGCTACCAGGGATGTGCAGGATTGATTTTCTATTTATTTGAAAATTGTCTTATAAGTTATGGAATTGCGAACTCCCCCCCCCTCCCCCAACTTGTAATAGTCCTCCCCTAAATTGACAATTTTAAAAGTAACGCAATGATATTAATCTATTTTATTTGTTTTTTTTCAGAGAGCCTAATTTCTTTTTACCAGACTAACGAGTGCCTATATGGAACCACAATATCCCTGAGTATCACACGAACAGCAACAAGGACCTACTCTTGGATTGCCTTGCTAAAGAGCTGGAGGATAAATATACCAAAGAGGACATTCAGAGAAAGTGGAAGAACCTGCTCAAGGTCTATAGGCAAGAACACGGAAAAGTCCAAAAGAAACCATCCGGTTCAGGTACCAATGACGTGTATCGGTCTTCGTGGGAGTTTTACGCGCATCTTCAGTTCACCAACAGCATTTGCGATGACACAGACGACACTATCGACACGATAGCCGGTAACTCGTCAGCGAAAAAAAGAAAGAAACAACGAGATGACATCGAAAACAAGAAACTAAAATTATTTGAGCAAGCAGTAGTGGCGATTAAAGCGCCCCTCCCTGCTACAGGCGACTCCCCTACACACGAGACCAACGAAGCACATGTATTTGGTAAATACGTTGGATTGACACTGTCCAAACTGGCTCCATCCACATTTCGGCGAGCCAAGAAGTGCATTTCAGATGTTCTTTTTGAATTAGAGGAAAAAGATGACATAGAAAAGGCCAACATCACCAGTTTCGCTCGAAATTCAACTCAGCGTGTATTCAGTAGAGTTGACTATCCTTCAAGCCTCGCTTCTGGCTTGAGCTACAGTGACACCAGCTATGCTAGCGCTTCCAACATCACTCTGCCTGGGTTTAATCCATATCTCCATGGTGGTACACATATGCAGTCTGCCGAACAGTTACCGTCACGACCATCCTTTGGTGCTGAAAACTCTCACAGGAACCAATCACTCCTGCCGGACTTCGACTAGAAAATAGAAAATTCAAAGTAAAAACGGGCTATTCCAGGATTACATTTAGTGCATACCCTGATTATTATGCGCAATGCATTTGTTCCTGTAAATTAACTGATTAAAAAATCAAATGACAACAAACGTTTTTCTCGTGTATTTGCTTTCAGTCGTCGTAATTTAAATTTTCGCATGTCGAATATTTCCATTCTTGTCTATTGTTCGCGTAGACCGGCATATATCAACCCTGAAGTTCAAGCTCCTAACCTATCATGAGCCGTTGCTAATGCAAATTGGAAACCTGTATTGCCTTAGTTCTTTTGTATAGTCGTTAATCATACGACTTCGACTTCAGTTTGGAATTTATTTGAGTGCGTTTTTCCAAAAAAAAGTCAAAATTGCTCGAGCCATCTTGGGCTTTTTGAAAAAGTCACAAGTAGAAATTAATTCAGATTGAACGAGAAATGTCGTATGGTTACCTTTTAATTATACACATGAAAACATTCACGAAAATCAAAGCACTTTTGCTGGAAGAAAGACTAGTGCAAAACGCCGAGCGCTCGGTACCTTGCACTCAAGTGGTGAAAATGTAGGTCACTGACTGTCTAGTAGTAAGGGAGCAATTGGTACTGATGCGCGCAATGTACAGTAACACCACATCTTTTTGGGCGGAAAGGTGAATTTCATCTAATTCAAGCTAAGTAGAAATGAATTGTAATTACTAAAGCAATTTCGAAGCCAAGAAAGTCTTAGTATAAATAAGAATGAAATTAAACACAATAAACTGTGAATATTAGACTTTCGACACACACCTCATGTGAAAAGGAAAAAAACATGTTTGTCTCGAGTCGGAATCGAACCGACGTCTCCCCGGATACTAGTCGGGCGCGATAACCACTACACCACCGAGGCAACCACGCTGGCAACGTGGCCACATTACGATGTGAATGGAATCATACGAAGGCCATTCCATGAGACGTTTGTCCTTCTCGAGGTATCCGTGTGTTTCATGGCTTCTAAATCCCTCTCGGGATTAGTATATAATTACTAAAGCAATTTCGAAGCCAAGAAAGTCTTAGTACAAATAAGAATGAAATTAAACACAATAAACTGTGAATATTAGACTTTCGACACACACCTAATCCCGAGAGGGATTTAGAAGCCATGAAACACACAGATACCTCGAGAAGGACAAACGTCTCATGGAATGGCCTTCGTATGATTCCATTCACATCGTAATGTGGCCACGTTGCCAGCGTGGTTGCCTCGGTGGTGTAGTGGTTATCGCGCCCGACTAGTATCCGGGGAGACGTCGGTTCGATTCCGACTCGAGACAACATGTTTTTTCCTTTTCACATGAGGTGTGTGTCGAAAGTCTAATATTCACAGTTTATTGTGTTTAATTTCATTCTTATTTGTACTAAGACTTTCTTGGCTTCGAAATTGCTTTAGTAATTATATACTAATCCCGAGAGGGATTTAGAAGCCATGAAACACACGGATACCTCGAGAAGGACAAACGTCTCATGGAATGGCCTTCGTATGATTCCATTCACATCGTAATGTGGCCACGTTGCCAGCGTGGTTGCCTCGGTGGTGTAGTGGTTATCGCGCCCGACTAGTATCCGGGGAGACGTCGGTTCGATTCCGACTCGAGACAACATGTTTTTTCCTTTTCACATGAGGTGTGTGTCGAAAGTCTAATATTCACAGTTTATTGTGTTTAATTTCATTCTTATTAGAAATGAATTGAAATAAGCATTTCCCTAAAACTCAGTTGCATGACTACATTGCTCGACAAGTGACATTGGCATTAAAAAGACAAAAAGCGTGACTGTAAAATAACAATTACGGTTAGTTTTTGCCCTTCTTTTTTTTTCGTTTCTTTTTTTCCAATTTGTACGGCTAACGGCTAGATTCGGTGCCATTTAACGTGTTGAGACTCTCTGAGAAAACTGGCGGTGGGGATAGGGGGACACAAGTTGAAACTGGGAGGCAGATTAGGTGCCTTTTTATACAGTTTTATTATGATCACCATATTGTTTTGAAAAAATACACCCTGGCCCCTATAAGCGCTAAGGCCCTGTATTTGATGAATAAAAAACTGTGTTGAAGCAGCATTTCAAGGACTTCTTGCGCTTTTGTTAACAATTTCTTCACTATGTTAATTATTTAGTATGAGCAACGAGGCTCAACACTGGTTACACCGGCGTTGTATTGGGGTTTTAGTTCCATACGGTGCAACCAGCTAAATAACAAACCTTGTTTTAGTGACCCCATTTGTGTTTCTGTTTCAAAGTTCGTAGATACTTTTTCAATTCCAAATTTAATTGTCAGAGTTTGAGTTGTATAATGATTTATCATTTTACAATCAAGAGAATTCATTGAGTCGGTTTTCTAACGAAAAGGTACAAATTTGGATTGCATGTTTTTTTTTTCTAGCACACGGATATTTCTAACATAAATCGGTTTGTATGTTGTGTTCTGATCATTATTTTGCAAACTACAAACTCTGCTCTCGCTTGAATGCATACTACGCAAATTTCATGTTAACTGTCACAATGCCATAGTCAACATATTAATTACAATTATATCTAGATTAGAACTCAAAGCCACTAACGTCCACACATTTTCCTTTGCCATGGCACATCGCCTTCGTCATTGAACCATCTTGTATATTCCTGGCGCATTTCTTTGGCTCCTGTGTTGTAATTGTGCTGAAGGGATGGCTGAAGGGATACGAGTGATTCGAGAGGAGAGTCGTCTCTCCAAGTGCCTTCGTTGTCAATCAGACCAGGAGGGCAGTACACATTCCTACTGAATCTGTCGCTGTTCAGCCAGTTGTGAAGCGTGAGTGCGGCCATCGTTATTTTCTGTACCTTGGCAGGGCTCAAAAGGAAGGGCGCTCGGAAACAGCGCCATCAATTCCCAAAGGTTCCCAGGATGTTCTCGGAAATCCTTCGTCCTCGAGATATCCGATAATTAGGCTTCAGGATGTAGCTCGCCAAAGAAAACGCTTCGTCTGCTGTTATGACAAAAGGAACTGCCTTGCTAGCCCCGGGCAATGGGCAAGGAGGTGGTATGTTAAGCGGATTGTCTGGGCTGTCCAAAGCCTTCTTCAGTGAGCACCGTGCCCATGCGTGTCCGTCTGAGTTCCCTTTATAGTCGTGGTAATGGGAACCAGCACTTGGGGGCTTCTGGATCAAAATCCGTTTTCCGTCTATAGCGCCAATGTTATTTGGAATATTCCACTTGAGTAGAATGAAGTATCAATTTCGCGCCAGTTGGTGTTGGGCATTTTTAAGTGTTGTCTTCCCAAAACGTGGTAAATCGCGTCGCATACTTCCATTACAATCTGAGACACAGTACTCTTGCCAATCCGAAACTGGAAGGAAAGGGACTGAAACGTCTCTCCTGTTGCCAAGTATCTGATAGCGAGGGCAACTCTTTCGTTTGGCGCAATAGATGTCCTCATATGAGTCTCTTGCTTTGTTAAAAGGGGCCCTACAGCCTCCACTAATGCTAGGAACTTGGCATGAGGCATCCTCATGTACTCGCCAAACCCAAGGGTGTCTTCCGCCGCTAATTCTCTAAACAGGGTATGATAGGCCCCCAATTCCTCTCGTCGTTTTATCCACTCGCGAGTCCACACTCGTCGTTCGATAGAGGCAGGAGGGTCGTCGTCTAAAAGCTGCATCAAAATCAGCAACATGAACTTATTACGCTTCCTGGCAACTTCACGCACCGCCATCATGACTAGTCAACTGAATAAACGTTGCTCCCTTATTTATTGCATTTCAACACCGTGTAATTATCCATCTATTTTCGTCCAATTGTGTGTTTATCGCAAGTACGAAAGCATGAAAGTATTGTATTCCCGTTTTTTCGCTGCCTGTGATTGGTTAAATCTCTCAGTAAGCTGCGGGCGCACGCTCTCGAGCTGTTCAAACGAGAAAAAAACGTCCTTTTGGCAACATTCGTTGCTGCAACATGCCGCATGAAGTTCGACCAAATGAACTTTGGCGGGACATGTTGCAGTGTCAAAACATCGTGTGAAATCGTGTTGCATGAAGAACTCAGACAATGCGACACCTTGCGGCTGCATGTCCCTGGGACTCGTAATAACTGAAGTTGCGAATGTGTGTGCGTAAATAAGTTTTGTCCCTGCTGTGAGATCCTTATAAAAGCGCCTGCTGCATTTCCACTCGTATGTATAGAACAAAATTTGACTGCGGCTTCATGTCCCCGGGACATGTAATGGCTGCAGTTGCGAATGTATGTGCGCAATTTGATGTTGTCCCTGCTGCGCGCCTCCGATACAGGCGCCTGCTACAGCGCCCCTCATGTGAACGAAACAGAAATTGACCGCAGCTACACGTCCCCGAGACGTGTTCCCGCTGCTTTGCTTAATTGTCTGTGTTAGTTGTGATTTTGTCCCCGTTGCATGTTCCCGGTAAACATGCCTGTAAAATGCCCCGTAGTGTGTGAGTAAAATGGATAGATGTCCCAGGGACAAGCTTAGGGCGCAGTTTGTTGTGTGTGTACATGTTGTGATTTTGTCGGTGCTTCATGTCCCCGCTATAGGTTCCCACTCTATGCCTCGTTATATGTACGGAATATGATTTTAAAACTGCTACATGTTCCGGGGTCATGTAGCTGCAAAATGACCCCTAGTGTGCGAGCACCGTGAAACTATCCCATTAACGTTTTTTTACAGGCTTGAGGCCGACAAATATTGCAAATGCGATATGAGCATCTACAGTTTCGTCTACTAGGTTACTTTTGCAAGAACACGAGCGTTGGTTACTAAAAGTGGTGGTTAAGAAAATATCCCGCGCTTGCTGAATCTAACAATTTGTAAATATCGGGTGTAGGGGGAGGACTCCCGCACAAACGTGCTGCTTGTCCTACCTTTTAGGGTTTAAAATGAAGTTTTGTTACTTTTTAGAGCGTCACTTTCAAAGTGTCCTCAGTTGTCGCTATCGGGGTACCTCAAAGGGTAAAAAAGTTAGAGATCTCCAGTTAAGGGCGATCCAGTGTACAATTCTTTTTAGCAGAAAGTAGAGCTTTTATTTCGTAATCAAAAGACTGATTTTTATGCATACTTAAATGTAAGAGATCTTATAACTTTGTTTCTTGATAGCTAGGGCCGTCTACTTAAGGTAATTCCCTGGAAAAAGAATCTGTCATAGATTTGTAATGAAACTTGGTACAAATATTGAACAAGTCATGAAGGTTCCAAAATTGCAACAGTGCTCGTTTTAGTGGTATACTGCTGACGAATACAGTGTTTAAAGGCATTTTCAGGCAATAACCGCGTGAAGCTAATATGCTCAATATTTCCACTGCATATTGATATTTTGCGTATAAGTTGACTTTATACATATGTATAATCGTCTGTATCATAGAAAACGTGTCCAAAAAGCTTCAAATTTACTGAACACTCGAACAGTAGACGGTTGCTTGGTGTGCGGTCCTCTACCCAAAATGGCTTTCTTCGTAGGATTTCTATAAACTGTGCAAAATCTGATCATAGATTTTTGCTCACTTTTTAAATTTGCGTTGGGAACACTGTCCTGATTGAATTTATGCAGTATAAAATGGGGGTCACCGTGCTCGATTTTGCGCTAGCGCTCACAGAGTCCTTTTCTATCGTGGGAAAGGCCGGCTTTCCTCACAAAAGCCGCCATTTTTTTCAATCTGATGTCGCAATGTTTATGCGCAGTAGGGATGCGCAGTGCAAAACCAGGGAATCACCTTAAACGAAGTCTAACTTGGACCGCGGTTTAACCTTTAATTCCCAAGAGTGCCAAAAATCAAAATTCAAGAAAAATCCCCAATTTCATTTTGTAAAATATTGAAAAACACCATGCAAAAGTTCTGCCAGAGATTTCGTTTGAATGGTCGCACCATGGGATTTCGTAAACAGACCCAAAATTTAGAACTACACTACATGACTCCATAATTGACTCTGGGAGTAAAAGGGTTCAGACAATTGATGGACCTTCACATCTGTCTATAAGTGGGTCAATTCATTTTAGATAAAGAAATGTTTTTCTAGTCTGCGCTATATGCCTTTTTGACACTGTTTTAGTAAAGACCGTGTTACCGCGGTTTTTGTTAAACATCGTCTAAACCTCGTTTAAATACACGGCCCTGACTTTAAAATTAATGGACTTTCCAATTCTGGGAACTTTTGTACAGTGTTGGTCGTTTTAAAAAACCGAAATGGTAATGATGACGCCTGAAAGACGATAATTTTGACATTGCTTGTGTACGTATTGCCAATATATTAATAAAACAAGGTGTATGTTGATAACTGCTTCAGTGCTCAGTCTTATCCAGCAAGCACAGCCCCTAACACTACCAAGATCCAAATAATGATATCCTTACAAGCAGGAATGCACTCAATTTTCAAGAAAGAATTAAATATGAGAGTTCATAACATGTTCAAATAAATGCGCGTGCTATGATTGCGTGCTATTACTAGGAATAGTTCTCACTAACACTGCCCCCGCTGTTGTTAACAAGCTTTGCATTGTATTTAGGAACTGATTTATTGATGTTCAATAAATGAAATTACTAATGATTACGTTCTATATGTTTACCAAGTTCTTTAGCAACCTCGTTCCCTGGGTGGTTTGTTTTCTTACACCTTATGAACCTGTGAAATTTCATTTCCTTGTAGGCTAATAGGCGTACGTAATTGTACAGTAACTACTTCACCTGTTAAGTAAAATCACTCAAAAACATGCAAACCTTTCAAACCTTTTATTAAAAAAATTGTAAAGTATTAAAATATTGTGCATTAACAAATAACACAAACAATATAATATAGTTGAAATGTTTAAAAACAGTTAAAGTAGTTCACTCTGAATATAAAAAGTACAAAAAAGCAATTTGATATGCCACTATTTTTCAAAGTACCATTAAAGTAGTGTTAATAACTGTTAACATTGGGTCTTAAAGGGTTAATAAAAATGAATAAAGAGTTATTTTAATGCAACAAAACAACTGTTAGTGCCAATGTTTAAGACCACCTCACTGTTGATTTTTTACAGCTGCTCCTTCTGATTCAGGTTTTTTCATTTTTTCTTCAAATTCATGTTTCTTCATTTTAGCAATGAGCTTACCACTTGTGGACAGTTGATAGTCCACGCATTCCAGTAGAAGAAGCTTTTCAATTAAACCTGTAGTATCCTCCTTATAGGTATAAATATCTTCTCCAAGAAATTCATTAATAACCTTTGGAAACACAGTTACATTGTATTGCTTGTGTTCCTTTTCCAGTTGGAGGTTGATATTCATATCGAGATAACAGTTCTTTAGTAACATTGAACGGTTGCAGCTCAGACATTTTATGACACGACAGCCAGGATTGCCGCTTACTTTTTTCTTGCAGTCTTTGTTGTTACATACAGGGTATACATTAACTGAAACATTCAAAGTATCTGGACAGTATCTGTGGTAGAAAGTTCCTGCTCCTTTGCTTGGGATATGGTAGTGGCACGGGTCGTAGCTAGGCACTTCCCGTAGAAATGTCGCAACTTGCATGCTGTAAAGGTGTAGAACTTTCCCTCTTCTACCTGGTCTATATGTTCTCCCCAAATGGATAATGTTATCGAACCAGTGCTGTCTATCAGGATCGCATCACGGACTTCTTTTGTGCATTCTTCGCTGGGTTTCTGAGGTGGGGCCTTCCACTTGATCGATCCAGAGACTGTGAAAACACCTGAAGAACAGTTGTTGAAGGAAGATATTTTGCTGACTTGGAGGTCAGTTGATGGGCAGTATTTAAATGACATAGAATGTGGGGGAATGTCCTCAATTCCTGCTCCATTGTTTAGAAAAACTGTCTGATGATGTCATTTGCAAGTTGGTGAGCTTTACTGGTTGCTGTGCGTTTAACTTGTCTACAAATAACTTTCTTTTTGTGCCATCACCTTTCTGCTGCATTACCCTTATGCTTTTTACAGAATCCTCTGAGATCTGGAGGTCTATGTCAAAATATAGGTTGGCGCTCTTTTGGCTGTGCTGTATTTGACTTACATTCTGCACATAGCCAGAAAATGCTGTTGAAGAAATGGAATAAAATTACTCCCTTTTATAAATACAGAAAATCTTGAACTGACAGAAGCGAAGGGATCATCCATAAAGTACTTTCACAAACAATGTGGATTGGAGGAGTGAACTTCTTGCAATAAAAGGTAAAAATGGGTAAAATGGGTACTATTTAAGCCGTGTTGATACTTACTTGTCTTCGGTGAAGATCCAGGAGTTAAAGGTGAAGTGGTATTACCATATTTCAATTTTTTGGGAGGGCTGTGGTAATTTGCCATCGATCTAAGAAAGTTAAACAGATATTTATTTGTTACACATCTGTGTTTCATTTCTCTTTAACAATGTAACTTGGGCTAACTCATTTAATCTTTTTTCTTCTAATATTCTATACTTGTACTTCGAAGTCTTCTGGACTGCTTTTAGTCTCTCAAAGGTCATGGGTTCAATGACAAGGTTTGAGAGTGTGCGTGCTCTAGTTAATGCCACATATGTTAAGCCAGCGACTTTTTCAGAAGGGCCCAAGTCAATCCATGTATCCTTTAGAGTAAGTCCTTGTGCTTTATGAATCGTTAATGACCAAGCAAGCTTAAGTGGAAACTGCTGTCTCTCCATCTGAGCAATTTACAACTGGATATATTGGCACACAGTTTGGCATTAAATCAGAAAAACTTGGACCTGAATAATCATTTTCATCAAATTGCACAATTATTGCAATTGGAAGCGCTGGAGGTTCATGACCCTGAGCATAAATAATATCAATAACGGTTCCTATGGCACCATTGCACAGGCCAACTTCGGTCCAAAGATTGCGAGTCAATATCACTCTAGCTCTTTTTGACAATTAAATCATTGGTTGTAAACCACCCAAATCATCAGCACTAAGATGTTTCGCTTGATTATTACTGTGTTGTGCATTTATCTGAACTATTGGTTGACCCAAGTCTTTTAGTCTGTTGTAATTATCTGTTGCTACCTTTTTATTACCATAAGACAGTTTCACACAAGAATTTTGAAAATGCTCTAGGTTTTGAATATTATTTGGTTGCCTGCTTAGTAGTAATTCCCAGTCATCTAAAGAAAAGTCACCGTTCCTTGCTGTTATCTGGAGTTGCCTAAATTTCTCTTGGTCTGCATTACTTCCTTTAGCTCTTTCATTAATCTCCAATTTAACAACAGTTTCAAATTTGCGATACATGCAATAGCCTTCAACGCGCTAGGTCACTGCGTGGTTTCTGGTGGTACAATACTTGATCAGTAATGGGAGGTAACTGAGCAATATCGCCAACTAATGTTATTGATATTCCGCCAAATGGAATCGTTGTCAAGCCAGTGGCTTCTTTACATCTTCTATTAATCCAAGCAAATGTTTTCTGTCCAATAACAGAAAATTCATCAATAATTAAATATTTCACTCTGCTTAAATTTTGTTGCAATCTCATCAAAGCTGACGACTTCAATGGACCAGTTCTTTTTCCTCTTATAGGTAAGTGTAATAGCGAATGCAATGTAGTTCCACTGACATTAAATGCTGCAATGCCAAAAAACGAACAGATCCTGCATTGCTGCTTAAGTAGACATTTCATTGCATCTATAACATAACTCTTCCCTGACCCTGCTAAGCCAGTAATTATCATGAATAGTGGTTTGTCATTACCATGGAAAAAATGATCTTTAACAATGTCATAAGCTATGTGCTGAGCATGGTTTAGTGTATTAATATCAACTATTTTTGTTTGCTGGCTGCTTCCCAAGTTGAAAGTACTCTTCTGTTCGTTAATCCAGTGGGGCATGTCTCCAATTTCCTGCATAGAGTACTTTGAAGCATCTCTATCCCAAAATCCTTTTGGGTAGGGAGAAACTTTATTAACAGTTGAATTATTTTCTAAATCAAGATCAGCAAGATACATCCATTCTTCTCTTTCACCAGTTTCATTTTCATTTACATCTTCCTCGTGTACAATGTCATTAACATACTGTGAAATCAAGTCTAACTGGTGTAACCAATTTGGAACAAATCTTTGTGCTTGACTTGTGGTTAGAAATGAATGCCATGCTTCAACATAAACTTGCTCAGAACCCTCTTGGTTATCCCAAGCAATCTCAAAGGTATGATGCCATGGTTTAAATTTCAACAGCTGATATTTGCAAAACAACCCATAATAAGGTCCTTTGGGGTTGGAAGAATAATTTGGGTATGTTTTCACTACAACAGGCGCGTTTCGTTGGTTAATGCCTTTTTCACCTTTGCAGAAGTTAGAAGCAAATTGTACAAAATTAAGCTCTGATATTCCAGGAAAATGAGACTCATAAACATTTCTTCTGGCATACAAGTCAAGTAATGACATTTCAGTGCATAGAACATCATTTTGTAATTGTATTTTTCGAGAACCATCTAGTGAAGCTGATACGACTTGAAATGATGAACTCACAAGCTTTATCGAGAGCAGTTGATGCATTACTTCTTGAACACCCATGTCTCTTTGTCCAATGGCTCTCCTCATTAACTTTTTGACAAGCCTAGCATTGTCATTGTCACTGGAGGTTTCATGCAAGACAGATGTAAATGCTTCCCTGGCAACAGATGACATCTTTTCACTTTTTGAGGCATATTTTGCAATGTATTCTATACATGAATGGTAATCTATGATAACTTGAATGTCACAATTGGCCCTCCAGCCCTGTAACTGTAAACGTTGATGATTGTTAAGGCGACTGTCATTTCGTTTTGTTATTACTTTAACTCTGTAATTTAGTGTACCATCCTTAGAACGAATTTCTTCATACTCTAAATGAGTCTTTTGGCAACAATCTTTTGGGTAGTTAAATCTACATGAGTATGTGTCATCTGTCCCTTTTCTACGCAAGCAATAAGCAGTTGAACATTGTGTGTGCCTTTGAACTGAATTCAAAAGATCTTCATAATCCTCATTCCATTCCTCCTTTTGAATGTCTTCATATTTCTTTTTGCAAGGGTGAGTGCTTGGTTTTACCCAGTTGCCATCATCAGGATTACATGGATTTTCAGTAGACATAAGGAAATCAACTTAGTTGCAAATTGTCCTTTCTGCCTCCTGACCTTCTTCAATGAACTGTTGATTTTGCAATAGTTCCTCAGTTGAAAGGTTGTAAGAACTTTTTACCATGACTGACTTTGCTGCTAGGTGACCACTTAGTGCTTTTTGAGAAAGTTCACACAAATTTGGGTCACTTTTAAGTTTTGCTACCCCATGACAGTGAATAGAACCTCTCTGAACAGCATATTCATACCTAAACCAATGCCATGTTGCACCCAGACTTTTTATAGCCAATAATTGACAAATGCTTCAGTGCGTTCAGTGAATAACCAGTCGAGCAAGTGAGGGTTATTTATTACATGTTCTCTTCGTTCTGAATCAGATAACTGCCTTTCTACATTAAAGAGTTTATGGAATTCTGGCCAGTGAAAATCGGCACATGACAGAATCCAAAAGATGGTTGGTGCTCCCTTTTGATTAATAATAGCTTTTAAGTTATCCCTTGCTTGATTCCAGTAAGAATTCGTACCAGTTACATTTTTAGCATAATGCATTAACTTAGCCATGAGAGTATCATAAGAGTTTGACTGCAGCATCTGCCTTAAATCTTCTAGGGTAAGTTTGGCCTCTGATGGATTTTGTTTTAAAAAGTAACTCCCCTGACCTAAAATCCTTCTACGATACAGCATATTATAAGCCCAGTATAAATACGTGCTTTCTATAAAAAAATTAACACGGTTAACATCTAATTTTATTAATCAACTTTTACAGTTGCTGTGTTGTCTATATTGAATTTTAAAAGGGAGACGTATATCATCTATGCATTTCCCACGCCAGTGATAGTTTGTCTCTAGTTATTTTTACTACTCAAACTCGTTTTTAAAGCGAGGCGGTTTGAAAGCCCAATTTACAATTGTCTGCTTAGTGACCTATCCTTTGAGTGGAAGTGAGGCTGTAGTTGATCTTGTTTTGATGCAAATGTTCCTTGTTAACGGGTACTACGGGTGCTACGGGTACTACGACTACAGCTCGAAAAATATCGGCTGGGCCTCGTCAGTTTTTAACCCTCTTCTTGGTGTTCGGAAATACTCATGAAACAATCTTCCTCGTGTTTGATATACAACACAGACAGCATGTATACATTGTAACGTCATTAATGGAAGCTTTGATAATCGAACGTGACCTGACAAAAGCAGCAAAGGTTCCTGCTGTTGTTATTTTTAGGAGAATTTGAGCGCTTTATCATCGTTTTAGAATTTGTTTTGTAATTGTTCTTATTTCCTTCTGAGAAGGAAATGTAACGATAGCTAAGCTACAACGCTCTATAAGATAGCGCTCTAATTGCCCACGACCAACACTGCAACCCAAGCCGCGTACTGACTATTTAAAACGTAGCTTTGGCTATAGCGGTGCCTTACTGTGGAATTCTCTTCCTGAAAATATTAGGGCGATTAGATCAATTGGGCAGTTTAAGAAGGAAATCAACCGCGCACTTGAAACATTCGATTCCCACTCGGCAATCTTGTAAATCAGTTTTTATAGTTATTTTAATTTTTATAAATGATTGTAATTAAAATACTATTAGTATAACTGAAGATTTTTTAACTTAATGCCGCTTTTGTCAGGTCACTTTTCTGCTGTAATGACGAAATAATTAACACCCAGCGATTGTAAATGACAAAAAAATAACTTGACACAAATTGTCATTGCAATAGCGTATGTATGGGGGATTTAACTCTCTCGTTGTCATCTTCTCTTTGCTTTTTTAAACTTGGTCAATGAGAATATGGTGACGTTTAAAAATTATTCACAATCATGGTCAAAGTGTTGGGAATGAGCCACTTTTTTACTTATCTCTCTCTAACCCCCCCCCCCCCATATCCTGTCTTTACAATGTTGTGTATGAATGGGTTTTCTTCCTTCTTGGAAGTGGTATCTCTCTAACCCCACCCCCCCTCCCCCCTAACCCCCTCCCACCATCTTTACAATGCTGTGTATGAATGGATTTTCTTCCTTCTTGGAAGTGGTATCTCTCTAACCGCACTCCCCGCCCTCACCCCCCACCCCCCATCTTTACAATGTTGCGTATGAATGGATTTTCTTCCTTCTTTGAAGTGGTATCTCTCTAAACCCACCCCCTCCCCCCCTCCCCCCCCATCTTTACAATGTTGGTTATGGATTTTCTTAAGATAAAGAAGTGGTTAACCTAGGGACCAGCTCTAGCTGCGCCCGCTTTGAGAGACGTGACTGTATTTTACGTTTACTGGACGATAAATAATTGTTATCTATATGGTTAACAATGAACATGTTGTTCTGGCTTGAAAATTAGGGAGCTTAAGCAGCCACGATGGTTTCAACAACGAGAACGTCACAAAACAATTGTTCCAATTAGTAACACAATGTCTCCGCACGTGCGGTTTACATTTTGGTTCATTTTCTCTGCCATTCTCTGCAAAATAACGCCAAATGGCAAAAGTCCAGGTTTCGTGGAGAACGTGAACGCATGACGGTTACCTTTTCTTTCTCCACCTCAACTTGAAATCCGTACCTACAAATTCATCGTCTGGGTAATTCATAGTTATTAGGCACACTACAGTTGCAAATTGGAACAGTTGTGAAGTAGTTTGAAAGAACGTTTGAAAGAACATTAATGCTTTTTTAACTAAGGTTTTCGTTGGCGTTGCCGTCCTGGTTGCTTCCGGTCCCTGGTTAGTTTTTCTGGACGCTTCTACACTGTTCCATTGATAGACCAATCCGTGTTAGAGGAACGATCGTACCAGACGAGCTCATGTGATCATTAACTCGCCACACTTAAAATGTCCGTTCCTTGTGATATGCGTGTGAACACTGAAGCCGTGGCGTTGAATGGTCTGTGATTGATTCCTGTCGCGGAGTCCAACTGTACACTCGATTCCATTTAGTGTGGACACAATGCAATGATCAGCCGAGGAAAACATGGATCATTTTCCCAGTGTAACTGAGGTCTTTCAGCATGCTACAAAGTAAAAAATACGACAGGTGTTCGACAAGATGAAATTAAGCTGAAATTAAGCTAACATAAATGTCAATGCACAACTGTTGTATAGCTAAAAATGTAAAATAAACTAGAAAGCACAACAAAACGTGAGATTGTCAAAAGCAGTGTTGCATGTGCAATATACACGTACGTGCAACTTGTCTCGCAACGGCTTTGTACAAATTGGGAGACAAGTTGTCGAAGGGATTGTTACACTGTGCTACTAAAAAAAGGTGGCTGCAACCGTTGCAGAAATTAGAACTGGATTCTGCTTTATACAGCAATTCTACTTTATTCTACCAAACGCATACTTTGCAGCATTTATCGAACGTCATACATCTTATTCCAAAATGGCGGCCAATTTATTATTCCTTTATATGCATGTTAATTAGCCCTCTTGGCCTTATTTTCGCTTGAAAATTCTTTTTTATCTTACACATGCTGACAATGCCAAAAGGGCTAATTTACATGGATATAAAAGAATAATAAAATGGACGCCATTTTGAAATAAGGTGTATTTCGACAATGCTCCTGTAACTTGTCTCACAACACCGTTGCACTGTAGCACTCTACGTTGTACACAAATTAGTCCTCTCACCTGACCATGTGTTGTGTGAAGGCGTCAGGACCACACACGCCAATCAGCATCTCGTGTTCATGACCGGCGCTAGGAGGAGGGAGCAAGATTTCTAACAGCATCTCCATAGAAACACGGCCTTCGTGGCCTTCCCACTCGGGGTTGGGCTGTGACACTGTGTGGAACGCTAGAAATCTACAAGCAAATTAAAGCATCTTGTGAGATGCAGCTTTCTGACCAAATTCAATTCAATTTTCCTGAAGTACGGGTTGATTTTTGTTACATTACATATAGTTTACTGACCCGTGGGTACTTGATATATTTCCACAGAATAAAGGTGTATCCCGAGGGCACAACAATTATTTTTCAGTTGGTAAGATTTTGGAATACAAACAAAAAAAACACTTTTTTTACAATACCATTGCACGTTCGTGACGGAACTACGAGAAACTTATTCGTTACAGAGGTTACCAGTAACACGCGACCCATCGCACTTCATTCTAGACACTGAACTTCAGTTAGGTGGACGTCAATCAAAGGAAAGCCGTCAACATTGCTTTTTGTTTTATTTTTTATTTCGCCGACTGGATTTCGAATAATTTTACCAAAACGAAATAGTACAAAATTTAAAACAACCACAAGACGAAATCAATTACAGTTTTTCAGAGAATACACTTCAAGTTCATTCAACATCCGCCCGCTATTCATCATGCATCACTGAGTTGCAAATTATCAAGTTCAGTGAAATTTAAAAGTTCTAATCTTTTTGTTTAAACTGACGTAATAATCAATTTACACTTCGTTGTGAGGGGACAGGAGATTAAGACATAGTTTGGCTGTTGCTCGAATGGTCCACATGACATGTATTTGGATAAACCATTTCACCTTTGACCAGCGGATTCAGCGAGCTCGTCTAGCTGCTGTTTCCATAAGATGTCTTTTCCTGATGATTTGCAAACAATAGCTTGATGGACCTGTAAAACAAGGATACAATAAAACAGGTAAACAAAACGAGTGATGTGGTTCCGTCACATACATGTACTCATCAAGAACGCACATACCACTTCCAAACTCTTTCTCGTTTCTCCGATTCATAGGAGCCTCCAAGTGACAAAGGCTTTTAGAGCAAAGGCCCATAAATATGACGAAATGCATTTTTTGCAAGTGGTTTGAACCCAGGAGTGCCAATAGTGTGATCATCCAGGTTAGCGTTGTTCTAAAAAGAACTGTTGTTGTTCAATGTGAAAATGACTGACGTTTCGACAGCCTAGGCTCCTTCTGTAAGTCGACACACATTAGCAGCACCGGCCAACTCAGTGTGGGTGTGGCTCCATTAAAGACAGCTTATATAGTACACCTTTTTATGGAGCTTACAATTGGACTACGAGTACGAGATTGAGTACGAGTACGACTTTTCAAACCTAGTTTCCATGCTCTAGATAACCATTTGCCACACAAATTGTATAGCTAGAGTCTCCTTATTTTACGGTCAGCTACAGAAAGGACAGACAGTTTCGGGGATGTGACTGGCTTTAAATTCAAAAGTCGTACTCATACTCTAATCTAAAGTTCCCTTTTCATAAATGACGGCCTTGTTCTCACTGACCTCGTTAGCGTGTGCAAAATTCAAAAGAATTTATATTCTTAAATGAGGTCAGTGAGGCTAAGTAACATAAATATAAAAGAATCTCTAGATATCCGCCGCCATTTACGAATAAGGTGTATACAGCTTTATCGATTGAGGTAATTTAAGTGGGAGTTCCAGACAGCTTTCGCAAGGCAAAGTTCGAATGAAAAATCGCTATAATAGCCAGTTTTCGTTTTTGGTTCTGGGGCCAATAAAGCCTGCCTGGTGCAAGAACGGCGTTGGTGGTGATCTTGGTCAGAAGTTCAAGAGACTGCTCCAAAAAATCTTGTTCATTATTTTGTCCTACTTTTCATAAAAAGAAAAACATCGATATGACAAACTTCATAGAAAATCAGTCTTTAGGTGACAAACGTGTAAAGTACACCAACTTTGCCACAGCGATCAATAAACACGTCTGTAGGTAAACCTGGACACCAATTAGCATTTTTTTATGTTTTGGCTAAACTTGTCACTTATGATTTTTTAACCTATCAACAATTCTAAATTTTATTTTTTTAAATCAACGTTTTATTGCCGACAGTTACTTACTTTTCAGCCGACGAGTTCTCCAGGAACTGTTTGCCGAATAAGTTTCACCATTGGCGTGAATCCTGTCGAACAAAGTCCTATGAACAAATTTTATTTATTTTATTTATTCCCTATGATGACTATGACGTTTGCATACTCCAGCAAGTAACAAAACTTAACAGGGGCTGTCGATTACCTCTGTATTGATTAACTGGCTGACTGTCTGACTGACTGACTCAGCATGTGAATGATTGACTGATTAGTAATAGTTGATTGACTAACTATCTGACTTTATGACTATCTGACTGACTGATTGACCAACTGAGCTTGCAAGTGATTGACTGGTTAGTTGATTCACTAACTGTCTTACTGAATGACCGACTGACTGACTGACCGACTGACTGACTGACTGTGAGACTGACGGATTGTCTGTCTGACTGACTGACTGACTGACTGACTGTCTGACTGACTGACTGACCGACGGACTGAGGATGCGAATGATTGACTGATTGATCGATTGATTGATTGACTGTCTGACTGACTGAGTTAACAATTGACCTTTATCTTATGATTACACGTATAAAATGTACCTGTTCCTGCTGCAATAAGAACTATTTCCATTGCTTCAATGCGCCAGGATTCTTGAAAATCTCCAGAATAAGCACTTATTTGAACAATATCACCAGTAAAAATGGAATTGGGATAATTAAGAAAGAAAAGCAAAAGAAATCCTCGTTTTAGCTTGTGCTATACTACATTGCAAAATGTTACTTATGAATTGTTTCTTCATTTAGAACAGTTGAGCCTGTGGATCTCATTGTGATGCGATCACTCAAATGATAGCTATGGAGCAAAACAATAATGTGGCACTGCTTGTGTTTCTGTAGTGCTGAAGCGAAAATAAATAACATGCAAGTTTCTTTTCTATCCTGCGAGCAGGTTCACTAGTTTTTAAACAATAACTGAAGATTAATGTGCACACTCTAATTGGTCAATAGCTATACTGAATGTTATACTGATAAACCACATGGAAAATGTAGTTATTATATAAAAGCAATAGACCACACATTCCTATGGTTTATCGATGCAATAAACCACTACATTGTGTACGTCCTGGGATGTTGTGGAGAACAACATTGGTAAGGCTTGTAAATCACTCGCCTTCGGCTGGTGACTTTATAATCTTTCCCCATGTTCTTCCAATTCAACATCTTTTGTGGTTTATTGAACCGATAAACCATGCAAATGTGTGGTCTATTTTCTTAGCGAAGCTATATATATGTTGCAAGTAACAAACTGCAAAAATGACCTGATACTACACTCAACAGGCTACTGATAAATCCGGTTTTAAATCGTTTACTAAAGTTTGTACTCAACTGGCCTGCTATTAAAGAAGATAACGTTGGTGTTAGTGTTCCATCAGGGTAGATTTTAATCATTAAATAAAAGCGCTGGCCATCATATTCTCTTTCAGTTGGACCAACTTGCAAGGATGGTAGGACTACTGTGTAATGACGACTCATCTGCATGCCTGCAATGACAGGAAAATGCACAGTTAGCATTTCTAAAATTTGGTTCTCATAATAAATGATCAGGTTAATTGTGTAAATAATAAGGGGCACCCATGAATTGTTTCACTAAATAGCGGAACATTCCGAATGCTCATACCACCCTCAGATTTTCAGATTACAATAAGACGAGAAGTTAAGTTTTCAAACCGGAAATGTAAACTGAGGAATTAAAAGTGCTATTTTTAGATTTTAAAAAGTTCAGCTAAAAATTTCAGGGAGCAAATAGCTCAAACCTTAAAAAATTCTTGGAAATCATACTTGAGATAACTTTTTCAGAGAAAAGGATTTGTTCCTGGAATTTTCAGCTTAAGCATCCAAACAGATCGAAACTTGGTAGCTGAAAGAAATATATCTGATTCATTAAACGGCATTAAATAATCAGAAGAAAAATAAAATCAACATTTTAAAGCTTTGGTGAACTTGGCTCGTTTGGTGCCCCTGAATAATATTTTGTAGATATAATATTTTTTGGTTATACATGTATATGTATAAAGCAACAGGAAATGGTCATTTTGTGCTCACAAAACTTGATACCACAGAAGCCAGTGTAGGGAGCTTTGAAGAATTTGAAAGTACTTTATGTCAAAAATTCTTGGTTTTATGGAAAAGCAACTGTGCTCAATAAAACCTGACCCCCCCCCCCCCCCCTCCCATGGATGGGACTGCTAATCAATAGTAATACATTAGTTTCTTCTTTCTATAGAAACCAGAGTTAATAAGCACCCGCCATTTTTCTTGATCTGTGGCCTAACAACTTTACCTATTTACCTTTATCTTTACCTGTCTAATAGTTTAAATCGCTCTTTAATTGTTATTAATCGTTTTATTAATTGTTATTAATGGCACTGTATTGTACTTCAAACTGCATAGTTCATTTCACAGTATTTTCCAGTGCTGGTTACCATGCCGCACTTTATGATACTGTTGCCAGACAGTTGATTACTGCACTGACTAGTATTGAATCCCAGCTGTGCGACAAGGAGCGACAAGGAGCTAAAGGACTGATGCGAAATGACGGCATGACTGCTCAAAAGGCTTTTCAACTAGTGGCATGCTTTGTTGATGGCAGATCTAGATGAGACCCCCCCCCCCCCATCTTCTCTCGCAAAAAAAAAAATAAAAATAAAGCTCAAAACATTTTTCAGTCTCTAACCTTTCTGAAATAAATGTTGTGATTTTTTTTTATAAGTCGGCCTTCAGTAGATGGGAGGGTGCATAACAGCTGACATTAAAATTTAGACCATGTAACTGGCAACATTAAAAATTTCACTCTAACAACGAATTCGTATTTAAACCCCTCCAAAATGTCAAAATAACAATATTTTCTAGCAATTGCTGTTAAATAAATGTCTCATGTGTAGCACAAAACTTCCAGAGTCTGTAAAATTTATCTCGGAAATTAAAAATCAGCATTTTTAACTCGTGAATACGCCAAGCGTTGAATGAGTTGTTGCATTTGGGTAAAAAATTCATTCGATCGATCATTCGTTCGATCGATCATTCGTTCGATCGGCTGTTAACATTGAGCCTGCGATATGTAAAGGTCACCTGTCTTACCTATGGAGACAACGTTAGAGGGAGGGGAAAGAGGAGAGTTAGACTCAAGGGGTGTGGGGTTGGTGGAGCAGAACGCCCAGGAGAAGGGACCGGGCAGGTTTTCAGAACCTGTTATTTAGGGAAAGCACCTGAAGGGATAGATGAGAGGGCCCAAGACTCCTTATTGAGACTTATATAACGTAATGTCGACACTTAGAATTTTATTTTCAATAAATTTTTAAGTGTAAAAAAGAAAATCTAAAATCCCCACTCAGGATTGAACCTGTGACCTCAGCTAGGCTTAAGCTTACGTAGCCTACCGCACCACTGTACCACCTAGCTTCTCGGGTTGCTTAGTCCTAAATTTAACTATATAAACTATTACCCCTAACTGTAATTGAAAGCTTACCAGTTACTCCGTTATATAAGTCTCAATAACGTGTCCCATTTTCCCGTTGGGCCCTCTCATCTATCCCTTCAAGTGTCCTTCGTTATTTAGAGCCTTTTGAATTAAAGAGTTGGCTCATCGGAGCCTTTAATTTGCACGATAACGGAAAATTTCACCAAAAACTTCACTTCTGTAGTTATATTTTTTATTTTTCTTGTTCTATTTAGCATTTAGGATGCATTGTAATACTTTCCTGAAATTTCTTTAATAACAGTTAACATTAAAATTTCAGGCTTCATAACACATACTTGAGGTTAAAACCGTAGCAGCCATAACACTTAACACATAACACTGTCTAGGCCGTACGTCTTGTTACGATGCTGCTAATAATGTTTTTTATATGTTTCTAACTTCAGGAATGCACACCAGAAAGCTTTCAGTTGTAAAGGAAGGTGTTTGGTAATCTAGACAAGTCTGTCACATCTAATGAGACCATATTGGCTAGCTCGACATCCTGTATTGTATCATCAAAATTTACTGAATCTTCAAAGCATCGAAGTCAGTATATCGTTGCCCACCCCGTGAGTATCGTCATGCCAATTTATTATTTCTTGAATGTTTACTTATGAGGTAGTTTGTACTTTAAGTTAGAGCTCTAACCTTTGTCAGAATTCATGTCAACTATTATTCGCCATTTTAAATAGTGCTGGTTCTACAAATTTTTCATAACGGTGCACACCATTTGCAAGCCAGCTAGTTCATACAACATGGTAATACAGTCAAGTCAAGTCAAGGCGGACTAGCTGGATCATCCAGGCGGACATCTCTCTAAAGCCATTTTGAGAGAGCTAAATGTAGCCAATTTTGCAGTTATATTCTTTTCCTAGGCTTTGATACAATTGTTTTTTCTTTTACATGAGACGAGATGAACGAGATATAGTATACGGAGACAATCATGCAAATTTTCACTCCTGCAATCACTCAAATGTAATTTCTTTTTGTAATTCCCCAGTCTATTTAAGTCATTCAGTTGTCTTGTTTCAGACAATACATAATTCCCCAGTGTATTACGTTATCCAGTTGTCTCGTTTCAGACAATACATAATTCCCCAGTGTATTACGTCATCCAGTTGTCTCGTTTCAGACAATACATAATTCCCCAGTGTATTACGTCATTCAGTTGTCTCGTTTCAGACAATGCATAATTCCTCAGTGTACCACGTCATCCAAATGTCTCGTTTCAGACAATACATAATTCCTCAGTGTATTACGTCACCCAGTTATCTCGTTTCAGACAATACATAATTCCTCAGTGTATTACGCCATACAGTTGTCTCGTTTCAGACAATGCATAATTCCCCAGTGTATTACGTCATCCAAATGTCTCGGTAATTCCCCAGTGTATTACGCCATACAGTTGTCTCGTTTCAGACAATGCATAATTCCTCAGTGTACCACGTCATTCAAATCTCTCGTTTCAGACAATGCATATTTATGTAACGCTAAGATGTTTTCTTACTTTTAAACTGAATACACTTATTTGTAAACTGCAAATGGGTTAAAATAGAAAGTTAACATTCATGATTTTACTGTTGTTGTTATTGTTGTTTTTAGGCTTTTTCGTTTAAATCGCTGCCAGCTGCTTGCAAAGGCATAAAGCCGAAAGTGTGGATTCTCGAGCGTGTCTGCTAGTGAATTTAATACCGTAAAATAACCCCTTAACCCTCCTCGCCCCCGCTTGTAAGTGTTAACTGTGGACTACAAATATGTTTGTATTGTGCTGGCTGAAACAACGGATAACGTTTCAAAGTTAAAGATTATCAAAAGCTTGAAACTTAATTACAAAACATCAAGAACAACTACAGTTAACCTTACGCTGTTTCGTATTCACGATATGGTTCGTAGAGGCCTTTGATAAAGCTTTATCTGAGTATCTTGTAAATAGTTGTTCAATCTTAGATGGGACGTTTACACACCCCAACTTAAGTTTGTCATGTGAAGGCGCCTTGAGTTGTCTATTAGGCACTCACAGCTACAAACTTATGTTATTTGTTTTCTTTGGTTGTTGTTTTATTTTAGGAATCAGAGATTGCTGTGAACGATATGGAGCAAACATTAAGGATGTTTGTGAAGGGCATGGCGGACCGTGCTCACTTAGAGACAAGACACTTAACAAGCTTGAGAAAGCGCTAAATGAAACCATGCCTTTAGATCAACTAAATAAAAGGAGGAATTTAAGAGACAGAAGACTAGCAGCACTAGCGATTCACAGACAGCAGGATAAAAAAGTAGAATGAATCTCAACTGCAACATTTTGCAACTATTACTCCAAGGTATAAAAGCCGTTGTTCTGCATTCAGATGATCTAAATTCTTAAGCCTGTAACCTCTGTTACTGATATGTTGCTTCAAAAACGTCGGAAAAGGCGTCTCGGCGAAGCAAATTTCTCTTTCGTTAACGGTCGATGCCATTTTAGCGACACTAAATTGTTTTCTATCAGAAAAGGAAAAATGCAATTAACGACCTAGAATCGAACCCGGGACCGCTTGCATGCTAACATCCCTCCTTCACCACTACACCACTGCGTTGATCCGGCAAACGCATTACGGGTAACCCTATCCCTGTATCTGACCTAAGCGTGAGTCTAGCTAAAGTCATAATCGCTTTATCCAGGCCCAATGTTATATTATAATGATAGCCTTCTTTCGTCCTAATCCAGGCATAAACTACAGCAGAAATGGCATCGACCATTACAATAGACATGGTTATACTGATGAATGTTAATTATGACATTAACTGTTTACGAAAAGGAAGTCAGCCTCGGCGAATCGTGTTTGAAACTTTTGTATCTACAGATTGCACTGAAGTGTGTTTTAATCAAGAAAAGTTGTGATAGGTTCGTCGCGTTATTTTCATTTCTCACAACTTGCTTTCTAGATGCCTTATTTTGGTTGACTATGTATTTTTTTCTCTTGTTGCAGGAATTGAGTGGTCTTCGCACGTATTGGTTCACCAGCCACCGACTTTCGAACTTGCTTCGGGCACATAAAATTCATATCTAATTATCAAAAATCATCTGATTAGTTGCTACTGTAGCCTCCTACTTAGACGTCCTTTGGGCTCATCGCGCAGCACAAAGATCGTCTGCGTGGGAGGCTATGACTACTGTCGATCTATGATCGATATTAAAATATTAATCATTTTTGCAAAAAGAATTATGTAACTTTATGAAATTGTGCGGGAGTTTGCGATTTTTTGGTATTTTGCGGGAACTAATTTTTGCATTTTGGAGATTTCTGATGTGAATTTATTTTTTGGGATTAGCAGCAAGTCGAGTACAACTTTGAACTTTGAACTAAAAAGCTGTTTACAGCTAGCCTGCATAGCAAGCGCCGGTTTATTTTCAGGGCGAAATTTCGAGGACGCGCGCGAGGGGAACACGCGTCTTCGAAATTCCGCCCTTGATATAAACCGGCGCCTGCTACACAGGCTATTTAGAACTAAGAATTACGTGAACATGTACGTTATTAAAACAATAGTCAGTTTACTTTTTGTAATGACGACTCGCGTTTGTTTTTGCTAATGTCTTTAATTATCTCAAGAGCTTGTGTAAACCCTTTAATACCAAATATCCAAACGCAAATTCACCTTAGAAACTACTTTTACCAGAAGAATGAAGATCTGCCGACATTAAAAAAAGTCAATGTCCTATTAATGGCTGTAATAAGAGGAGACTCGCTGCCAAGTTCAGCTCCACATGCCACATTTGATACCTTATGGTTTACTTCGAGATAACGTTTGCGGAATTGTAAATGGACTTTTTCAATCTGCGAATTGTCCCAAGACTTAAAATCAGGTTTTACGTATACACCCCAGACTTCACTATTATATTGTTGAATTACATAGAGTGCAACTGTTATTGTCCTCGAATCTTGGAAAGAAGTAACTCAGTTCTCTTAGGTGTCTCCATTTAGCCTTTTGGCGCGCGAGGTATGGGCACGAAAATGGCGCGAGCGTGCGTTTGTTTATTTTGATGATGTCACGAAAATAAAGCAGTTTTTACAGTAACTAAAACGTTTATTACACGCATTCCACACGGTAAGTTTTTTAAATTGGAAAATTGGTAGGATTTTCTTGGTTCTCGATAAAAAAGAATTTTTGTACATACACAAACCCACTAAACGTAAAAAAAAACGAAAAGTGAGTAAATTGCCTAAAATTGTGTACCGATTTTTTATGGCTTTGTTAGATTAGATTTTGGTTCAATATTTCATCCCCTGGTTCATCAAAGATGATATCGTTGCTACTGACACAACGTTGACAGACCGTCTCGCTGACCGCCTTAGAAGAAGTCAAAAACCGATTGTGATCATCAAAATGTTCCTTTTATTGTCCTTCTACTTGGGGCACTCAACGAGGAATGTTTAGTTCAACGTTTGGAATAGTGCTGCACTGTTTTTCTTTTTTTCTACCATTTCAGTGCCTTTAAAGGAAACTATATGGAAGCTAATACAATTACAATTCCCTAAGCTGAATATTTTAGGGGAAGGAATCTTATCTCCCGTATTTGCTAGTTGCTTTCTTCTTTCTGAAAATCCCAGCTGGCCGCATTTTGTACCCAAACCGCATTTTGTTATCCATCCGAAAACAATGTGTGTTAGATGGGCAACCATCCTCCATCGGGCGCGTCCCCTGGTGGAGGATAGGGGAACGGCCTCCAGATGTAGAGGTTGGATGTGAATAAGGCGTATCCCAAATAAGCAGTCGGGTGGTGGAAGCATCAGGGCGGAGTGAGATGTCGGGTGGCGCCGTTACCTCCAAGAAAAAAGCCATGTACCAGAAGACGTGCCCATCTTCAGGCGGGCCAGGGCCGTCTTAAAAGCTCTTCCCAATGAAGTATGTGGGACACTAAATCACCTAGGAGAGGAAAACTATGATTTCAAACCCGGGCAAATGAAGCTTGTTAGCGCTGAAACCGCTGTCGTCTAAAGGAAGGAAAATCCGGGCCCTCCAAGTTGGAGGTTAGGCTAAGGGCTGATAACCCTTTCCAGTAAAACCCTGTCATTACAGAAACCAGAAACGGAGCAAACAGAGGACAGATGTGCCAGTAGGCACGCAAGAGATAGGTGAAGGTGACGAAAGTTTGAGGTGACATTTTCAGTAAAGAAAACTCATAATAATAGTTTGTAGTTCAAGTAATTGATTACGAAGTTTTAAGTTGACTGAGACATTCCGAATTGAACAGCTTTCCACCCACACGATTCATTTGGTGCTCTTGTTTTATACACGACAGATGACAAGATGAAACCGAAGCCTTAATTTATCCCCACCGGAACCAAAATAAGAAACCAGTATGGCAGGAATGGCTCTTAGCCAACTCGTTCAATTCAATTTCTGCGAGTGATTAACATTGGATCAACATATCTGGTGAAATGATTAATGGATGCCCCTGAAAACTGTGGAGGAAAGGTAAAATGTGCTTTGTTTTTTCACAACTTCAAATTTTGTTTCAACTATTTGGTTTTTTAAAATGATATAGTACTTTTTTCTTTCTCCACTCCAAAAAAATAGTTTTAAACGAAATTTCACTTCCGCTTCGAAAGCATATCATGTGACGTCATTTCTGCAATGCTGCGTTAACTGTTCAGCGGATTCAATATATTTTAAAAAGAGGCATCAAGAAAAAAGAAATCACTTGAGTTGAATAAGTCAGAAGCAATCTTCATGAATCGTCTTTGAAGAACGCTAATTCGCCGAAATTGGATACTGATGGGACATCATTGAAAGGTTTGTGGCATTTGTTCATATTTTCTGACTAAACGTTTGCAAAAAGGCGAAGACCAATGTTTTCCCAATACATACGGAACAAGCTAGTTCATGTTTTTTTTTTCACAAATTTGCCTACAACAAAGCATGTATCTATTGGCAAGCGGGCGCAACAAGGAAAAAAGCTTCCATTTCGTGCAAAGCAGTTTTTTTAACATTTTTTGTGAAATTAATTCTTTAGCAGTCCACCTTAAAGGTCCAAATAGTATAGAAAAATCGGACCTCCCAGGGCAACAGTCTGAATGCTCTTTTAAATGGTGGACAGTTCAGCCATATTATTAAATATCCGTTATAGTACAATGACAAATCTTTTACCGGCAAATGTTCCTCATTTTCAAGTGTTTATCAACGTGCTGAAAGTAGGAATCGGGTTGCCATATGTTAAGGTGTATTTCTTCCCGGGCGATTGAAATGCTGTATGCAACAAATTTGACAATCATTAAAATGAAAGCTGCGAAGTAAACACGGCATTTCACTTTTTGTCATATTTCTCGAAAACGAAAACTCGTTGGAAAATTTAAATGTAATTTCCGTAAGTAGTTCACCAAATGGGTTCTCCCTGAAAAAATATACAGAAATCCAAAATTTCGGTTTTGACCGGGAGTTCTTGATATCTACAGTCAGCCGCTCATACTATCTAGTTTTGTTGTATTTTGATTGCAATTTGATAGAGGAAAAATAATTTTTCCTCTATTAATGTACATATAACGTGACTTAAAAATATCCGTCCGAAATAATTATATTAACGACCTTTCTGCATGATACCGTCTCATGATGCAGTTGTACAAAGCAGTTTGTCTAGCATTTGAGTCTGTAGATGAGTTTGAGCTAATTCAAATGAAAGATACTGAACAGCACTTTGATACCTTCTCATGATGCAGTTGTACAAGGTGGTCAGTCAAGCATTTGAATCTGTAGATGAGTTTGAGCTGATTTAAATGAATGATACTGAACAGCACTTTGATACCGTCTCATGATGCTCTTGTACACGGTGGTCAGTCCAGCACGGAGTTTGGAGATGACTTTCAGCTGATTCAGGGTCACCCAACAAGCCAAGTTCACAAAAGGCTTTAGAAAGTTTGTTGTTGTTTCTTTGGAAGATTTAATGCCGTTTTCAGGCATACTTGCATCGGCTACCAATTTTCGATCGGTTCGGATGCCTTAGCGCAGCTGAAGGTTCAACAGACCGAAAGTATTAGGAACAAAATCCTATTCTCTGAAAAAGTTAGCTTAACGGTATAGTTTCTAAGATTTTTAAGGGCGCTATTTTCTTTCCGAAACTAACATTTTTTTAACTCTCGAAAACGTCAAGAGCAGTTACTATTTCATCCCAAAACGTCACTTTACATTTCTGGATAAAGAATCTTAAGGTTTGTCTTGTAATCCGAAAATCTGAGGACGGTATGAGCATCTTGGACAGCTGTTTGGCGAAATGATAAGTGGGTGCCTCTGAAAACTGTGGGGGAAAAGTAAAATGCGCATTGTTTAATCGCAACATCAAATTTTGTTTCAACTATTTCTAATTTCTATGATAAACAAACTTTTTCTTTCTCCACTCCAAAATTCACTTCCGGTTCGAAAGTGTATAATGAACAATGTTGCGTTAACTGTTCAGCGGAATCAATATATTAAAGAGACATCAAGTAAGAAGAAATCATTTGAGTTGAAAAAATTAGGAGCAATCTTCATGAATCGTCTTTACGATTTCAAAATGCCAGTTAACTCGTGAAGAAAAGTTTGTGGCATTTGTTCACGTTTTCTGACTAAATGTTTGCAAAAAGGCGAAGACCAATCTTTTCCCAATACACGCGGAACAAGCTAGTTCAATAGAGGATTGATTATTATATGTTTTTTTTTTTCACAAATTTGCCTACAGCAAATTGCCTATCTGTTAGCACGTGGGCTCAACTAGGAAAAAGCTTCCAAAGGTCCGAATAGTATGGCAGCAAAATTCTGACCACTCAGGGCAACAGTCTGAATTCTCTTTTAAATAGTGGACAGTTCAGCCATATTATTAAATATCCGTTATAGTACAATGACAGACCTTTTACTACCTTTTACCGTGTTTATCAACCTGCTGAAAGTAGGAATCGGGTTTCCATATGTTAAGGCGCATTTCTTCCCGGGCGATTGAAATGTTGTATTCAACAAATTTATACAGAATCATTAAAATGAAAGCTGCGAAGTAAACACGGCATTTCACTTTTTGCCATATTTCTCGAAAACGAAAACTCGTTGGAAAATATAAAGGGAATTTCCGTAAGTAGTTCACCACCTGGTTTCTCCTGACCAAATATGCCGAAATCCACAATTTCGGTTTCGACCGGGAATTCTTAATATCTACAGTCTGCCGCTCATACTAGTTTTCTTGCATTTTAATTGCAATTTCATTGAGGAAAAAGTATTGTACGTATAACGTGACTTACAAATATCCGGAATATATTAACGACATTTCTGCAAGCCCTTTATGACCGACAAACGGCTTTGACTTCTTGGAATGCATGGAAAGTCACGGACTTTTCAATGTTACTGTACAACTGGGGAGAGGCGTCGTGCTAAATGAGTCAGTCCTTTAGTCTGTTTAGCCTTTATCTCTACCAATTTAAGATACGACCGGCTATCACATTTTCGTTACTGCGACATGAAATACATCCGTACAACATAGATTATTTACTTTTATATTTTATATGGAAAGCTTGGTTTGGTTATGTGATCTTGGTATGTCTGTTATCCGAAAACTAAAACATACGAAATTGATCTAAGTTGTGCAAGACTGAATCATAGACCTTTTCGGTTTTCTGTGAAATAGGTCTTGTTTTTTTTGTCAACTGAAAGCAAATTTTTTTTATATGCTACGAAATCAGCAAAAAGCAGTTTGTATATGAATACACCGGAATGAAAAAAAACGTTGTCGTATACAAAATTTAAACCACGAACGATACGATCGAATTTTTGGTACGTTTTTCGGCCTTGACCGTGCACAACACAATATATGTTGATCTTTTGTTCGAGCAACTGACCAATAGAAATGGTGCTGTTAAGTTATTCAATCATAGGGTGTGATCAAAAAACAATTAATGTGCACGGTCAAGTACTGTTCAACATAAATTGTAACTCCTTTGTTATCGCCATTGAAGTCTGCAAGATTTTATAACCAGTCCCTCGATTAACTATGCTCAAACCTGCGATAAAAAAAAACCGCCCGAGTCTCTTCATACGAGCATACCAAGCTAAAACGAGTCTGGTAAGCTTAGTTTGTCGATAATTTCAGGATTGTCCGTATTTATTAAACTGTTCGATTCAGAAGAAAACATTATTCAGAAAAAAAATTGTTTAGAGAAAACAAGTCACTTTGGAATCTGGGATTGACAGGATGAACACCTCTTCCTCAGTGTATAGGCTCGCTCCGTGTTTAAGGCATTCGCAATCAGCCGCGCTTCAAGGTAAATTAAAACTGTCAAAAAAACTACGTCAGATCGCACTCAAGCGAACGTGATGAATGAAGGAAGGCAAAGTAATGTAAACTACAGTATCAACCGGAGAAGACTGATTAATTAACCAAAGAATGAAGTCATACATAGTAACTCCACAATTAAATATGTTACTGTTTTACCGTGGTGTTCCCAGGAAAGCTTGATTGAGTCTTGTAAATTTAATATGGTCTGATCTACGAGGTACAATTCTCTCTACTTTCCAATTTAAAGGCAATCGAGTATTCTTCAGGATTTTTTCTTTCTTTTTCGAATTCTGAAGAGGCGTATTTTCATTTCGATAATGGTGCACTAACGCCTTGAAAATAGAAAGCCTGGCGATGCCAAAATATCAGACGACCCTTATTTCGCTGCCATTTCACACGGCATGCACGTCATACTGGACTGTACCTCAATAGAATTTCGTGAGGGGAAGAATTGGCGCGCTCAATTCATTATGCCTTCCATGACTATGTGAACAGTGAGCAGAAAATTGTGGACACATCACATAACCGCCACCCCACTAAAAAAAATCTCGACATGTACTTCATTTACGACATTTACTTCAGGAAAAATGCAACGGAGTGACGCTAAAAAAAGACGCTTTAAAGAAAAAGAACATTTTACATTGCGTTCCCATAAGTTGAACATATTTCATATCATAGGTAACTCCGAAAATCGTTGAATGAAACCTAAACGCTCAGAATCTCCGACTTTCCAGACATGGGCAGACTCAACTTTTTAGGTGAAACCGTGAACTCGAAAATACTAGGCTGGTGAAATACCCAAGCTGTCACAAATCTTCACTTTTACTTGTGAATCAAAAAAAGACCGAACAATGGGTCCAAATCGGATTTGCTTTTTCAAATAAAAAAAGACATTTCTGCGATCTTCGCTACAGTAACTTTCCTGGAAAAGTTAATGGCCGCAATAGCTACCTCGTTCCCATTAATTACCACCTTTTCGCGTGACTAACTCAGCTATTTTTAAGTTTTCTGTACTTGTATGCAAATGCCAATCGAGCTTGGCGTTGTTTATCAGTCAAGAGTGGTTTCTTTTGACGTCTGACTGAAAGGCTTCCACCCTTTCTTGCTCATGTATCGCCAAACTTATGTTGCGGAACCAGGCAAGCTTTTGCTGAGTAGCTATTTGACAATTTTTCTAGTGGAGTTGTCTCGTTTGTACTCCGTTTTTTCGACAAGTGTTTCGGCAGAATTGCTCAGGACAGCAAGTCTTTTCCTGGCTTGTCTTCAAAATCTTCACGAGCTGACCACTTTTTCACCCAATGCTCACTTTTGTGTAATAATTTCGAAGTATTTCGAATAGATAGTCGAGAGGATCCAAAATTGATGTTTGTGCTTGCAAATGGGCTCTTTTGTATATATCTCCAGAGCGGTCATCTTCGTAAAAACTAAATGAAGTAAAATTTAAAAAAAAAGAAGACATCTGCCGAAAATGCACGTGCGTAAAGGGCGGGAAACAGAGGAATAGGCGCAGTCCCAGTTTCGCGCGTGCTGACGGGAAAATAAAAATTTCAGAGTTTTGGCTGTCTTTAATATAATGTCTCAATAACTTTAAAACTTGTAAAAAGATGCAACTAGTATTTGGCAATAATTCTGAGAAAACAATGGCTTCCATGATGCGAAAACTAAGTAAGATATACTCTTGTAGAAGAAGGGCACAAACTTGTGAAACACTATGTATTTAGTGATTCTTAAAGTTATTAAAATAATTTTATATGCATAATTATTTAATCTATATAATATATGTGAAACATAAATAGCTGGAGTCTTGCAGCAATTTCGCTACAACTAACTCGAACAATGGTTTCTTTGACCCCGAACAGCCCGAAAATCACAGAAAAGAGAGAAGAGGGAAAGAGAGCGAGAGCGAGAGAGAAAAAAGACCAGCAACAGTCTTTCGTTTTTATATTGTGGACTTTACACAGTTTTCGAACAACAAAAAAACAAGGCGAAACACGCTCCCAGACGCTTACTCGTGGCAACATGGTTTTCAAAAATCCACTTCATCACAACCACCATATGGAGATATTATGTACACAATACATTAAATAACACGCAACCGTGACATCTTGAGATTTCGGGCATGTGAATTGAAAATAATTGTAAGTTTATCGCCATATTAACATATGCTGTTCTTTCTGTTAAATGAATGAAAGCCACGTTGAAAGGAAATAGATTTTTGTTTTTGTACACATTGTGATGATCATTATGATCCGGATGGTGGATAAGGTGCAGAACAAACAGCAAATAAGAACGACAAACGCTGATTTTCTTCTTTATATGATAACTATTACAGTATGCCCAAAGTTTTCAGTGTGCTAATGAGAAGAGCCCTATTTCGCAGAATAAAACTCGTTTCCTTTTTATACGCACAGAAATCATGCTACGGCAGTTTTTCTGCTAGATGAATAAAACACACTTGAACGTGAAGGAATAACGACAATAATACATACAAAGATAAACACGTACGCAACGATAAGAAATTCACTCTTAATGATTTTTGTAAAGTAAAGGAAAAGAAAACATTGCTTTTACTGAATGAAGACAACTACATGTTTTGACAATGAGAGGATCAGTACCTTCGGGAGTGTCTCCAGTGTAACATCTCTAGCTTCTCGAGATTACTCTTAAGATACCTTAGCCCATATATCAAAATAGAGCTGGCTATATAAATATCTTTCATTTCCTAATAGAATGAATTGTAGAATTTTTTACGAATTTGAAATGCGAGCGTCTGAATCAGCTTTTGAAAGCTGCAACTCAAAGCGATTATTAAGTTTTGCTAATTTGATTTTTTTATTAGGCTTTCGGACTCAAAGCGCTAAAGAAGACGTGTCTGCGTTTTCCCATATTCAATTTCAGTAATAGGACGAAAAAAAACTTGAATAATCGCGCGGATATGGCTCCGGTTAAAATTGCCATTTTTGCCACTTATAAAAAATTATATGCAGAAAAGGTAAGTAATATAACAATTTTTATCGGAGTGGCTATACACCTTATTCATAAATGGCGACCGATTCGTGATTCTTTTATATTTATGTTAATAAGCCTCACTAGCCTCATTTTAGAGTATAAGTTCTTTTGAATTTTGCACATGCTAACGAGGCTAGTGAGGCTAATTAAAACAAATATAAAAGAATAATAAATCAGCCACCATTTATGAATAAGGTGTATATGCCCGACACGACAACCGGGCACGGTCTTCAATAAACCATATATCCGGCAGTCAGAAATTCTCTCGAGTGAACAGTAGTCATCTTGTTCCAGTTTATGTGCTATGATAACATGAAAAAGAACAGAATAAAGAAGGATTCGACGTATAGACGTCGAGTTTTGGATCGCGAGCTGAGAAAGGATTTCTCCCGCTTACAAGGATGTCAAAAGAATGAATTGATAAGCACACACCATAACCTTATCTAACAAACAGCGGAATACATGTCACTGCCGTTGCAATATATCTGTTACGGAAATTCGTTAGCACAAAGTAATTTAATTGGTTGCCGGCACGTTTTTGGCTTTTTTAACTATCTTTATCATTTTGCTTATTATTTCACTTCTTGGACAACAGGTGTAAAAACTCATATGATAGTAATGAAATGATTTGAGGAATTTAAAAACAATGAGTTTTAAAATTAATAAAGGAAATAATTACAAAATTTCTAAGTATAGAAGTATTTGATATCAAAGATGAAATGATATCTATTTGTTATGTTCATGAAGCATGTAGAAAGGCCCCATTTACATGGAAAACAGTTGTTCCAGTACCCGAGACAACCCTCCCCCCCCCCCCTCCCCCCCCGAGACAACTTCACCAGCGTTTATATCAAAGTTTGGTGACTCCAGTAAATAAGTCACGTCCTTAGTTTGGCGACTCCAGTAAATTGGTCATTTCGTCCCGAGTAGGGGGCCACCGTGTTTATGTGATAAAAAATATGATAAAAAGCCCTAAAAGAAATGTGTGGAAAGTTAGCTCGCCCAGGGTACTTCGAGGGAGGGTTGTCTAGGGTACCAGACGCCATATAAATGGGGCCTAAGTGATTGATACGTTGATTGACATAAGCGGATTTAAGGTTATTTGAGGAGAAGAATCGAACTTATTTTCCACATGGCTCGGTTTGCTTTGTTCTCGCAGGGGATTATATCGAATATTCCCCGCGAATAATAAACTGTCTGAAAAGCTGGTGGCGGCTTTTGATTGTAACAGGGGAGTGCGGGGCTGAGTTATTCCCCTGCAGTAATTCCCCACCAGTTATTCCCCTAAAAACATCAAATACACTACAATATTACTGCACCAAATAACACTTCCATTTTATTAAATCATTTAATAACATTATCTTCTTTTTTATTTCATGGACAAACTTACTGAGCCAAAAACAGAGTCCAAAATCGCATAATGTAAAGAGTGTTATTTTCGGGCACAACAGTAAAGCCATCCGCTTTTCTTTGTTCCAACGGTAGAGAATTTCGCTCTAGCTCCCATTCGTCGCATACTCTAGTATGCTTTCGTGTATTTTGTGGAATTCGTTCTCTATTCCTTTCCTCAACCTCTCCCTGTGTCACTATTTCAATACCACATCGCGATACTTCAACCTTCTTGCTAGTCTCTCCCACTTCATCAGTGAACTCACTCCGCGTTACTTCTTCGAATAATTCTGTCACTGTTTCCTCTACATCTGAACCATCAAAATGATCTGCTGGCACATCCAACAAACTTTCATGCTCGCAAGACGACTGAATAGTACCAGAAAAACTGCTTTGAGTGATGAAAATATCATCACTGGAGTCCGATTCACTCATACTTCGACATCAGCTGAACTTGATCAAGCCGGTAATCCACAGTGCAAATTACAACACGAGACAAACTACTCCTAAATATTCAACTCAGACCATGAATAAATCTGATATCCCCGAGTTTCAGGCCGATAACCCTTACTTATTAGCTGTGTTGTTGTTTGAAATTTTCAGACTGTAAGCTCCTAAGTGTAACCATTTTCCTTTTATTTAATAGGAAATTCAATTGTACCGTAAAGGATTGCAATCCTTAATAAGAACGATGATGAACATATCCTTAATAGCCCGGACAGGTTTTCTTGTTTTTTCTTTTCGCGGAGTTAAAGAAGAGTCGTCAAAGCCTTAGACACGTTTAGGTTTTCTCTGATAATAAAACAATTCTCTGATTCTCTTTTCTGAGTTCAGAGCAATCGTTGTCTTGGCAAATGGAAGGTACCTCATAGTAAAACCCCAACATGAGACAGATTGTAGTCATCGTTTACTATAAGAAAGATGTATTGTGTACATGTCACGAGCGTGGGACTCAGATTTTTTTTCTTTGTCCCACGCTCATGACATCTCCCTCATTTCATTACCGAGCTTACCACATACCACATACCACATACCACATACCACATACCACATACCACATACCATATACCACATACCACATACCACATACCACATGCCACATACCACATACCACATACCACATACCACATACCATATACCACATACCACATACCACATACCATATACCACATACCACATAAAATCAGAAAACGGCAAACTGATCCTTACGGCAAGGCGATGAAGGAGTAAATAAAAGAATAAAACAAAATTTATATTTAGCTTTCATCTGTTAGCCCCTGAAGAAGGTTTGTTTTCAAACCGAAATATTGGGCAAATTCGTTTAAATATAAATTTTGTTTTATTCTTTTATTTACTCCTTCATCGCGTTGCCGTAAGGATCAGTTTGCCGTTTTCTGATTTTATACAAGTAATTATTGTACTGATCCAGGTCTACATACAACTGGGAGATCCGGCACCACTCAACGGTTTGTCGCTGTCGTCTTGCTGATATTTTATATTTTAGTACCACATACCACATACCATATACCACATACCACATACCATATACCATATACCATAAACCATATACCACATACCACATACCACATACCATATACCATATACCATCTTTCTTTATTTATCAGCGTTTAGGTAACAACGCGTGTAAGAACTAGGCAATGCTCTATTGTTCCGCGGCATTTCGCTTTCCCCACATAAGATTGTTTAGGTCATTCTTACTGAGAATACATCAACCTATGGACAACATGTTTTTTAAATAAAATGTACTGGAACTTTATTTTAAGGTGACGTTTCTTTTGTGCTACAAGATTTCATCCAATCGTGAAACTCCAAAACAATGGCCAAGAAAGGCTACAAATTTTACATGTTTCCCACATAGAATTTTGGTTGCATTAAAACTGAGAATAGTTTTCACTAAAAGGTAATCAATTAGTAAACTAGAGAGAAATAAATGCACTACTTGGTTAAGTTATGGTAGATTTTCACGTTTTAGCCAATGAGGTGGACGGTTTCAACAATATCACAATTAACACCTTTCTGCATTCCTTGCCGTTAGGTTGCCTAGTTCTTATTAGGACCATCACTTAATATAGCTACGTGGCAGAGGCCGCTACGAAAAATGTAAAATAAAGAAACAAATTGTCCCAACTTAAAATGACGTTAACACTTTTGACAAATGAATGACTGTATGTGTTAAATTAACGTAGAAATTATATACAGAAGGAAAGAAGAAAATAGAGAAAGCAAAAGAAAAAAATAAGAAAACGCAGTTTAGCGGATTTGAACCTGGACCATTCGAGCGCGAAACCACACACTATGCCAATTGACCATCGGGGATCAGAATTACAATAAACTTAAAATAGGCTACTAATATCGAATATGATCTATAAATTAAGTATCTAACAAAATGCGAACAAGAATGCAGTAGAGCCCAAAATATTCTCCTGTAAGTTAAGATAACAGCGGAGCTCACTAAACAGAAAGCTGATGATAAGCTTAAGGTGGCTCAAAGTAGTTTTTTTTGGGTCACACTTCACTTTTTGAATGCACTTATATATAATCTTTCTTTAGCTCAATGAATCTGAATTTGATACCAGATGTTAGGCTTGGATGAAACTTTTGGGCGATGCTCTTTTTATGCTAATCAGTGTTTCCATAGCAACGGTAAACAAACATGGCGAAAAACGGTTTTTCCTAAATATCTATCGATTTTTGGGCTACTTGCGACAAGCAAATAAATGTGCTATAATCTACACAGTGTAGCACACTAAATGGGAAAATTTCAAACAAATTAAACTGTTCTATTTTGAATAAATCGCTGAAACATTTTGAACACGTGTTTTTTCATGTTTGAAATATAAGCGGTCAAAACATACCATAGGTCTCACAAATTATCATTAAATTACCACGGAAAGTTTCCTCAGACTTAAATTATTACTCCCTGCAAATAGCTCTGACTAACTCCTCGGCAGTAAAGAGATCGCGCTTTTCATCCAAATGCAGTTTTGCTTCACATTTTCACTCCTTTTAAACTGCATTTGAATGATAAGCTCGATCTCTTAATTGCCGAACAATAAAGAACACATGAAAAAAACACGTGTTAAAAATGTTTAAGCGATTTATTCAAAATCGAACAGTTTATTTTCTTTGAAATTCTCCCATTTAGTGCGTTACATTGTGTAGATTATAGCGCATTTATTCGCTTGTCGCGGGTAGCCCCAAAATCGAAAAATATTTAGGAAAAACTGTTTTTCGCCAAATTTGTTTACCGTTGCTATGGAAACGCTGATTAGCATAAAAAGAGTATCATCCAAAACTTTCATCCAAGGCCAACAGATCTGGTATCAAATTCAGATTCATTGAGCTAAAGTAAGATTATGTACAAGCGCATTCAAAAAGGGAAGTGTGACCCCAAAAAAAAACTATTTGGAGCCACCTTAACTAAGGTGAAAGGTCGGAAGCACAATAATTAAGATTGACGACCGGGCTATTTTTCAATTTTAGCAATTCTTAAAAACAGTATTACGCGACCGTCTGCACGCTACATTTAGACTGCACAAAAGCTCACAAAAACTCAACTTTTTCTAGGTCTAGAATAACTAGTATGACTAATTTCCGAATAAAATACACCTGTTGCGAATTGAAAATTGCCCGAGAAACTGATTTGGAAACAAAATTGCAAGAAATACACAGACAATATCTTTGCATAAAGCGACGCGAGTGAAGTTAGAACTATAAAATCCAAGTCTCGTTTTATGTACATAAAATCGCTTTCCAACCTACGTAATGAATGAACAAACACATAAAAATTGACAACACAATCTTCTTTTGAAAATTTTATTCAAATATATCCATTAGTTTATGTTTAAAAGCAAAACGCGTACCATTAGCGCATCGAGGAGCTGTCCTTGATGAAATTTGAGTTATCAATACGACTGAATTTGAGCACGTTTTATAAACCTTTTTATCCAAAACTAACGAGAACACAAAAAACAGGTCAATCACAAATTGATATCAACATGAATTCCCAGCGAAAAATGTATTTTGATTTACCTTTAAGTCCCTCGGCTGCTTGGAAATTCTTTAAAACTCCGCTTTTTCGGTTCTGACTTAGCAAGAAGAAATATCGCCCAGCATTGTTAAAAACGTATGAAGTTCCTTGAAGCAAGATTTTATCCCTAAAGCTCTTTTTTTCCACTAAAGCGGCTACTGAGTATTCTTTAAAGCTTTCTCTTTCCACTTTGAATATTTTAAATGTGTGTTATTGCTCTGATAAGACCTGATAAGACAAAACTACAGTTTTGAAACCAAGCACTTGGGTGATGTCGTACGCACCCGCGATCTAGCCCTGCGCGACGTCGCGCCCGCGATCTAACCGTACACGACGTCGCGCCCGCAAAACATTCCGCTAGCCATGACATTAAAAAATGACAGGCACGGTTCTATGAGAATGGAGCTTCGCGAGCGGGCCTTTGGCCCGCGAGAGCTCCGCTATAAAATTATCCATCTCAATAAAGTCAGAAAGCTTCCCAATACAGTTAATAGACGTTCAAAATTGCAATGTTCAATTTTGTTACATTGCAAGGCTAGTGCACATGACAGCCAGTTTCAATCTATTCCCAAGGGACTAACAGTCAACGCATTCAGATCACGAGCACTGCCTTCACGTACATGGATGTTCGCAAAAAAACATTACAAATCATAATTGTAGGTATAGAAATCTTTACTATGCAGGAGAGACTTTCAACAGTGGGGGGATTATCTAACTAAAAAAAAAAATAGTTGCCAAGGCATTTTTCAAACAGCGTGCCAAATATGATATGAACTTTAGCCCGCATAATTCTCCAGCCTGATGAAGCTCCAAATAGCGCTGCCTGATTGAAATAGTTCAAATAGTGAGTGCTTGAACTTTTGATAAAATATGGCCAAATAAACTACTATCGTAATTTTGTGTTGTTAGGTTTGTCTAAGGTCTTAGTTCAATACATCAGGCTATGAATATATGGCAATGTCAGACCAGAAAACACACGCTCGCTATGAGCGCGTTGTCACAACAAATTTTAAAAAAATAAAAATTAAATTTCGAAGTGAGAGAACAGCGGTCAGCTCAGCGCGAGACTTTCCGTTCATTCAAGCCATATGATTTTGCACAAGTACTTCACTATGTGCATTTTGCTTTCGATATTTGATTCAACTCAAAACACAAATTCTCCTTACTGGTCCCCGTACATTTCGTATAACACAAATTGGGAGAAATTGTTAA
Source organism: Cladopsammia gracilis (assembly GCA_022457155.1). NCBI lineage: Eukaryota > Metazoa > Cnidaria > Anthozoa > Scleractinia > Dendrophylliidae > Cladopsammia > Cladopsammia gracilis. The sequence goes on from JAJGOT010000188.1 coordinate 1,302,449, forward strand.
AGGATCAAGAGAACTCATCTTGGGTGATTATTATCTTAATTCTTATCCCCTTTGTACTTTATATTACATTTATACTAAAATGAGAATTTTGATACCATCACGACCAGGGCTTAAAGGGTTAATTCAAAATGTACATATTCTACATGTATAGCTCGGACAGTTTCTCCATCGTTGCGAACTAAGCACATTTTCTCTGATGATAATAATATCTCTGGTCCTTTATTCTGAGTTCAGAGCAACCGTTTTCTTTGCAAGTGGGCGCTACTACAAACACGTTTAATAGTAAAACTCCTACACGAGACAGATTGTAGTCAGCGTTTAAGTAAGAAAGATGTATCATGTAACGAGCGTAACGCTAATAATATAGTTATGCATGTAGCAGAGCACGCTACTCAAAATAATAAATATAGAAACAAATTATCGTCACCACTTTTGACAAATGAATCACTGTATTGGAATAACGTAAAAAAAAACACAGGAGAAAAAAAAACTAGAAAGCAAAAGAACATAACAAAACGCAATTCACGCGGATTCGTACCAGGACCGTTCGAGCGCGAAACCACACACTACGATGTTGAATTTGACGCTGTTCATATAATTTTTCTTTACCGACGTTTCGGCAATGCTACCTTCTTCAGGGTACAAAACTATTATTTAGTAGTTTTGTGCCCTGAAGAACGCAGCATTGCCGATACGTCGGTAAAGAAAAATTGTATGAACAGAGTCAAATTCAACATTTTTTTCATTTCATCATTCAGTGTAATGCTGCGCAGGTAATTTAAATATTTATCACACACTACGATCTTTGGTTTGGCATTTCCTAACAAAGATGGAATACTCTTTGGAGGTTTAAATAAGGTGAAAATTCTGTGAGCATTTCCGATTGCCGGGCATTTTAATAGTCCATTTGAAACCGTTCCCGTGAGTCTGGCCACTGATTTTGTAACTGTCGAGAACATAGCGATTTTATAGTATGCACAAGCTCAAAAAATTCGTCAACTACAAAACCAAAATAATTTCTTTGAATCGCTTGGCATTTCCAAACAGAGATCGAATACTCTTGAGAGATTTAAGTGAGGCTTTCCGTGAAAGTTCTGTGAGAATTTCTGACTGTCGGGCATGTACTCTTTCTTGCGAATTTTTATTGTAGCTTTGAATCATCGATTGGCTAGTTTTCAGAAGTTTTGTACATATCCGCGAGTGATCATGAATGAGAATATTTTGTGATTCAATAAAAGCTGATACAACAATGCACGGTTTTTAATTTAAACACCGCGTCATCTGTTCCATTTCTGCTTCCTAAAGGCACAAGGGTGAATTCCCTTTTATACTCCTATTATTTAAGAAAGAAAGTAAGGGGATCATGTACATGATTCACGACTACTCTAGTTTCGTGCAAAGCGCTGTCTGGTAAAATACACTGGCTGCGGTCACATCTACGACTTAACTAAAGTTTAACTTGAGTTAGTCTCAAGTTACGTGACGTCATACCTAACTGTAGTTAGTTCTTTCGGTCGACTTTGCGGTCACACCACGCAGTTAACTACAGTTAGTTCTAACTAGCCTATGGATGACGTCAGAATTAAAAGAGGTTCGTGACCGCCCTTATTGTTGATCCGTGAAATGTCAACATGGTTGACCGACGTAAAGTGTGTCTAGTTTTTCTTCTTATTTATTTTTTTCGGGCGGCAAACCGACGGAGAAAAATGAGAAATAAGCTGAGAATTTTAACGGATGCTAGACGCCGGGTACACGTGTTGCTACATTGTTGTATGTAAATTTTTTGTTTGTTGTTTTTGGTTTCCCCCTCGCTTCATGCTTGGTTTTTATTTTGCATATTTATATATGTTCATCTCGCACGTGCGAAAAGAATTGTCACATTCTGATTGGTTGTTTGTTTGTAAACTTAAGACTAACCGATGAACCCTGCTTGGGTATAACTATAGTTAGGCCTCGTCCACACGTATCCGGATATTTTTGAATCCGCAACTTTTTTGTTGCGGATTAGAAAATATTCGCGTCCACACGTAGCGTATTCGAATCGTATTTGCCCGTCCACACGTATCCGGATTCGCTCTAGCAGCCAGGGCTTCTCTTTAAATGTTGTCAAAAAAGCATAGTTCAACTGTAAACACGTTATTAGACTAGTCCATGTAGAAGTCAAGCGATAACATTTCGGTCGGCCATGTTGAATATTCGCGCGGTTTAAGACTGGATCTGATACTGTTATGTCAGCGTATTCACAATTATCCGGATTCGACCGTCCACACGATGCCGTACTTGTAGCGTATTCAAAAATTTCCACTCTGGAGAGCGAATTCAAAAAGTTGCGGATTCGTGAGCCGTTTACGCCGGATACGTGTGGACGGAAGGCCAATCCGCAACAAAAAAGTTGCGGATTCAAAAATATCCGGATACGTGTGGACGGGGCCTATTAAAAAGTCTGTACTGTTTTGGATCACCGAGGCGTAAAGTTTCTAACTATAGTTAGAGCGAACAGAGAAGTGGTCACATTACCGAAATAGCTAACTATAGTTATCCCCCGTCTTAACTATAGTTAGTAGCCCAGATGTGACCGCAGCCACTATTTGTCAACGCACTGTTCTTTCTGCATGAAGTATTGACAGTAGCCCGTGGATGAAAATTAGCAAACTTACCATAAATATATATTTTTTGTATTCGTGTTGAAATAAAAAAATCGGAGTCAGATATGACATAATAGACGTTTTGACGGATCAGTGAGTGGTAAAATCAACTTGCTTTGTGTTCTTCTCGAGGAGCAAACTTGGACACAAAACCACGTTTTAAAAAAAACAATAACTTTATTGCCTTACAGCATTGCCGCAAAGCGCGATCCCTTCAATAAAAAACAATCCTTATGCACTTCAATTATTCGCCAATTTCTCAGTACAATTTTAGCGAAATCGGCTCTCAAACGTTCACGATGAACCGTTTTTCAAAGTGACACCCCTGCCAAAACTTTGCCTGATGAATTTATTCATGACAAGGTATCCTCCGCGACCTTAAAGTGCCCATCATCTCTAGAAAATTATTTTCAGAATCAACTCTATGTACATTGAAAAAATATTGATGGTAAAATATTTCTTGTTTTGATCGTCGCGTTTGTGAGTTATAGAGATTTGAATTTACAAAATGCTAATTAGATGACGTCAACCCGGGAATATGCCATTATTTCTACGCCAATTTACAATGCGCAGTTTACAGCTTGAGGATAATCAATTTGATAAATATTAAAAATAAACTGTGGATAGTCAATTGATTCGTAAAAAATATTACTTGGAGGTGAAAATAAGTAGTTGTATAATAAAGTATTCCTGGGTTGACGTCATCTAATTAGCATTTTATAAATTCAAATCTCATCCGCGATGAGATGGCAACAAAACAAAAGGAAAAGAATAAGGATGGTACTGAACAAAGTAATTTAATTGGTTGGCACGTTTTGGGCTTTTTTTCACCATCTTTATCATTTTGCTTATTATTTCACTTCTTGGAGAGCAGGTTAAAAAAACTCAGCTAGTAGTAAATTATCTAAATTTTATAATGAAAGAATTTGAGGAATGTGAAAACAATGAGTTTTAAAATTGATAAAGCAAACATTTACAGAATTACTAAGTTATATAAGTATTTGATATCAAAGATGAAATGTTATCTATTTGTTATGTTCATGGAGCATGTAGTAAGGCCCCGCTTATATGGAAAACAGTTGTCCCGGTTCCCGAGACAACCCTCCGCCCGAGACAACTTTACCGAACGTTTTTATGAATGTTTGGCGACTCCGTTAAATAAGCCACGTGCTTGACAAGTTGAATGAGATAAGGGGATTTAAGGTTAAAAAAATTTCTGAAGAAAAGAATCGAACTTATTAGCTGTGTTGTTGTTGTTTTGCTTATTATTTGACTCTTCACACATTTAATTTCATTTCATTTCTATGTTGTTGTTTGAAAATTTCGGACTGTAAGCTCATGACTGTAAGCATTTTGCTTTTATTTAATAGGAAATTCTACTTCACTGTAAAGGATTGCAATTCTTAATGAACATATCCTTAATAGCTCGGACAGTTTTTCTTTCTATTTACTTTTCGCGGAGTTGAAGAGGGGTCGTCAAAGCCTCAGACACGTTTAGATTTTCTCTGATAATAAAAAAAAACATTATCTGACCTTCTTTTCTGAGTTCAGAGCAACCGTTGTCTTGGTAAGTGCGAGGTACCTCATACACGTGTAATAGTTAAACTCCAACATGCGACAGATTGTAGTCGGCGTCTAATGTAGTTCATGGCAGTGCCCGCTACATAAAATTTTACATAAAAAAATCATCGCAACTCAAAATGACGTCTCGACCTTGTAGAAATAATTTACAGAAATATAAAACGAGAATGAACACAGGAGGAAATAACGATTTTAAGTGCAAGTAAAGGTTCATTAAAGAAAACTTAAAGAACAATTTCGACTATCTTTAAGTGCACCGTAAATTACTTAAATAAGCTTATACTTGACAACACTTAAAGCAAGTAACGAACAATTTAAGTTGCCATTAAGGGTCTTTAAATTGTTGAAAAATTAAATTAAAGATAACTTAAATGTTCTTAAACACATTTTAAAGATACTTACTTACTTTAATACATTTAAGAGTATTTACGTCTCAACTTAAAGATTTTCGATACCTTTAAGAAAAATTTAATTTTCTCTTAAAGATTAGTAAATTCATTATTTCGTCTTGTGGAAAAGAAAATAAGAAAACGCAGTTTAAAAGAAATCGAGTTGGGATCGTTCGACCGAGAAACCGTACACTACACCAATTGGCCATCGAGGGTGAGAGTTAACAATAAGGTCCTTTTGATCTTCACCAATAAACTCGACATCAATGCGTATTGATTTTAGTAACTTTATTTGATCTTCCATTAGCGAAGTCAGAGGTGAAATAACGACAACAATGGACTTAAAACTCGTCTCTTCTACAATATCGAAAATCTTTATCGGTGCGGATTGGAAAATAAGGGACTTTCCTGATCCCGTAGGTTGAATAACGAACAAATCTTCACAGCCATCCAGCTTTTCCAGCGTTGTCCGTTGTAAAACTTTAAAAGTTTCAAGTTTAAATCTCTCTACAACACGATCGCACTCCTTCGCATCCGCCATTTTGAAATTATGCTCTAGAAAAATAATTTATTCGCCCGCTCGATTTGAGCAGGCAAGCTTCTGATTAACAATAACAAGTTCACGCGTCCAGCCATCTTTTCGTGGAGGAGCGCGGGCTCGTTTTCAGAACAGCGGCTGGTAGTCGAGCCTAGGTTCCCATTCCATAAGAGATTTGGCTGTTTATTTGTTTGTTTGTTTGCAATGGGGGCTACACCACTGGAGTGTGCATCGTCTTTTCAAGAGAAAATAATAGTTGAGCCATCGCTTGTCACCTTACGTCCTGAACCAGTCCATCGGCACTTGCTCACACCGATGATGTCCAGTTTATAGTTCTGCATTTCCTTGATGACGTGCTCTCTACGACGTTTCGAACACGGTGCGGACATTCCATGTTCCAGGACGGATCGTAATTTGGGGTCCTAGAAAACTCTTGTTCAAGCTCCCGACTTAATGTAGTTTGTGTTGTTGCAGTTTCTGTAACAGGATGTTGTTTTCCGGTGTGGAGTTGTTAGCCCTACGCCCAACCCCCAACCTGGAGGACCAGGTGCTGCTTTTCGTCTGACCTCTGCGCTGTAGGGCGGCACGGTGGTCTAGTGGTTAGCGCGTCGGACTTTCAACCTGAAGATCGGTGGTTCGAGCCTGGTCTCTGCCGTCGTGTTGTTTCCTTAGACAAGAAACTTTACACCACACTGTCTCTCTCCACCCAGGTGTATAAATGGGTACCGGCGACAAAATGCTGGGGGTAACCCTGCGATGGACTAGCATCCCATCCAGGGGGGAGTAGCAATATTCCTAGTTGCTTCATGCTACGGAAACCGGGTTAAGCTCCGGCCGTGTGGGCCATCGTGGCCCGAGTGCGACTTTACCTTTACCTTACCTCTCCCCTGTAACCTGCCCGGCTTGGTTAAACCTGCCGGGTACTTCAGCCTCCGCTGGTATGGCTCACAGGGTCCTTGAGGCACACAACCCCCCCCCCCCCCCCCTTCCACCTCGTCAAGGTAGTAGCACAGGGAAGAAAAGGAGTCTGGTTAGCTAATTTTGTCTTTCCGTATCTACGAGCGTAAACTGTTCAATTCATAAGAAAATATTATTCAGAGAAAACCTTGTTTAGAAAAACAAAGTCACTTGGGAATTTGAGATTGACAGGCTGAACACGTACTTCTTCATATCACTTTATAGCCTCGCTCCGGGTTTAAAGTATTCGCTGTCAGTCGCGCTTCAAGGAAAACTGAAACAATCAAAAGACGAAATCAGATCGTGCTCAAACTAAATTTATGAATGAAGAAAAAACAAAGAAGTGTGCAATGCAGTATCATACCCATCACGCTTCTCCTGTTGTTTAAACTGGTGAATCGTACAAACAAGGCTGACCAATTGATGCAAATGGCAATTTATTGCAACCAAAACAAATTCTCCTACCTTCGCTCCACTTATTTTGTTTTCTGATGCCTTTTATAGTTGCCTACTTAGCCACTTCATAGTATTCAACTTAAACACAGATACATTCGTTCATTTCTTCTACCATTTACGAGAACAGAAAAAAAATTGCAAAATTAAGTATACGACCTATGTACTATGCCATCGCAACGCTCAAACATATACTGGAAATTTAAATTTCTATTTACTTTTTAGCTTCTAAAAAACTGGCATGGACGACATAAACAAAGTTCTACAAGTAATTCATGTTGGCATTGTGGTGGCAAATTTCCTTCTCAATACCAGTCGTGTTCTAAAAGCGATCGACTTCTTAAAGGAATGTTTGGTGCTTCTCAACAGTAAAGCCTTGGAAAGAGTCAAGAAATTTACTATACCAATTTATACTTCAGTATGTTTTCAAATTTTTGATTGTTACGATCGCATCAATGACTACACCAAGGCAATAGAATGCGGCAAGAAGCTTCAGGTAATACTTTGCGAGCGTAGCGAAGAAGAAAAAGAAGGAATAATAATCTGCAAAATGGCATATTTATACTACCGTCATAGTAAATATAAAGAAGCACAACACCTTTATGAGAAAGCAATCATTATCACGATTGAAACTGGCGACAAAGCAGGAGAAGCAACATCCTACGGAAACCTAGGAACTGTGTTTATGTCTCTCGGTAAATACGCCAAGGCTGAAGAATATCTTGAAAGTGCACTCGCCATCAGGAAAGAAATCGGCGACAAGGAAGGAGAAGCAACAGATTACGGAAACCTAGGAACTGTGTTTATGTCTCTCGGTAAATATGCCAAGGCTGAAGAATATCTTGAAAGTGCACTCGCGATCAGGAAAGAAATCGGCGACAAGGAAGGAGAAGCAACAGATTACGGAAACCTAGGAATTGTGTTTAATTCTCTCGGTAAATATGCCAAGGCTGAAGAATATCTACGGAAAGCAGTAACGATCAAGCAAGAAATCGGCGACAAAGCAGGAGAAGCATCATCCTACGGAAACCTAGGAACTGTGTTTAGCAGAGTCGGTAAATATGCCAAGGCTGAAGAATATCTTGAAAGGGCACTCGCGATCAGGAAAGAAATCGGGGACAAGAAAGGAGAAGCATCAGATTACGGAAACCTAGGAACTGTGTTTATGTCTCTCGGTAAATATGCCAAGGCTGAAGAATATCTACAGAAAGCACTAACGATCAAGCAAGAAATCGGCGACAAAGCAGGAGAAGCATCATCCTACGGAAACCTAGGAACTGCGTTTAGCAGAGTCGGTAAATATGCCAAGGCTGAAGAATATCTTGAAAGGGCACTCGCGATGAGGAAAGAAATCGGCGACAAAGCAGGAGAAGCATCATCCTACGGAAACCTAGGAACTGTGTTTATATCTGTCGGTAAATATGCCAAGGCTGAAGAATATCTTGAAAGGGCACTCGCGATCAGGAAAGAAATCGGGGACAAGAAAGGAGAAGCATCAGATTACGGAAACCTAGGAACTGTGTTTATGTCTCTCGGTAAATATGCCAAGGCTGAAGAATATCTACAGAAAGCACTAACGATCAAGCAAGAAATCGGCGACAAAGTAGGAGAAGCATCATCCTACGGAAACCTAGGAACTGTGTTTAGCAGAGTCGGTAAATATGCCAAGGCTGAAGAATATCTTGAAAGGGCACTCGCGATGAGGAAAGAAATTGGCGACAAAGCAGGAGAAGCATCATCCTACGGAAACCTAGGAACTGTGTCTATATCTGTCGGTAAATATGCCAAGGCTGAAGAATATCTTGAAAGGGCACTCGCGATCAGGAAAGAAATCGGCGACAAGGAAGGCGAAGCAACAGATTACGGAAACCTAGGAACTGTGTTTAATTCTCTCGGTAAATATGCCAAGGCTGAAGCATATCTTGAAAGGGCACTCGCGATCAAGAAAGAAATCGGCAACAAGGAAGGAGAAGCATCAGATTACGGAAACCTAGGAACTGTATTTATGTCTATCGGTAAATATGCCAAGGCTGAGGAATATCTTGAAAGGGCACTCGCGATCAGGAAAGAAATCGGCGACAAAGCAGGAGAAGCATCATCCTACGGAAACCTAGGAACTGTGTTTATGTCTATCGGTAAATATGCCAAGGCTGAAGAATATCTTGAAAGGGCACTTGCGATCAGGAAAGAAATCGGCAACAAGGAAGGAGAAGCATCAGATTACGGAAACCTAGGAACTGTGTTTAATTCTCTCGGTAAATATGCCAAGGCTGAAGAATATCTATGGAAAGCACTAACGATCAAGCAAGAAATCGGCGACAAAGCAGGAGAAGCATCATCCTACGGAAACCTAGGAACTGTGTATAGCAGAGTCGGTAAATATGCCAAGGCTGAAGAATATCTTGAAAGGGCACTCGCGATTAGAAAAGAAATCGGCGACAAGGAAGGAGAAGCATCAGATTACGCAAACCTAGGAGCTGTGTCTCAATCTGTCGGTAAATATGCCAAGGCTGAAGAATATCTACAGAAAGCACTAACGATCAGACAAGAAATCGGCGACAAAGCAGGAGAAGCATCATCCTACGGAAACCTAGGAACTGTGTTTATCTCTGTCGGTAAATATGCCAAGGCTGAAGAATATCTTGAAAGGGCACTCGCGATCAGGAAAGAAATCGGCAACAAGGAAGGAGAAGCAACAGATTACGGAAACCTAGGAACTGTGTTTATGTCTGTCGGTAAATATGCCAAGGCTGAAGAATATCTACGGAAAGCACAAACGATCAAGCAAGAAATCGGCGACAAAGCGGGAGAAGCATCATCCTACGGAAACCTAGGAACTGTGTTTATGTCTGTCGGTAAATATGCCAAGGCTGAAGAATATCTTGAAAGGGCACTCGCCATCAGGAAAGAAATCGGCGACAAAGCAGGAGAAGCATCATCCTACGGAAACCTAGGAACTGTGTTTATCTCTGTCGGTAAATACCCCAAGGCTGAAGAATATCTTGAAAGGGCACTCGCATTCAGGAAAGAAATCGGAGACAAAGAAGGAGAAGCATCAGATTGCGCAAACCTAGGAACTGTGCTTTTCTTTCGCGGTGATTATGCCAAGGCCAAAAGATTTCACGAGAAAGCTCTTGAATTAAGTCATGAGATAGGACACATTGAGTTGCAGTTTAACAGTTACCTTAAACTTACTTTTGATACTATACTGTTAGGAGGAAGCATAGCAGAGGCCTCTTTAAATCTCTTTGCAAGTATTCAAAAATGCGAGGAAATGCGCGATTTTTAAGAGACAATGATCAGCTCAAGATATCCTTTTTTGAAGAACACGTGTCTCCCTATCATTTTCTCAGTGCACTGTTTTATGCTACTGGGAATCATAATGAAGCTCTTTACCTCGTAGAGCTTGGACGGGCTAGAGCCCTGGCAGACATAATGTCAGCTCAGTACTCTGTGGAAAAAGATATATCAATCAACCCAATGTCATGGGTCGGTATTGAGAATATCATGGAGAAAAATGGTAACTGTACTTGTCTATACATCTCCTATTTCCATCAAGAGATAACGTATTGGATTCTCACGGCAAACAGCACAATAGTCTGTCGAAAGAAACAACTTAACGATTGTATTAGAAGCAAAGACGCAAAGAGGTCTGTTGATGACGTATTTGGAAATCAAAAATTTAGAGCCTTTCAAATTTTACCTCAAGAGCAATGCGAAGATCGATCATTGTTTTCATACGCTAGCCAGCTGCCACGTGCATTATCTCAAGAAGACAGCTACGGAGCACTGCGTCCTGTAATAGAGGAAGAAGACGAAACTCAGGATCCTGAAGAGCCAACTCTTGCTCAGTGTTACAACATGATCATCGCTCCTGTGGCTGACTTACTCGAGAAAACAGAAATCATCTTTGTTCCCGATCGCTCCTTCTACACAGTCCCGTTTGCCGCATTAACGGATGAAAACAGAAAGTATCTATCAGATAAATTCCGCATCCGTATTGTGCCTTCTCTGACGACTCTGAAGCTCATTCAGAACAGTCCAGCAGACTACCACAGTCAAACGGGTGTACTGGTAGTGGGTGAGCCGAGTATTAGTGAGGTGTATTACAAGGGAAGACGTGAGAAATTAGATCCATTGCCCGCTGCAAAAGAGGAAGCAAAGATGATTGGACGACTGCTGGGAGTTCAGCCCTTGTTAGGAGAGCATGCAACTAAACAAGCAGTTCTTCAAAGAATGCAGTCAGTCAGTCTGATACATTTCGCTGCTCATGGCGATGCCGACAGAGGAGAAGTTGCTCTTGCCCCCTCAGACCCCACTTACAGAATACCACGCGAAGAGGACTACTTATTGACAATGGGTGAGATTTCACAAGTTTGACTGTCAGCCAAACTTGTTGTCCTTAGCTGCTGTCATAGTGCTCGTGGTGAAATTAGAGCCGAGGGTGTTGTTGGAATCGCCCGTGCATTCTTAGGATCAGGTGCACGCTCAGTGTTGGTGGCGCTGTGGGCAATAGACGACAAAGCTACCGAGCAGTTCATGAGTCGTTTTTACGAGAACCTTATTCGTGGGGAAAGTGCAAGTGAATCTCTTCACCAGGCTATGAAGTGGATGAGAGAGAATCGCTTTAATGAAGTGAGACAGTGGGCGCCTTTTATGCTGATTGGAGATAACGTGACATTTCATTTTGGAAACTAAAGGTAAGCCAACATTTTTTTCATGCAATTGAGTTTCTATTAATTGTTTTACAATTAATTTTGTTGTCCGCAACAGACCATTCATTTTAAATCTTTCTATTTCTGATGAGACTGTTTGTTAGTCCTATTATTTACTTCCTTACCCCACCCTACACAAAGGTAGCAATTGATTGGTAAAAGCTTTCTCCTACAAGTTATGTACTTATGTGTTGGGATTTCGAAGTGTTTTGTTTCTTGGTCATGTTCTTTCTTCATTCTAAGTACATTGTCTTAATTATCACGTTCATGCTAAATAAATCACATGTAAATCGAGTGATTTAATTCTCAATTATTTTGTCACTCTATTTCAATAGCCAGTGCAGCGAGGACTGAGATATCGAGTTCAAAACGATATTCCTGACAATTTTCCAAAATCGTCCTAGGATTTCCGAGGGTCAAACGAACTTTCATTAAAGAAATTACGATATCAAAATGTGTATATTTGTCTGTTTTCGCACAGTCTTTAGTCTAGTGAATCTTGGTGAATAAAACTTAAAAATAGAAATAAATAAATAATATGTTTACACGTGTAAAAGGCACCAGAAAATACATTATTTTCTATATTTGAAAAATGTCCCAAAACTATTTGTGAAGTTTGTCCAAGATCACCAACGGAGATCCAAAGTTGTTTTCAACTCTACTGCACTGATACTTTAAAGGGAAACGATGTTAGTAATCGTAACGTCATAACTAATAGACCTCTTTAGCATGTATGTTTTGTTTTCCCAATGTAGTTCCTGTGATATTACCCTAGAGAACTGTTTCTTTTAAAATTTGTTTTCTTCACGTGCATATGTATGCATAATTTATGAAAAGACAAAGGACAAATTCCCTTGAGAACATCACATGACCTACATTGGGAAAACAAAACATACAAGCTGAAGAGATTTATTTTACACGTATTATTACCGTAATTTTGTCATTTGAAAGATGTAAAAATACGATTTTTGTCACAAATAGAAATTCTTATAAAAGACACATTTTATGTAACCTTTATAAAGCGAACTACCTCTTTTGTTATCTCAATCCGGTTGGATTCCAAAACAGATAATTAACCAGCCAGATGTCAAAGAAAGAATATTTTTATTTATATTTGCAGGTGTTGTTACCAAGAACAGACCAAAGGAAGGTGAATCAGCACTCATTTCTTCTGAATCACGGACCTGATAAACTGAAGAGTTCAACAAGATAGCAGGCGGAACAATCATGTTTTTGACATCTTTAAAAGATGTTTAGAGATGCCCCAAATTTTG